>JAPQWS010000148.1:3600000-4200000 GCA_028651295.1 Catharanthus roseus | reverse complement strand
CACAGTAAAAATTTTGAAATACAATTTTAATTTTGGAATATGGTATATTAAAAGGCGTATAAAGTTTTTTAAAATTAGTATATGAGGAAAAATCAATTAAAACTAAATTTGTTAATAAACATAATCTAGAAAAAGATGCCATCCTAAATTTTGTTCCTTAGCAAATTATCTTCGCATCTATTTGTAGATTGAGAACTTGAGAAAATGAATATAAGGCATACAATAAAAAATTAGCAATTCACTTTGGACATCTATGGTCGATTACGGTTTGTTGGTTTAGCATGTATTCTGTGCAGATTTTAATATAGATAAATTTTTTTATTAAAAATATAATTTTTTTTTTAAATTTAATAAGTTTTATTATATTTTTAAATTTTTTTAACTATTATATATGATATATTTTATTTTATATTAAAAGGTGAATATACATCAGAAAGATTAACAAAAAATTATACGCTAAAAGCATTATACTAAATAAACTTAATTTTTCAAAATAAATAAAAATAGCAGCATGTCTTGCATCATCATTATTTCCTTGTAATTTGTGAGAAAACGTTCAAATAAATTTAAAATGCTAATAATGTTTCATGTTCGATTTTATTTTCTAAATTTTGTAAAACGTATTTCTCGTCATGCATAAAATTCTTGGCTACTTGAAGGCATCACGAACTAAACGTTTCATCAAAAATAAATAAATAAAAAAGACATAAAGGATATAAAAGGTTTTCATCATTAACTTGAGTTTATATATATATATATATATATATAGGAGAGAGAGAATATACCATTAAAAGACAATAAGTGGCGGAACCATGAGAGAAAAGTTAGGACTCTAAAAAATTGAACAGAATTTCGTCTATAAAATAGATACATTTCAAGCACAAAAGATGTTTAAATAATTCTAAATTTACAAATAAAATAGCAAAAAATATGTAATTTCTCATTATTAATGAGAAGTATCACCCATCACTCACGAGAAATTATTATTCATTATTCACGTAATAAATATCTCAATCAAAGATGAAGATATGAATGCAAATAAAATAGCAAAAAAATAAGTAATTACCCATTACCAATGAGGTCATTATCAATGAGGAGTGATCACTCATCACTCACGAGGAATTATTACCCATCACTCACAGGATTATAACTCTTCTACCACTTGTCAATATATATTTTCACAGTAAATCATATATAATAATCAAATATTTTAAATTAAATTTAAAGCTTTTTCACTCATGAAAGCCAAGACAGAAATAAAACAACAATTAGTTAGTAGTACTTCAATATTTAATTCAACAATTAAACCATCTTTCTTAGTTCAAAAACACAATCAAAACAAAGTAAGAGCAAAAATTACCTCGAAATCTCGATTTTATAGATACAAAAATTTGCCAAATCAAGCCTATAGATTAAAATTAAAAATCTTATTAGTTAAATTCTAAAGAAGACATAATAATTATATTTTTACAAAAAAATCCCTAGAAAATTTTTTACTAACAAAATCAGAATTTTTCCTACTTTTAACTCAGAAAAATGGTGGGAATTTGAAATAGGAGGATTTCAGGATGGGTTAAGTGAATTTTGTAAAACAAGAAATGTTTCTACTTAGATTAACCTTTAAAATCTACTTTAAAAAAGAATTATGAGAAAGCTTGAAAGTAAAATACATAAATTTCTAAACATTTTCAAATTTCTCCATAGGCTCGAGCCCTACCTGATTCCGCCAATGATGATTATATATCATTTTGCAGTTATTAGATATTGAAATAATATGTAACAATAATGGACTACTTGGTTATAAAGAATTTTCTAAAATCGACCTTTCTAATATGTAGGTAACACTCTTTCAATAGTTTTTTTAATATAGTATTTTATAAATACAATTTATTAAATAAAAAATAAAATATTATAAAAAATTTATTATAAAAGAAAATATTATCTGAATAATCTAAAAGGATTTTTGAGGAATTAATTATAATCAATTAGATTGGACAAAAAAACATATCTCAATTCCTTATTTAATTCTTTTTTATATATATCACGAAACTAAAATACCAACTATATATTATGAGAAACTGAAATTGATGATTTCAGTCCTTACATGATATCATTACAATTTTGAGCAAGAAAAAGATAGGGCAGAAGAAATATTCAAAGAAATTTGGTACAAATTGAGAAAGCATGCATTGATTTACAGCTCATATCATTTAATTGATGTTCTTCAAAAATAGTTAAAAGACCTAACCCTATAAGCTTTTATCATCATTGTTTGCCCGTTAAGGGCGATATAGTAACTTCCATTTAGTTTAGATTAATTAACCATTTTCTTTTTACAACCAAAATTTGTATAAATCATAACATGTCTTTAATTTTTTTGCTTATAGTAGTAATAAAAAAAAAAAATCAGTTTTATTAGGTCACTGTTTCCATTGTCGAAATTTCATAAAGAAAAAGCCCCAAGAAAATTCTACATATACGAGATTCCAATTTGAAATCTCATTTAAAATAGTATACATTCTAAAATGATTTTTAAAAAAAATACAAAAGATGTCATAATTATGGTTATAATCTTTATTATTTAAAATAAATAAGTTTGAACTTAAATATATTTTAAGTTATAAACTGTTTTTGAATTATTCTTTATTACTTATTATATTACTTTTAGTTTAAAATAAATTTTAAAAAAAAATATTTGTAAATAGTTATTTCTAAGCACTTTTCACAACTATTTATGCTGATAATCTATAAATGTCACATAACCAACAATTAAACTACACAAAATTACAATTTTTACAGAACTATAAAAAGAGAAAATTAACCAAGGATAGATACAAAATTAAAGTTTAAGGGGACTAGAATGTAAAATTCGAAAAATTAGTATTAATGGTAAAAATATCGCTCTTTCAAATCACAAAAATTATTTATAAGTAAATCTACATTAAACTTAGAAGTAGTAAAAAAAAAAAAAGTTATAAATTTAGAATTTGATGGACTAGCTAGAAGGTTATTTAAGACAAAATATTGGAAATGAGGCATTGTTTAATTAATTTATTTTACATGATATAATAGAAATGCTTGAACTTTTGGAAGAACTTGTTATATAAAATTACAAAAAAATATTACATTGATACAAATAAATAAAAATTTAAAAAAAAGGCACCACCTAATAATGCTGTGTCTACCCTTATAATTAACTATTAAAAAAAATAATATCATACACTATAGGAGTTAAACATCCAAATCTTTTGCTAGAGATTTTATTTATTATTACTCGGACAAGATCTCACACATGACTTCAAACAGGGACAAAATGTGATAATTATGAAATGGAAGCGTTTTGCTGTTAAGATTGAAACAAAAAAATGTTAAATAAATTCAAGGTTACATTTCACGTTTGTACATGGAAAAACAAATATTTTGGGTGTTGGATGACAATAGAGAACATGCCAAACTTGCCATTTTTTTCTCCAACTATACCAGAAAATGAAGACTCAAGATAGAAGACAGAAGAAGAAGAAGAAGAAGAAGAAGAAGAAGAAGCATTCCCATTGTCCATTGTGAGAGAGAGAGAGAGAGAGAGAGAGAGAGAGAGAGAAGTAGTTAAAATGCAGATAGGAAGGAAGGTACCTCATGATCTGACTGGGCGGCTAAGGCTAATTGCTAGAAATGGCAATGGAACATTTTTTTTTTTTTTTTCAATTATGATAGATAATCAATCTGATTATGTAATTATTTATATGATCCAAGTTCAGATAATCCTTTCTTAAGTTAATGGATACTGAATCCGACAGATTTTGGTGAGCAGTTGTCGTCGAACTGAAAAATCTAATAGTAGTAATCTAATAATAATTTTTTTAGTATATTTTGAGCTTGTAAAATAATAAAATTTGCATCAAATTTGATGTTTTTTATTAGTATCTTTAAACTTTGAACATTTTAAATTGGATTTATATTTTCTAAACTATAGAAAGATATTAATGTAATTTGATAAATTTTTAAAATTTTTCAGACATTTAAGAATTAATTTTTAATTAATAATAAGTTCGAATCACATCTCCTCCTTAATATAAAAAAAGAATAATTGATAATTGATTTGATAATCGATCTTGATATAAATTACAAAAAGAATCTAATCAATCATTAACCAAATTAATCTACTGTGCAGAATCGTTGAATTACAAATAAAATTGTAAGAGAAAGAGATACGAATATTAATAAAAAGAAAAATAATAAACAGTATTGAAATCGAATATCCTGCAGAATTAGTGAAGAAGCTTCCATGCAATCCATATATGGAAAGGTCCTACCAAATTGTCACCTCAGCTCACCGGCCGTGGAGTGAAACAATGAAAGTCAACCAACGGAAGGTTCAATGGCTTGGGCTGCATGGGCTGGGGTGGGGCTGGTGAGAAATAGCCGCAGCGGCAGCATGGGCATGGGGACTGGAATTGGGGTCGGCCACAAATCTTCAATACCATTCTAATATTTCTTATATACCATTCGTATATTTATTACGTACCACATTCTTTTTATAATATATTTTTTATTTATTAAATTTTATTAATTAAATATATCAAATTAAAACATAGTATATTAAGTGGTACAAAATATCTAAACCATTAGAAGTCAGGAGAGAATTGGCAGCAATATTTGGTGCAACTGTATTTTTTTTCCCAATTCAGACACAGGCAGGCAGGCACCTTTTGCCTTTTGCCTTCTCAACCGTTCCGGTCAAACTCTCTATTTTTCTTGTGTTCCCCTCTCCCTCCCTCCGCGGCCAATGTGTGTATTTTCATTGGTACTTTGGTACACGTGGGCCACTAAATTTCATCGTACTACGTCGTAATTATAATAGTACTTAAAATTGAAATATATATATATTCAAAAGCATAAAGAGCTATGAAAATATTTTGTTTCAATACATAAAAAATTAAAATAAAATATTTATAATATAAAAAAAAAAATGTAAAATATTGTCGAATATTTATAGCTAATCTCTCAATGAAAAAAAGGGTTGCAGTTAGTTGGTATAAGTAAGAGTCAAGTGTTTGTGATTTAATGAAGGCCAAAATGGTATGGCATGTAGCCAATTTTGTAGGGAGGAGGCTCCTTCACCATATCATATCCATCACGCCTGATTTATCATCAATGGCCCAAAAGACAATGATAGAGGAAACTACACCTAAATCCATTCCCATTCAATAAAAGTTTAAAATATGAAAAAATGAGAGAGAAAATAAAGTATTAGAAAGATGGAGTTTATTAATTTTAAAAAATATAATAAAAAATATTATTTACCTTTTTATCTTTTGGCAATCAATTTATGATATTTTTTTTATTGCCAATTATACTACTAAACCTTTTTTGATTAGCTAGAATACCAGTCAATTTTTTTTTGTATGGCTAAACATGTCCAGATGCCTTAGTTTTTTATATTTTGAACCGAGATTATTATGTGAATTATATATACTTTATTTATAAAAAGGTAAATAGATATTAAAATGTTCTTATTTATTAATCAATAGTACAATTATCTTTGAAAAATATGCATAATTTTCCTCACATTTTGCTTTCATCATTCTTTTGTCACTCTATAATAACAATAATATTATGTATATTTACATTTTTATAAACAAATTTTGAGCGATTATGTGATACGTACACACAAAGATACTAAAAATCTTTGCATTGGGCATATTTTGCCCAAAAGAACTTTAGTGTAGCCGAAAAAAAATATAACCTAAATTGACAATATATAAAAATGTGAAGAGTATTATACATATATTACTCTAAACAATACATCAATTTCAAATCTTTCTTAATCTCTATGTAAAATAACAAATAATCTTATATTGTGAAACAAAGAGAATACGATACTCAGACTCAATAACATAATCTTTCTCAGAATCATCACAAAGGAGGTAAGATCTTTAACAAGACGCAATAACATAATATTCAAACTGGATCGAGACCTTTAGTTAAGTTAATAAAGACGCTAACCATCACCTACATGTCTTGGGATGTACCAAAGGTGTACTAAAAGTAGTTAATGGGGCCTCCTAATAACAAGAGTTGGAATCCGACGAGATCATTAAAGGGTACCCACCCACCACTCAACATCTTCTTCACTTAATATAAAAGCGCTATTCTTTCCGACAATAAGATACAAGTAAGTACAAAGCACATGTCGCAGTAATGGCCAAATTCATATTCTTAGTACCACACTAAACAACAAGTGCTTATTTATTAACCCTGCATTGTCAAACCTCCACACACACCGCCTCTCTCTCTCCGCATTATATAATCTTTCTACATAGATCTTATAAGAGGTCTCCCCTTTGTGAATTCTTTTTACACAGCCAATCTACATATATAAACTTGCAACTCATTAGATAACGAGTGGCACATTCCATGAAGTCCTGAATTCAAGTTATCTTCACAACAACTTTTGAATTAATCAAGCAATCTCAAATACCAAGTAAAAAGAAAACCAAAAAAAAAAAAAAAACCTTAGTTTCTATGTGCTGTTACAAGTGTATTTGGGTTGAATTTCATTCTCATTTCCACTATAAGGGTGTAATTGGACTGGAGTTCATTTTGGTAAAAATGTGTTTAATAATTAAAAAACTTTTAACAATTAAATTATTTGTGTGAGGAAAATAATCCCCAAATGAAAATTTGAAAAAAAAAATCATTTTTAATCGCAATTCATCAATTCACGCATCAAGATTTCTCGAGTAATCAAGGTGGAAGTATCTAAAGAAGGGATATTTTACCATCAGACTGCCCCTTCTTGTCAAATCAATTCAAATAGTATACAACTTAAAAGACAAAAATCTTAAAATCACACACTATTCAATATTACTTTTAAAAATTTTCATAATTACAAACACATTGGAAGAAGATGCTCATAGTTAACGAGGGAAATGCAATTTGATTGGGACACATGACCTCAACTAACTCCAACCAGTTTAAGAGTGTCTAATTAGGGAATCAAGTAGTATCTGAGAAACATTAGAAAGTCCCAATATCTAACAAGGCACATAACAGCTACATTAGCTTTTAAAAAGAACCCATTTCAAATAGTTGTTGCACCTGAAAAGCTACCCGTTTCAAGCATCTCATCAAAGCAATATTAGTAAAACTCCAACTATAAACAAGAAATACCAGAACTACATAAATTTAAGTTCCCGAGCATCCCTAACATAGGACTCAACAAGAGGAATAACAGTAAAGCTTAATAGTTTCCCAAATATTCATTAATTAAACACAGATAAGATCAAGAAACCAACACTGCAGCTAAACTCAGTTATCGCAACACTAGAGGAACAAGAGAGTAGGAGGAGGGAGCTAAACTCACAAGTACTTGTAGAACCAAGCACCGAACAGCTGCTTCAGGGCAAGAAACTTGAATTATATTTGATCCTCTCTGAAATTTACAGCAAGTTCCCAGTAGTGAGCAACCCCAGCATCAGCGAAGACTTTGCGAGCAGCAGCTTCTGTACGGCATTCATGAATAGAAAATCTATTAAAGCTTGGTTTGGCAACACTTCCCTGCCAAACCAAAAGGCACTTATTGATAGGAGTATCGCCAGTTTCTTCTTCTTCATCTTCATCATCGTTCTTCACTGCTGCTGCCCAATCTATACGCCTCAACATAAGCTTCCCATATCTCTTTATGGATTTAGGGCCACCTTCCACAACTACAACACTAATCCCTTCAGAAATTACAGCACATCCGGTCATACGGTTCTCATGAGCATTGGCATCAACCTTAAAGCGAGCCTGCGGGTGTGAGAGGTCATTGATCTTGTAAACAGAAACAATCGTCTCCACATTATTTGAGTCGTCAAAGAGCTTCCTCTCTTTCTTTTCACGACGCTCAGCAGGAGTGAGTTTACGGGCAATATTCCGATCAATGTGAGCTTGTTCACGCTCAGCAGCAGCACTTCTGATTTCCATTTCAAGCTTTGTTGGATCCTGTGTGGCTTCTGATCCAAGAACTTTCATGAGGTTGCTCATTTTAACCTTCGGTTTTGGAGGTTCTATCAGGCCTTGTCTAATCATCTCCTGTTTTTCTTTCTCCCTAGCTAGACGACGTTGAGTGCGTAGTTTCTTCTGCTCTTTTTTAGTCAGCTTCAAAGGCTGAGGTGGAGGAGGAGCTGGTTCAGCAGGAGGTTCAATAGGACGAGGGTGCTCAACGTAAATGGTCAACTTATCCATCTTGAGTTTGTCCTCAGTTAAATGGCCATCAGCAATATCCCCATATGTACCGGAATGTAACAGAGGCACATCCCTAGAAATTATATTGACAAGCAAATGCTGGGTAAGCGAAAACACACAAGAACATATATTGAAAAAGTCAAGAGAAAACTGAATCTAACAATAATTAGCAACATCCATTCCCTACACATTACAGGTCCATCTCAGAAAATTAATTAATGACTCATTCAAGAAAGTTTTTGGTCCAATTGTTATCTGGCATTCTAAATTCTTCATGTAATTTCACATGCCACATGTATGGTGTACAGTAATTGTACTACATTCACAAATCAATAGAAAAATGCATAAGCTAGTAATATTACTTATGAAATGGACTTCTCTCCAACTTTCAAAATTGATTTAGGAATTTGAAAACTTACCACCACTCAATCTCAGGAATTGGTTCCTCCTTTGGTTTTTCTTTGGTGATTACTCTTTCTGACACCTCTATAAGATTTGGGTTTATATCTGGCTCGGACTTTGCCTTTGCCAGCTGTGCCTGCTTTGCCTTTAGCTCTTTGGCTCTTAATTCTCCAAATTGACTCTGCATGTGAACAATATATTTAAAATTAAAGTGAAGCTGAAAGGAAAAGAGAGATAGCAATCCAGAGAAAGAGATATAAAAAGCAAAAGGGGGAAATCAAATTTTAAATAAAACCCCACAGAGCATATAAATCAGAGAATGACCTACCCTCAGCTTAATTTGTTCAGCATCTTTCGACCATTTTCCCTCCTCTACAAACTGAAAACTCATCCTCTTCGGCCTCAAGAGCTTGTTTTTGTTAATACCCATGTTAGCATCAAAATGAGGATTCTTTTCAGGATCAACTTCCAACTCAGGTTTAAGTATCTGAAAGGCATCTTTTTTCTGTTTGTTGATGTTAACCTGTAAAAAGACAATATTAGAAATACAGAGATAAAAATGCAGACTTAAAATCAATAGAAAATGTAGACATACCTTAAGTGTACTCAGGTTGTTTATCTTAGGCATTATCACATTGCCTTGTTCGTCAATTTCTCTGCCTAATGGATCTAATCGGAGAACAGGTGCTTTGGCAGGCTTTGGCTGAATTGAGACTTCTGGTGGCATCTGCCCTGGGAACATATTTATTAAGGGACCAAACTCAGGATCCTGCCGAAAACCCATCTTGGCAGCAAGCTCTTGTGCACGTTTTACAGCTTCAAATTTCTGAGTTGTGAGCCCAGCAAGGTGGGGCAACCCACTGGGTGGAGGGTTAATTGAAGCTGCAGGAGCAGCAGGTAAAGTTTTGCCTGTCGTCCCAGTTGAATAAGCCATAGAGGCACTCCCTGGCTGAGTAGGAGTTGGAAGTATTCCCGAACTTGGTGGAGGCACCTTAAGACCTTCCGTAGGTCCCAACTGTGGACTAACCTCTCTGGTTGCACCAGAATCTTTGTTTGGCTACATTAAAAGTAAATAAAAATAAGAGATTACTTCTTCAATCCTAACTGTACAAAGCACTGTGTTTTTTTTCTTATTCTTTTGAGCTAAAAGGACATACACTTTTAAAACACTGAATTTTGTTTAGAGTCAATAACTGAAATGAGAGAGCAAAAAAACAAGTGACTACTAACTCACCAGAGGAATCTTCTTAAGCTTTTGTAGCTTTGCTGCAATTTCTTTCTGCATCTGCAAAGCTCTCTTTGCTTTGGCTAAAGCATCACCAGACAAGCCCCCACTCTTCCCTGCATCTGAAGCTGTCCCATCTGTACTGGATTTCCCAGGAACCTCATGAGATCTGTTAATATTAACTCCCTTATTTTCATTTGTGGTAGAAATTGAAGATACCTTAGTAGCAGGAGAATTGTTTTCAGACAAAGGAGTATCATATGAGGACCTTGATGCCATTACAACTGGTTCCATAACACCTCCCTGAAAGTAAAGAGTACAGAAATGAGCAGATATCCAATACATCATAAATAAGACAAGTTGCTAATAATCAACAAGAAAATCAGAAAAGTCCATGACTTGAGTAGGATCCAAAAGTTATTTCTCAAGGACTACGATCAAAATAGCTTATCGAATTTCAGACACCAGCATATTACTTAACAGACAATGTAAAAGTTATACACTCAATATCTAAAAGACAATTCGGCGTCATGTTTCATATCCTCGCACTCACCACCTGGAGAAGCACACTCTATGATTGCACTATAAATATAGAAGGATGATTAACCAGCTTATGATTCCTGAAACTTAAGGTCACAATAGAAAGCTGACGGGAGAAACAATGAGCATACACCACATTGTTTTCTAGAGATTTAAGATTTTAGTCTATTCATGGAGAGACAAGGTAAAAGGAATTATTACGAGGAATGCTCAAGTAAAAAATAAATAAAATCAACCCCTGTGCAATCACATGAAAGAATACCCTATGAATCTTCTTAGACATCCAGGTTTAGTACATTATCAAAAGTGAGTTACTCAAGAATAAGGATCCCAGATTTTTTCGATAGCCCCTAAAGCTTACCAACAATCTTGTGATTGTGGGATGATACTTACTTCTTTCCAGACATAGCTTGATTTTATACTAAACTCACCTTGATGACTGTATATTATATTACTGATGCAACAAGGGTCAACCTCAATAATATTCACCAGCTACACAATCTACCATTGCTCACCCAAAATGCAATAAAATGTCAACATGCAACCGAAGAACAAGACTAACATTAAGGAGAAGCAAGGTGAAATACAATTGGTTGTCATCTTCACATTCAAAAACCAATAATACTAGATTAAGTGCATATGCAATGCCACAAGCCATCAATGAGCTCAAAAATGTTGCCAGTACACAGTATGGAATATATAGTCAAGTGTACAGAACAAATAGAATTTGAAAGAAAAGAAAGAAGAACACTTACATTAGTCATGGAACCACCTCTATTCTGGTCACCGTTATCATCAGACTCTTTTTTCAGCTCTTTCTTTACATGCCTCTCTTCAAATCCCTCTACCTTCCTCTCCTGATGAGCTTCCATTTCTTCCTCGTCTTCTTTCTTCACACGATCCTCAAACCTCCTTCTCTCCCTCCTTTCCTCTCTATCCTCTTTAGGCTCATTTCCATCCTCAAATTTCCTCCTACCTTTCTTTTCCCTGTCTTTTCTGTTTGTATCTTCTTCTTCAAATCTCTTCTTCTCTTTCTTCTCATCCAAAACCCTAGCTCTCTTGCCAACATCTCTATCATCATCACCTTCCCCTCTCTCCTTCCTCTTACTATGTTTTCTCTCCACTGAATCCTCCCTCTCATAGGATTTTGCACGATTGTCTCGCTCCTGTGATTTCTCACGTTTACGACGATGATCGTATGACTTGTCTCTGTCTCTCTCTTTACTTCCTTCTCTTTCGCTCCTTGGCTCCATTGATTTTTCTCTATCGACAGAATACTCTCTGGATGATCTCTTATCGGATCTATGACGATCGTCATCCCGGTGGCGGTGGCGGTCGGCGTCTCTGTGTTTTCGGCTCGATTTATCCATATCACCTCTCCCTTCCTCCGGCAGTATCCTGCTTCTGAGAGTTGTGGATGCGATTAGGTTTTTGGGCTTGAGGAAAGGAAAAATGCCAGATTAATTTTCAGTTTTAGTCCCTGAAAATATGGGATTTTCTCAATCAAGGACCTCTATTTAGAAAGTTCGTAAGTAGCACTCTCTCTCTTTTTTTACTTTTCACATTGTATTAATTCTTGTATTTTTTTTATTTATCACATTGTAATTCCAAGTAAATATTTAATGAATTTTTTTCTATTATAGCATCCCATTAATAAAAAATTCTAACATCTTTTTATTCTTTTAAAATGATAACTCGTATAAATAATAATGAGAGAGAGAAACTTTTGAAGGTTATTCTAATTTATACAAATAAAAAAATAGCTAGTAATGTTTAGGAATCTCCAATGCTTTGTTTTGGATTGGGTTTTGTTTAGAAACTGGATGAAAATTTTCAATTTTGGAACCCATATTCTTTTACAAACAATTACAATTTTTACGGATTCTATGAAAATATAAAAAATTTTGTTCTTTTTCAAATTTTAAATTCTTTTTAGAAATATTTTTTTTTAAATAAGATTATCGGTATTTAAAAGTACATTAACTCATGAACTTGATAATGCTTGTCATATCTAAACCTTACTCATAAATTAAAATATAGTAGTAAAGTATCATGAAAAAGATACCAATATCCAACTTCTTCTTGAAACATTTGTCATAATCATTATATTAAGCACATTGAGCCAAGTAACTTTTAAAAATAATTTTTGTTCCTCAAAATGTTTTTTTTTCAAACTAGGAATCCAAATAAATTATTTTCCACTCGCAATAATATATTTTAGTGAAAATAAGATTATTATATCAGCCTTGGCAACAATATATTAGCATATCTGAAAATACAATAAGATATAATAAGCATCAAAAGTTCAAAACTTCACTGTATATATATACGTATATATATACGTATATAGTTAATAAGTAATTCATATAATTGAACCTTCATAAATAAACTAACTCATCTATCTAAAGATATGAGGAAAAAATTTCTAAGTTAAAAATGATGAAATGGACACAGCGAATCAAAACTTGGTTCATTCTGCCTTTTGCTGCTTATGTGCATGATGAGTCCATCGGCTGGGGTGGTCTGGTCTTGTAAATACGAAATACAACAAGTCCAAATTCAAAACATCAAGAGGACTCATGGAGCCGATCCAAATTCAGAACGTGTACCTTGAGCTTTTACCAATTCGGAAAACACTTTACTCATAGATACAGCAGCAAGATCAGCCATACTTCCCAAACTAATCTCTGTGGCCGAAACGTCTCTCATCTCTTCTGGCTGTTCATTTTCTTTCTGTTTTCCTTGTAGTTGAAGTGCACATTCCAAGTTCCACAAAACATCTCCCATTGTAGGCCGATCAACGCCTCTTTCTGCCAAGCATTTCTCAGCAGTTTCTTGAAACTTGATCAATGATTCAGGCCTAACTTCATTTACAATATCAGAATCAACAATTTCTTCGCCTTTTCTTGAACATTTCATTGCCCATTCAACCAAGTTTACCATTTCTCTCGGTTTTGATGGATCGATAACTGGCCTTCCTGTCAATATTTCAAGCATAACTACTCCAAAAGAATAAACGTCTGATTTCTCAGTCAATTTCTGCATTGTTAAATACTCGGGATCAAGATAACCAAAACTTCCTTTTACTGCTGTACTAACATGTGTTTGATCGAAATGATCTGGACCTGTTTTCGATACTCCAAAATCTGCAACTTTTGCCATTAGATTCTCATCTAAAAGTATGTTTGCTGACTTCACATCGCGATGAATAATTCGCTTCATTGTTCCAGTATGCAGATAATGAAGTCCTTTAGCAGAACCAATGCAAATTTCCACCCTTTTTCGCCAATTCAGTTTCGGCTTATCTGATCCATAAAGATGATCTCTAAGGGTACCATTCTCCATAAACTCATAAATAATGATCATTTCATTCTTTTCATCACAATATCCAATCAGGGAAACAAGATGCCGATGGCGAAATTGAGACAATAATTCAACTTCAGTTCTAAACTCAGAAAGGCCTTGTTTAGAACTAGAACAAGAAATCCCTCTTTTCACAGCTACTTTTGTACCATCTTTGAAAACTCCCTTGTAAACTTTGCCAAATCCACCAATGCCAATAACCCGATTTTCACTAAAGTTATCGGTAGCTTCTTGAACAACTGCAAGAGGGAAACGATAACCTATCTTTGATCGCGAAAAGATAGATGAATTTGAATCATCTTCTTCTGTCAAATGATCCGGTGTTGAGTGGATCATAACGTGCCTTTTTCTTCTTCTGAATAGAAAAACAACTGTGAAAACCACGAGAATCAACGATATCCCAATAGCTAGACTAACTATGATCCAAACTTTTAACTTTGAAGATGAACTTGAAGACGGAAAATCAGCATCAACAGCAGCAAGACTACCATCAGAAGTACTAATTTTCATGATTTCAAGACCATTTAGAATCCCATCTGGATAAGAATTTCGGACATTTGAAGGACCAACACTTATTCTAATCTGAGGAACAACATTAGTAACAACAACTACATCCTTGTACATAGGAGCACCAGAAGTACTAAGGTTAAGATCCTTAACAACAAATTCAGAGTTAAGGAAAACATTGAAGAAGAAATTATTATTAGGAATTGGATTTAAAAGATTACAAAAATGAAATCTGATGAAATATCCAAAACCCGAATCAACATTAAACAACCATGTCGCGTTTATTTGAGTATTCGGATCAAATACTGAATGTAACTTAGTACCAGTCCCGTAAACAGAAGAGGGACCTATATTTTCACTAACTTTTTCTTCGCCCTTAGTGTAATTAACTAAATGAATATTCGACACAAAAACAACAAGATTTACATTTGATAGATAGTTATAATCAGACAACCAAATTCGCCCCAACGGATCATCCTTAGAGGATACTGTTACATTACCCATATTAACCCTAACTACAGTTTCTAAAGCATTTTTTTCAAGATTTTGGTTTCCAATAGAAAATGGGATTAGTTCATCAGGAAGTGAAATGACTTCTAAACCATTTAAAAATGCTAATGAATTTCTTGAAGGGGTAAATTTCAACAATAAATTGTTGGAATTTACATTCAATGAAAATTCTTTCACAACAGGAACATTGTTTAAGGGTTGAAAATCTTTCAAAAGGGTAAAATTTTGGGCAAAAACAGAGAATTTAGCACTGCTTAAATTGAATTTTTCATTGGAAATTGGAAATGGAAAGAAATGTAATCTAATCCAATGCCAACCTTTTTTATTGATTGAAAAATTGTACTGAGAGCTCCCATTAAAAATTCTAGCAGATTTATACAAATCTAGAACAGAATTTGAGTTCGAAGAATTGGCAAAAATTGTTTCTGGGGTTGAAAGAACAGTAGAATTCAAATTATCGGCCAAAAAAATCCTATCATCAATGGAGGTATCATTAAATGAACCACAATTTATCAAATAATTATTCTCAGGAGTAAATTCTAATGACGAAATAATCAAATAGAAAAAGAATAATGTTCTAATAAGCATTTCTTGAATCAAAATTCTCATTATGGAACTGAAAAATCAAGAGGGACAATGAAGAAAATGGTGTAGAAGAGAAGTAAAGAAGGAATTCACCTGAGAATTAATGGAGTGTTAAGAAATTCAAGTTCTTTATTGGAAACCTTATGTGAGGAATAGAGAGAGATAGCTTGACAAAGACAGAGAAAAAGAAAAGGCTAGTATGAACTCTACCTATTCTTGAAAGACCAACATTTATGGTACTCAAACAAGTTTGGTTGACAATGAAAACAACCCAAAGATTTTTCTACTACTTTTTTAGTTATTCAATCAATCAAAGTGATAGACTAAACAACCTTTGGGTTGGACAAGTCCTTACGCACAAAACTGGAGATTTTAAACAATGCGTAGTTGTAAAGTTCTATAAAATTAAATATCTGTAGACTGTAATGGACTCAACATTAGTCTAAATAAATCTATTATCATGTTAAAATCGAATTTGAGTCTAATTTTATTTTAAAAAAAAGTACATTAAGACGAGAAAAATGCTCAAACTTATAAAAAGATACTAATTATTTGATTTGATGTGGAGGTTCTCAAAATCAATATAAAAGAAAAAAAGAATTATTTAGCCAAAAAAAAATGAAGAGAAATAATTAAAAAGTAGTTGTATTATGTTTTATTTGACAAGTTCATCAAACAATTAGAAGACATTATAAAAGTTAAATATATTATGGGGTCAGTTTCCCAACAGCCATATCAAGATTGAGGCTTTGTTAGAAATCAGTAAAAGATGACAGCTATGGAGAGGGTCACCTGTTCCTTATGAGACTAGACATGTTAGTTGTGGTACCATTATTGGAAAGTACCAAAATAAGAAACTAAGAAGAAAGAACTTGGCAAAGACAAAGATTGAGATAATGAAATAATATATATATATATATATATAAACAAGAGTTCCAAAGACATTCCTTTGGTTTTTTTCTTAAAAATACCTTTTTTTCTAAACAAGTTATTAAAATGGTTCTAATTTTTTTTATCCGGAATTTGGCCATAACGCATAATAGTTGTACGTTATTAATTAGGATAACGCACAATCATTGTGCGTTATCACTTAATTCAAGTTTTTCCCCTTAAACTGCTGATGTGGCGGATAACACATAACGTTTGTGCGTTATCAGCCACATCAGTTTTTTTATTTTTTATTTTTTTATGTTGATTAGAATTTTGAAAAACTTTAAATATGAATAATTCTGCGATCGGATGTCCGTTTCACGCGTATGACCACTCGTTTTTATGGTTCTCGTATAGATAAATGCAATGGTATCATCGAAAAAGTGATCCGAACGTGTTTGGGGGCAAAACATTTGTCCCGTATAGTCAAAAACTTTGACGAGGCATACTTTGTGCTCGGACGTCCGATTGAGATGATTCTTGTGGGCATTTCGTGTATTTTTTTGAGATCTACGCACTGGAAACCGTAATTGAGGCAGTTTCCATCAACCGTTCCCACAAAAACCTCCTATTTCGTTTTAATTTACGTTTTTGTAATTTCTAATACTTTCTCTCTTATTAACTAAAAATTTACGGCACCAATTGAAAATTAAACAGAGGAGCAGTCTTCTCTTTGCTCTAATTAAAAATTCAAATGATTGAAGTTGGTAAATATTAGAATACGTAAATACTTTATTATTAAATAAAATCTCATGCATCTATTAAATAATATTTAATGGTAGTTTATTGGTAAGTCTTCTATGCTATTTTTCATGAAGTTAAGGGTTCAAATTTTGTTACAAGTTTTTAAAAAAAAATAAATAAATAAAAAGATGATGTGGCAGATAACGCACAATGAAGATGTGTTATCTACCACCTAGGATATGTTTAAGGGGAAAATTTTGAATTAAGTCATAACGCATGTGCATTATGGCCAAATTACGCATAAAAAAAATTTCGGGCCACTTTAGTAGCCTGTTAAGAAAAAAAGACCTTTTGTAAAAAAAAACCATTCTTTTTCCTTGATCATATTTTTAATTATGGAGATTTAACAAGATATTTTTTTTAATTTTTTATTTATCACATTTTATTAATTTTCATACCTTTACTTTTTATCATTTTACAAAGTAAATATAAGAGATTAAAGATGTAATAGAGTTACATTTTGGGCAATTTAATCCATATGAGGGGTTAATTCTAAAAATACCCATGTACTTTTAGTTAATTGTCGATTGAGTATTTAAAATTTTTAAGTTTGACAATTAAGTACTTAAATTATGGTTTAACGGTTGAAGTTTAATTTGAGTATTTATTGTCAAAATGAAAAGTTTATTTTATTGGAAGAATTCAAATTTAAATAATTATTGTCAAAATTAAAAATGTAAATATTCAATTAACAATTGACTAAAGATACAAAAATATTTTTGAAATCAATCCCTACATATGCAAAGAATATCAATAATAATGCGTCATGTCAAATAATAGGACAACTAAATAAAAAAGAGAGAAGTATTAAGAAAAAGAGTGACTTATAAATTAAGGCGGCCTAGTTCTAATTTATTTATAACAGGTCCTGTGACTCTAGTCTTTATGATTTGTATTATTTATTTGTGCGTCAAATAATTTTATAAAATTTTAAAGTTCACGTTTGGATATCAAGATGGGATTTATAATAAAAGTTTTGGTTTTTAGAAGGTAAGAAGAAACTTGGGCAAGTTTGAAGAAATGGGCAGAGCATCAACAAGAGGAATGAGAATCAATCCTCCAACTTCACTCACTGGCCGCTGTCCTGTCTGATTATGTACCCAAAAACGCGTTTTATACAGCGGCAGCATCGGCCATCAGCGTCTGTGCTGAGGTTTTTGGCGTAAATGACGGCAACCGTGTTTGAGACTTTCCTTTTTTGTCTTCCAATCCTCATTGTCTTCTCTTCCTTCGTCGTGGACGATATCCTCTCTTATGCCCTGTCACAAATTACGTATCAAATTTTAAAATAAAATCTACTTATGAAGAAATTAAATTATTTTCTCTTTCTATTTTCTTTCTTTTTCATTTTTTCTACATCCCATTACTTCAAATTACTGTCTATTCAGATATAATTGTTAAAATCATTAAAAAATAACTTAATATATCGTTCTATATTCGTTTATTTACAATTTTATCGATTTAAAATTTTAAAAAATAAACCAAAATAGAAAAATCATGCATTATTAGCATGGACTTGGGTTGTCCCACGCTCAGAATTTTTCATTGATCAAGTGTTATCAGTCTCATCCGTGTAAGAATTAGGAATTCCTTTTCCAACTCGTCCCGAAATGGCTTGTTTGCTCTTTCTCGGTCTAACGGTTACTGACAGGCTCAGGTCGTTTTACCAATAATTGAGCCAGCACCTAGCTTCGTAGCTTATGCGGTTACGAGGAACCTCCGGACCCTGGCTTGACGTAGGTAGTAACCTATTACTTCCAGATTGGCTTGTGACTTTGATAAGTCCCAAATTGTACATATTATTATATTTTAGTGTAGAAGGACGAAGCCTTAAAGGCTAGATTACTCTAGAACCAGACCGGCTAGACATGTGGGAAATGTGAGGAAACCGGTCGGGAGACTCTAGAAGCCCAGAAAGCAGCTTTGGCCTACTCTAAAACAAGTAAATTACTAATCCTACCTTGGTCTATCAAACACCGTCTACTGTATGACTATTCTTTTGCCCCCAGGATCTGATCAGGATTTTTTTTTTTTTAATTACTAATATTATTTAAGTTGTTATATTAATTATTTTTAATAATTAATTATTTTTAATATATTTTATTCAATTATTTAATCACTAAAAAACTTAACACCACTATATATAATTAAAATTAAATATTTAATTATCAACTAAACAAATTAAACTCTAACATATACACATATATTAACATAAAAAACTCAAATTATAGTATTAAACTGAAAATTAACATCATGATACTAAAATATATATTAAAAATAATTAAAATTAATCATTATAAAAATTATAAAAAGCACATAAAATTTTTTTTAAAAATACAACATTTGCATGAATCATGCTCTGGTGCAAATAGGAGTATCCCTACGCCGGGCCTTGACGCAACTCTCTATTGTTTGCGATAAGGCTTGGCGCGGAGATACCCCTATTCGCCAGAGCATAACTCAAGCGTGCAGATTGTTTATTTTTTAATCTTTTTGTGTGATTTTTATCACATAATTAATCTTAATCGTGTATATAATTTTCAAAATTATCAATTTTTAATTAAAAAATCTTCAAATTTCGAAGATAACACTACAATTTTGTGGGAAGAAGGTAAAAAAACATTTGTAAAGAGAGTGTAAGTTTTGGAGGGAAAATATTTACATTTTCACGTGTAATTTTTACTTTTTAACACTTAATTCATCAGTCCCCTCTTTTATAGGCTAGTTTGGATTTTGGAAGAGTTTATAAAGACAACGTATTTAGATAAGATTTTATTTTAAAATTTTTTGTATTGAATTTCATAAAAATAAAATGATTTATAAAATGAGATGTGTGTTTAAAATTGATATTTGTAATGTTATACAGTCCCATAGAAAATGAAAGAAGAGAATTTCGTTGTTTGGGAATTGAGGCAAAGAAAATAATATTCTATTTTTTCTTTTTTGGAAGTTGGAAGAAAACATAAATAATACTATGTTTTTAAATGTAATTTATAACGTCACTTCATTTCTTTTAAAAATATTAATATTTTTATTTCGAGATAAAAAATCATATATCATATTTGAAAGTGAATATGAATAAATCTCATAAGATACAATAACGTATTTATTTGCACTGTAAATCTTATATATATATATATATATCTATATGAAAATTATGTAACGAAATGGTATTTAAAATTTAAAAAGAATAAGGGGTAAACTGGTAAATTTTATATGATTATTTAAAAAATTATGAAAAATGATTGATATATACTATTTTTCAATACTTAAAAAGTATTTATTATATAAACAAAATTCTAATAAAATTTGTAGTGTAATTTCGCCCCTCTATCCTTCTAATCTTGGTTCGTACTGCAGTTGTCTGAGGACTTATTATCAGTAAAATGCATTTTGATAAAGATTTTTACGGATAAAAAAACATTTGAGTAAATTTAATAATAATAATAATAATAATAATAATAATAATAATAATAATAATAATAATAATAATAATAATAATAATAATAATGATGGAATGACATCCTCCTTGGGCCGGAATCATTTCATAAGAGGTTTATGGTTGGTATCTCAATTAAATTTTATATACAAAAGCCACTTGAAAGTTTTAGGAATCATTTGGTGGTGTAGTTTCATATGATGTTGTAGTTTTAGGATTCAGGCTCAATTATACACTTTTAATATTATCTTTTTCGAATAATCAAATTAACTTGATAATATAAAAATTTAGCATGAAAATAATTTATCTTTCACTATTATTTTTCTCTCTACCTCTCTTTGTCTCTATTTCTTCTTTAAAAAATATCTTTAATTATTCATTTCGAAAATCATAAAAGGTACACATAAATGATTTTGAAGATTATTTGAAAAAAAATTAAAAAAGCCAAAATATACAAACCAACAGAAGATTTTTGCCGGTTCAGAATTTGCTAATTTGGACAAAATTCATGCAAAGTTCATTTCTTTCAATTCGAAGTATTTTTTTTATCTCTAAATCAATATTTTATTGTGTATAATTTTCAAAATCATTTATATGTACAGTTAATTTTTAAATTCCTTTTTGATTTTATTAACGCTCATCCCTTTTTCCTTTTAAAAAAACTAAAATCATCATTTTTTTTAAAAAACTTTTTAATGATAAAATTAAACACATCGTTAAGATTCAATGTCAATAATGTGAGAAAAACATTCTTCCACATGATTTTGGCTCCTTTCTCCTCTATTTTTTTATTTGATGTTCAAAATTCATCTATTAGTTTATGGGAGATTTACAATATATAAAATTTTACGGCATAAAGTTGTTCCTAAACATACTCATTCATAACCTTTCATTTAACAAGATAGATGGAAGTACTACGGGAGGGATGTTATCATTTCTCTATTGATAGCCGGGAAAGTTATATTATACTCAGATTAATTATTATTTAAATTAATTATTATTTGATATGATATGTGCCTTGCTATTGTAAAGATTTCTTAGTCATTATGTAAGCAAACTTTTTTTGAAATTTCTTCTGGTATTTGACTATTTCGTGAACTTTGTGTTTCAAAATCTGGAAAACTTGTGTAGAAAGAAAACCTATTTTTGGGCTCAAATGTCAACAACTACCTCCAAAGCATTTGAATTTTGCTTTGAACTTATCTTGAAAGAGAGAGAGCTAAGAGTATCCTATGGTCATCCATTCATTACAAGATCTTCAAATGACACTAACATTGTATTTCAATCCTAGAATATTTCAATTTGGATAGGGCCTTCTCACTAACAATTCACTTTTACAAAACTTAACACTTCAAATTTCAATTATGAACATAATAATATCCATCCAATTCCAATACTTTAAAATGCAATACATATTACGTCAAAATAATAGTACACCGGTTGGAGACTTCCCACACTACTACAAATTGACAATTTGCAGTAACGGCTGGAGATGGTCTAAGCATCAGCATTTTTCAACAAGTCCGATAATCTTAGAGCCAAACTCTTCTTGGCAGCAGGTGATACACCTTGCTTTCCTATGATGGACTCCAATACTGCTTCTGATAGTGGTTTGTGCTCTATAACTGCACTCCCAACTTCCGGAATTGAATCATCCTTGGTGAAGCTGATCTGCAATCAAGCAAGGAAGAAAAAAACTCACAATCAGAATCAGGTTTAACAACTTTTTCTCTAGGTCTCAGAAGCAAACAGAAACAGTTCCCCTGTCAACTGAGCTTGAACGCTTCCTCAAGGGAAGGCCTAACGCACACAAAACCACTGTGTATCTGTATGAATTCATCGAATGCACGTGTATAGCTACATATATATCTGCTAAATGTGTTTTATGGAGACAAAAGTTTTCACGGTTTAACTATGCAATGGGACAAAGTTGCCTCAGCTTAACTTGCTTATCTTTGAACACTTTCAGCTCTAACCAAGAATAAGTTTAACTTTAGTGCCTAATGAAATACGTGGAGAAAAGGAAATGACCATCCATTTGGTTGAATCAGAGGAAATCGATCTGTGTCCAAAAAGAAAACAGCTAGTAGTTTAAGAACTCAATAACTTGTCTCTATGAGAAAAATAAGATAAATTGCATCATCTTCAGGTACTTTGCAACAGCGGAAAAAATCTACCATGACTCAGGTTGTGAAAGGATGGAATTTAGTGTTGAGATTCTGTTTTGAATTTCACAAAAATTGAATTGTTCGTGAAAGCAGAGGTTGGACTCGAAGTGTTGTATTGTGTTTCGGAACAGAATTGTATCCAAATTCCAGCTTCCTGTAACGAAGTGGAAACCAGAAGGGGAACTTCCAGACAGGAAATGGACCAGCTGCTTCAAGGAATTCAAGGCCAACTACTAGTATAAAATGAATACATCCAACTAACTAGTATCAGCAGGAAGCTGAATGTTGATGGATCCTATAAGCAAGGAATGGATCGTATAAAGTCGCGGACTATCTAGCTAAGTACTCTCTCTGTTTGTGTTCTCCCTTTTTCTAGTTTGGGCAAGTCCCAAGTTGTATTTCTTCTGCTATTAGTGCAAATTTGACTCAATATATTTCGCAGTTTTCTTCTCAGAAAAAATAGTATCAGCAGGTAGGAAAAAGGGCAAAAAGCAAGAGGAAAATCTTGAAACAGAAAGGTGCAACAACTGAAGTATAAATGCTATTACTACAACATACCGTTAATGATCCGAGGGGCGCCTGGGTGAAAAGAATGGAGGCACCAGGTGGAAAGGATTCGGTTTGGAAAACTTCAAGGAACTTATCCAAGGCTTTAGCCTCAGCATCAGAGTAAGCACCGATTGCTTTCCAATATGCAGCACAATTTTCTACCACTTTTTCTGAGTATTGCTTACCAGTTAAAGGCAAGATCATCTTCACCTGTATAAACTTCTCAAAAGGACCTGTAAATAGGAAAGAGTAGCAATGGAGTTAGAATCTCTATACAAAGAGTATACCCCTTCTAAAACCCTGCCCCTTTCTCCAAATGTATAAGCAGATATTGGAAGTTCTTAATTCTACCCAAAAAATTGTTTTTAGATGTTTGCTTCTGTTTTGTTCTTCTTCTTTTAGCTTAAAAAAGAAGTGTAAGCATCTCTATTTGAAGTTTCAAAATAGAAAAATTGGATCAACATGCAACTAAAGAAAGAAAGGTTATAGGTTATATTTCTCTCTGCCACTAAACTTTATTTTTCGCTCTTGTTGCCATTTAACAAATTTTATGTCTATCTTCAAATTACTTCATTATTTTTCATGTTTGAATTTGATTTGATTTGTACGCCTAACCCATGTGGAAAGAGTTTGTAAGAATGACTTTACCCTTGATAACTGTCTGGCATGTTTAAATCTCAGTCATGTTCATCACATGAAAGTGATATAATTTGAATGAATGAAGGCATAAATGTTTAGTGACACAAAAAGTGAAAAATAGAGTATAATAACAGAAAAGAAATATGACATTTTAAGCCCATGATCAAAATACTACCTCCTTTCAAAAGTTGAATATCCATTCTTTTACACTAGAATATCAAAATATAAACTTTAAATTCTCCCCCCCAACTCCCCCCCAACCCCCCCAACCAAGAAAAAAAAAAAAAACAAACTCATCTCTTGGCAGAAATCTATCTCCTTCTTTTGGGTGGCTGCCTAAAGATGATCTAGTTTTGAAGAAAAAGTGACCTTGCATGACTTTCCAAAGCCACAGGCAGAGTTGAATGAGCTGACCATGAAAAATAATATAACAGAAATCGTTTACCTAAAATTACTAAAAAGCGCTATAGGCGCTAACGACGCTTTCAATTATCTTTTAAGAACAAAAGGTAAAAAATGAAAAGAAAGGAAAAAGACGATGATTACGAGAACAGCGCTTGCCTGTAACGATGTCTCGGAAGAACTCAACGGAATCCGTCAACTCCTCCGCATTCTTGCCCTTCCACCTAACGGCGAGCGATGGGACGGCGTTCTCCTCCAAGTAAACTGCTATGGCCGTGAACTTCAAAATCTTACCTCCTCCAACCTCCAGTTCTCTCACACCTGTCAATCCCAATCCCCACCGTCAAATTCAAATTATCAAACAGCGAAAATAAATAAACGGATTAAAATTGTTAACTACCTCCGCCGCCGAGGAAGAAGGCGTTAGTAGAGCCAGGAGGAGCCTTGACGGTCGGCGGGAACGCGTAGGTTTCCACCTGAACTTGGGAAACAGAGATTGAAGCAGACATTTCTATGAAAAAAAATGGAATTCTATCCAAGTAAAATTGATAATTAGATGTTCTGAGGTGAGGTGATCGAATTATATATGAATGGGAATTAATTGAAGCTAGCAGAGGGGGGAATGGGGTTAGTACGTAGCCTGGAGGTTCTAATTTTGACCGAAGGGTGAACATGAATGGGGGGTAGCTATGGCTATGTGAGGTGCAGAAGCAGAGACGTTAGTGCCATGCCAGTGGGAAGACAGAGAGAGGAGATGGCAGTACAAGGGGGTAGGTAGGCATGGTATGCATCTTCACAATAAGGCTCGGATCTTCGGTCCCATTTAATGTACCACAGAAAAAAAATACACGTATTAATATGGAAAATTTTGTATTTTTTAAATTTTATTTTTAAATAGCTATTTAATCTAATAAAAATATAACTAAAAATATCCAATGTAATTACTGTTTTATCGGGGTCTATAAATTTCTTTTGTGATTTATGTCAATATCATTTTTATGTATAGTAAAAATATTAAAATATACTTAAATTTTTTATTAGTTAAAAGAAATAATCATATATAATATACTTGTTTCATTATGGATAAAATAAACATTTTATTTAGTAAAATTTATGCATTACTTATAAGTGATCAAATTTGACTATATTTTAGCATTTTTACATAAACGTGAAAACGTTAGCAGCATAAATAGTAAAAAATAAAGATCCTAAATTCGCAAAATCTAAAAAAGTAATAAGAATTTTTAGCTATATTTTATAATTTTTTTTCTATTTTAGATTTTATATTATTTTCACAATTAATTTAAAATTTTCCTCAAAATTTAAAGAAAAAACATTAAAAAGAAATTCAAACAAAACTGCTAATCTTCCTGGAAAAAAAAAAAACTAAATTTCTAATGAAGTTTACGGCTCATGTGAGTAGGAAACAAAAAATATCTATTCTAGCTTAAGTCAACAAATCAATCCGAATGGCATGAAACAAAAGGTATGTAAAAAAAATATAAATTATATTTGCTGGATTTATCAACTTTTGAAATTATTATTATATTTTAGTAGTGCTATTTTTGATGAAGTTAGTATTTATATCCATTAGATAGTTCGACTATTTAATTAGTTTGATATGATCGTATAGAACAAAAATGATGGAAAATGTATAATTGTTACCTTTTTATCTAAAAAATAAATAATTTACATAAATATTACACATTAGTTATAATAAATATAATTTAAAAAATTCTAATTTAATAATATTAAAAATTTCCAAAGAAAGGTAAAAAAATGACAACTTTTTTAGATAAATTATGTCGAAGCACAACAATATCTTTTATATTCAATATAACAATGGACCACAAGTGAAGAATCTCATTTCAAACTATAAGTGTAAGAAATGTAAGCTAAACTATTTATGCTGGCTGACCTAGACCGGTGATAGATACTAATGAGTAGAACCTAAAAGAAGGATACTGTGAAACTCTAGGTGACGAGCAAGAAGATTAAGGGATTGAATGTGATTAAATAAAAGCATTCGCGTGAGTGGAGACTTATTCTTTATATATAAGATTCTTTAAATCTTGATAAGATTGTAATAACCAAATTAGATACATCCGTAATTAATTTATATTCATTTGCTTTTCCTTCGCCTTATGGGCTTCTAGCCTCCTCAGTTCGCCTAGAGGTCAATAACCTGTCCAAATAATTTTGAAAGTGGTCCTTAGTTAGTATCAAGTTGGATTTAGTTTCAATAAATTTATATATTAAATTGGAATATCAAGTTGGATTTGTTCCCAGCTAACTTGTACCTTAAATTGGAATATCCCTTCGCAACAAGGTGGTTTCTTAGTACCAAATTAGATTTAGTCCAAATAACTTATATATTAAATTGAAAAATCACAAGGTGGTCCCTTAATATTAAGTTAAATTTAGTCATAGCCAATTTATATATTATTAAATTGGAACATACCATAGCAACAATATCGAGTTTAATCTCAATGACCTCTAGAACATTTCATAACAATAACATGGTCCATAAAAATATAAATAAGTCAAGTCGTTCATGAGCTACTCATAAACCACTCGTTTAAAATTTGATTTGAGTTCGTTGCTGACAAAGTTCGAGCCAAACTCTAATCGGCTTGCTAAGCAAATGAGTCGAATTCAAATTTCATTAACACTGCCTTGATGGTTCGAGGTCATTATTATTCGCGTCAAGACATAACTCGAGTGAAGTAAATTGTTTTTTCAACTTTTACCATTTTAATTTTTTTTATTTATTAATTTTAATATATGGTTATATTAATTTTTAATTTAACAATACAAATTTAAATTAATTTATGTTAATAAATACGTTTTATTTTATATAAATATATATTAACGTTTAATTCATTTTTAATTCACAAAATGTTTAATTTTAATTTTATAATTCTTTGATTATATTACTTTTTAACATGTCAGATTAAATAACAATTAAATTAATTAAGAATCCAATTATTTATTTTCTCTCTTCTCACACTTGATCTCCTTTCTCAATAGCAGGCCAGACAAAACAATTGCGAGCAAAATCCTAAACCCAAAAATCCACGCAACCAGAAAAGTCTTCAACACTCTGTTTAATCTTCCACTCTCTCTTTCTGCTCATAACAAAGAATTCAGACGAGTTTCAACTTCAAGAGAGGGGTTTCTTAATTCTGATTTTGGAATTTGACGCAGAGGAAGGCATTTGGCAGTGACAGAGGAGGTTAGTATTTATTTAATCTCTTCTTGTGGTTATTTATTTTGGATCTTGAAGATTTAGTTAATTTTTAAAATGCAGTTAATTGTTGTCATCTTCTCTGCAATTCTGGGGTTGAAAAGTTGTGGTAGATATTTTAATGTTTATTCTAGTACTAGTGTTAAAAAGTGGGGGCGACCAGTGCATTAATCCAAAAAATGCGGCTAAACAACACAGATTAGCTTTTATTGATTTGATGGCTTCAATAATGTGTGATCTTAAATAGCTATTTGAGTTTGAGCTTAAATATCACATCTTTTTGTATACACGTAAAGAAAACATCATCATCATAATAATAATAATAATAAATAATACTTGATTCACAAGGAGAACAAGAGTTGAGAGTGGTATTAGTTCAGATGGCTTCTGAAATTGGGATATTCAGAAGGAGATGAATGAGTCCAACAGGGCTGCCTTGTCTTTCTACTTTGATGATACATTTTCTGACGGGGTTCCCAGGCATCATCTCACCCTTTAGCTCGAATTGAATGATAAAAATTTCCTTTTCTTATGTTTATTTGGCATGTTGGTTTTCTTCTTTGTTTCTATGGGTGTGAACTTGTGATTATAAGAGTTTTGATTTTGAAATTTGTCTTACATTTCTTAAAAGTTACTGTTTACAAGAAGAAATGTGTAATCAAAGTAAAATACATTATGTTCAGCCATTTCTTGACGTTATTTGAAAGTAAGAACTTGTAAGTTCTCCTCTAATAATTTGTTATTACTGTTCTAAGATTTCTGATCTCTATGGATGGGTGTTTATGAGAAATCACTTTGTGCATCTGGATTGGATTTTTGTTCGAGAAATGTGTTTTTTAACTACCTTTCTTTCGATATATATATATGTATATGTATATATATATGCAACAAATAAAGGTCTCTCTTCTGAGAAAAAACAAGGCTAACAAAACTACTGATCCTGCTTATGAGAGGCTGCAATTACTTTTGCCATGTGGAAATTCAAATACTGCCAGTTATTGAGCCAATTAGAGTGATTTAGAGTTACTCTAATGTGGCACCGAAAAACTCAAACAGAACATTTGGATATGTTTCAGCTTGAATGATTCAAATATCTATTTCATCACAGCTCTCTAACTGTGATCTATGAAGATACAGCAGTTTCCTGGCTCAACTTCAAGGTACTTCAGAACTTCCAGGTAAAAAGGTCCAAGATAAGTAATTTGAAAGTTTTAATCATTATGTACCTGCAAGGAAGAAAATCTGAATAAGAACTTGAATCAGAAATACATTGCAAAATATGTAGTAATTTCAGGTGTACCAGATATGATAGTTTGTCAAAGCATGGATTTCATATTCCAAATAATTTCATTTACTCAAACATTGATTCTAGCATCACGAGACACAGTTCTGGTTAGTTGAGCTGCGTGAATGAGAAAGAAAAGCTAAGCAAATACTTCAGTTCTGAAGCCTTTAAAATCGAGACCTCCCCACTGAACATCAGACAGAAAAGAATAATGTAAATATGTGCACATACATGTTTCTGTATCTATGTATAAAAATAACTACATATACTTATCCATGTATGTGTACACATAGTTCGATCTGTAACTGAAGAGAGAACTCATCCTGACATGAAATCCCTTGAAAAGTTTACACAAACAGTTATTCAAATATTCTAGTGAATTGCAGAAAGAATAAACCAAAAAAGAAAGAAGATACAGAGCTCTGAGCATGGGAGGAGCTATTGAGGAACATGGCCCTCTCAAGTTTCATAAAATCTCTGAACACTGGGTAGAAATATAATTATTTTGTATTGAAAGTTAGAATTTTTGTTATATTGGCACCCCGAATCTCATTAAAATATTAAGGCTAAATTGAAGTATAATCAAATTTCAAATCAGGGAAATGTTAAGTCACCTTCCAAATCAAAGGGATCTTTCATTTTTTAAAAACTTACGTGCCAATGTCGGCTGAGAATGAAAAGAAACTAAGTAAATTCAATTTCCCCGAACATTGTCTTAATTGGAGAAGTTAAATGCTGGTTAATTAAAGTTTATATGCTCCTCGTCAGAGTAGCAAATTGAAGAGGGAAAAGTAACATGAGTAAGAACTCCCTACTGATGCAAATCAAACCTAACTCACTTCAGTCCAGTAAATTTTAGTGATGTAATCAAAATACTCGATTTTCTGAGGCTGAATCCTTAACAACTCTTGTTGAAGATGTTGAATTTTCTGATGAAGATGGAAGCCCCTAGACATTATCTCTCTCACCCATTGTGTGGAATTGTATGTTAAGGCAGATGGAGTAATATTTTTTAGACAAAAGTTTATCTATTTTGCTTGTTGACTTTCTTCTTTGTTTCTATCGGGGTGAATGTGTGAATGGATTTTTTTATTTTGAAATTTGTCTTAGGTTTCGTTAAAGTTAAACTGTTTATGAGAAGAAATGTGTAATCTAAATACATTATGTTTAGCGATTTCTTGACGTTATTTGAATTTAAGAACTTGCAGGTTCTCATCTTATAATTTGTTATATATTATTGTTAGGACTTAAGCTCTCTAGTGTTTTCAACTGTCAAGATTTCTGATTTGTCTGGATGGATTTATGAGAAAATACTTTATCAATTGCCGGCATAAACATAATTTTTAACTGATTGTATCTTAGAAATCACTTTGTGCATTTGGATTGGATTTTTGTTTGTGCTTCTGACAGGCTGCAATTACATTTGCTTTTAACACAAGAGGTACATTAGGTCTGAAACAAATACATATAGAACTGTCCAAGGAGCACATGAATGGAGAAGAAGATAGGAATAAACCAGATAGGCGATACCTCTTCATATTATGCTTAGAATACCTCTCTTTCCAAATGAAGCAAAGTATTCATCGAAAAGAATAGAAGCCATTTAAGTTTTAGGTGTAGTCGTTTATGATTCAAAGTATATTCTTTTAGGCATTTCTCTTGCAAAACTAGGGCTGTTGTCTGCAAATGTTAAGCCATCTAGTCTTTGGTAATTTAGTTGTCGAAATTTCATACTATATGATACGAGGGTCGGAAATTCATAAGAAATAGATCTTAGGATCAAAATTAAATCTCCGTATGATCTTTCCTGTTAATGCTGACATTTATTTATATCATTATTGGAAGAACAGCTAAGCTGCTTCAGATGTAGACAAAGTACAATTTAATGTTCATTGGCTCCATTATTCTCAATCTTGATTGTTCTCGGGTGCTTCACTTCAGGTATCTCTACTCTATATTCTATTCTTTCTATGTGTACTTAGGAAAAAAGCTGCAAACTTCAAATTTACTTGGTTGTGGTTTTGGAAGAATGCCATGATTTTGTTGAAGCATTAATAGTGTCATTGATGTAATTATGCTGTTTGTGATTTGGTTAATTGTTTAAATTTTATTAGGTTTTCTTTTCTTCCTGAGAAGCAAATATGTTCTATGAGTTTATAATGTTTTGGTTTTATTTTAATATCATATTGTTCTAAATGGATAATAATTTATGTTGTATGAGTTTTTTCTCTTCATTCTTTTTTACTCTGGACAGGACATGTGTTTGATTCTAGGAAATGGTTTCCCATTTTACTTTTTCTGTTGCATGAACTCTAAATATTTTCTATATGTTCATTGATCAGTAAATCGAACTGTTGAAAAGAATGAGATGAGGCGAGCCAGGCAGAACAAGCCAAAGATACACACTACGAGGGCTTCAAACAGCTGCATCATAAAAGGTTAGAATCAATTTGTTTTTATCTTAAATTTAAGTACCTATATATACATGTGTTTACAACCATATTCATGATGATTAGGTTTTTCCCAAGAATGAACCATTGGCCAGGAATGCTAATAACAAGAATAGCTGTTGAACATTGGAGTTCTTTAAGGTCAAACTCCGTAAATCCATATCACATGGAGCCCTTTGAGATCTTAAGAAATAATTGATACTTCATGGATAAAATTTTGGTAGTTGCTTTTGAATCACTTTTGAGTTTAGCTGGTTGACTCTTTTTCTTGAGATTCTAGAGAGTGAAATGCGTATGTGGAGAAGAACTTATAAGCAGCATTGTTAACTTACTATTTTCGCTTGCGTGCTCTATTTAAAAGTTAACAAATTTATGAATTGATAGGATTGAAATTTCATTAGAATGAAGAATCTTAAGACAAGATTTGCAAGAAGCTCCAAGAATCTACTTATACAACTACCAACTAAATTAGAGTCATATCTAATCAAGTTTTGCCCTTGTGTAGCTCATCCAATTAGCCCAATTCAGTAGTCTTGTAGATAATGATAATGATGATACCAAACTGCCATCTAGACACAGAACAGAACACCTTCCTCACCGGCCCCCAAAGCAAAAAAGATATAGAAACTTTCAAGAAAATCCAAGAATTCCAAAAGCGAAACTGAAACATTGATAAAAATGAAGGAGATGGGGCTTTCGTTTCGTATGAAATGGGTTATTCTGTCTGTCCCTTACTTGAATACTAGGTTAAGTATTATACTTGGTTTTGAGCTCTAAGGAAAGGAAAGACTATTCTTCCTTGTAGCTTGATTAGTTTATTCTTTACATAATTCAGAAGGAGAAGAAGGGCAACTTTATTCTCTCAAATGGATTCTCCTGATTTTTATTTCTTTCTTAGTTCTCACTCCTCTCATCTTCTCCTGTCTTTTAGCTTTCTATTAATCAGCCAGCTTTCCTTAGCAACCCTCATCCATTCTTCTCCTTTCTTTTAGCTTTCTCTCTTCAATCTTCCACACTCTCTTTCAGGTTAATATCACATCTTCTTTTTAAATTTTATACATATAAACATAATTCAGATGGCTGCTGATATTGTGATTTCTGTTGCTGCAAAAGTTGCTGGAAATTTAGTTGCTCCGATTGGCTGCTTGTTTGGTTATCTGTATTTGTTCAACAACAACTTGAAGAATCTCCAGGAACAAATTGCACAACTGGAAGATATGAGAGTTGTGGTGCAACGACAAGTTGATGCTGCCAAAAGAAATGTTGAAGTTATACGACCTGCTGTTGAGGCATGGCTGACTGAGGTGGACAAAACTAAGTCCGACTCAGATGAAATTTTTGAGCAAGTGCGTAAAATTGGAATAAGCTGCTTCAGAGGTTGGTGTCTGCATACAAGATCTCGCTATTCCTTAAGCAGGAGAGCTAAAATGTTGGGTGAAGTAGCATTAGATCTTCTAGGCAGAGGTAAGTTCGATCGTGTGGCAGAGCCTACACCAAACACTTGTTTACCCACAATCTCATCTGGAGACTTTAAGAACTTTGAGTCCAGGAACTTGGTCATGAAAGAAATCATGGAAGCCCTACAGGATGATGAGATCTGCATGATTGGAATATGCGGCATGGGTGGTACTGGTAAGACTATGCTGGTGAAACGAGTTTCCCAAAAAGTAAAGGATGAGCACATGTTTGACGAGGTAGCCTTAGCTGTGGTGTCTCAAAATCCAAATGTTCGGGAGATTCAACGTCAACTTGCAAATGAGCTTGATCTGAAGTTTGAGGAGGATACTAGTGATGATGTGAGGGCAAAAAAACTCCATGCAAGACTAATGATGAACAATAGCAAAAAGATTCTTGTGATATTGGATGATGTTTGGAATGCAATTGAATTAGGAGAAATTGGAATTCCTGTTGGAAGTGACAGAAACGGATGCAAAGTTGTATTCACTTCACGTATTCAGCTTGAGTTTGATATAAGGGGAACTCAAAGAAACTTCCCTGTTGATGTCTTGTCTGAAGAAGAGGCTTGGCATTTTTTCAAAGAAATTGTTGGAAATTCTTTGGACAATCCCGATCTGCAGGTGGTAGCCAGAAAGGTAGCAGATGAATGTGGACGCTTACCTCTTGCAATCAAAACTGTTGGTCATGCTCTAAGAAATAAAGACGTGCATGCTTGGAAAGATGCCCTTACCCAACTCCAGAGACATACGGTCACAAATATTCCAGGAGTGCATACGAAGGTATACTCAAGCATAAGGTTAAGTTACAGTTATTTGGAAAGCAAGCAAGCCAAGTCATTGCTAATGCTCTGTTCCTTATTTCCAGAAGATTACGATATACCTATTGAAATTTTGGTTAGATATGGAAAGGGATTGTGCTTATTCAGTGACATTGACTCATTGGAAAATATTAGAAACCGAGTACATTCTTTAATTGATGAACTCAGAAGTTGTTCCCTTTTGTTAGCTAGGAATAAGGAGGGATCTGTGAAAATGCATGATGTTGTGAGGGATGTTGTGATTTCAATTGCTTCCTTTGGTGACCATAGATTAAAGCAGCTGCAATTTGTCAATGAGGATAAATCCGGCACCGCCATCTCCTTGAACATCAATGAATTTGACAAACTTCCTGCTGATTTGAATTCCCCCCAAAATCTTCAGCTTTTCAAACTGCAATCTCGTTTTGCATGGGAAACATTAAATATGCAAGACAACTTTTTTGAAGGAATGAAAGAACTCAGAGTTATTGATCTGAAAGGTTTACGGCTTAAACTTGTTCTACCGTCATCAATGTGTTTCCTATCAAGTCTTTGCAGTTTGTGCTTGGATGACTGCGCTTTGAAAACCAATTTAAGTATAATTGGAAGCCTCAAGCAATTAGAAGTTCTTAGCTTTTTCCATTCTCTGCTTGATGAGCTTCCTGGTAAAATAAGAGAACTAAGAAAGCTCAAGTTGTTAGATCTTAGGTGCTTGGAAGGTCCTAGAACAATTCCGTCTGGTGTATTTTCAGAATTGACTAATCTTGAAGAACTCTACATTGGTAAATTCAGGGATTGGAAAGAAGCAGGGTATCGTAGGAATGCAAGAATCAGAGAGCTAAATTCACTGTATTCCCTTAAAATTTTGCAAGTGTGTACGTCAAGCTGTGATGTCATCTCAGAGTTAACAGAGTTTCCCTTTGAGAAGCTCGTCAAATTCCATATTTCAGAATCTTATGAATTTTCTGAATCATATGATTTTGACAACAAGTTGGAATTTTTCAAAGGAAGAGGATCTGATATGAATGTACTGAATAAAACTAAGATGATTAGTTTACTAAAGAGAGCAGTCAGTGTGGAATTAGAATGTGAGGGATGGATTAGAAATCCTCTCTATGAATTATGTCAAGAGAATACTCTGAAGATGAGGAAGCTGAAACTTCGCAATTACTCAGAGGATTGTCTTATAAACTTGAGTAATGAGAATGCCTCATCGGTGAAAAGTTGTTTGTGGAGGGGTCCTATTCTTCAACCAGCGTGGCTTCAAAATCTTAATGTTCTTGAATTGGACAGCTGTAACTCTCTCAAAGTTGTCTTCCCACATTGTGTAGTTGTGTGGATGGCACAACTCCGAAAACTAATAGTAGAGAAATGCCCGAAAATAGAGCACATTGTGGGAAATGAAGAAGAGCACAAGGATGATGATAACAGAGTTGAATTTCCAAAACTTGAATATTTAGAAGTAAGGGAAATGCCTGCATTTAGGAGCTTCTACTCTGCATCTGATACTGAGGACAAAGCAAGCTATACTCTGTTCAATCACCAAGTAAGTCATATTTCTACTTGTCTCTTCATACTTACATATTTACTCCATCTAACTTTAATTATTTTATTCTACTCTGCATTTGATTTACACTTTTTTGTTTCTTCTTTTTCTAAATGGACAAATTTGACCTTAATAGTAAAATTGAATAATGAGAATAAAAGATAAAGAGGTAAATTCATTATCTCTTTCAATAATTATTTGCCAAATAACATTAATAAAAAGCAATAATCCTCACATGTTTTAATAAAAAGAAAAGCATTTGTCACTACAAAATATTAAAAGAATGATAATAAAAAAGTTTGTAACTTTCCAATATTAAAAGAATGAGTATATATTCATTACATTTAAGTATTAAGTACAAATTAACACTAAAAGTATACTAAATATTAAGAGCTTGGCAGGTAAGAGGACTTCTAATAACATATTAGTGAACCTTGGTAGTAAAATTGAATAAAGGAGAGTAAAAAGGATAAAAAGGTAAATTCATTATATCCTTCAATAATTATTTTGACACACAATATTTATAAAAACAATAATCCTCAAATGCTTTAATAAGAAAAGAAAAAACATTTGTAACTCTCAAATATTAAAAGAACGAGTAACAAAAAAGTTTGTAACTTCCAAATATTAAAAGAATGAGTGTATATTTATTACATTTAAGTATTAAGTACAAATCGTGACTAAAAATATACTAAGTAATGAACCTGGTAGTAAAATTTAATAAGGAGAGTAAAGAGGATAAAAAGGTAAATTCATTATCTCTTTTTCATAATTATTTTAGCCATAATATTAATAAAAACAATAATCCTCACATGGTTTAATAATAAGAGAAAAAAATTGTTACTACCAAATAGGACATAATATTAATAAAAATAATAATTCTCACATGCTTTAATAAGAGAGAAGAAAATTTTTAACTACCGAATATTAAAAGTATGAGTGATAAAAAAGTTTGTAACTTCCAAATATTAAGCTCTGATTTCCACTGCTTAAAATCAGCAGTATTTAGCTTATTTTAAGTTATAAGCTATTTTGAAACTGTTTTAAACTTCTTATTATATCTGCTTTTAGTTATAAAAAAAAAAGTTGAAAAAAGATATTTTTGAGAAGCTACTATGGGGATGTTTTTTAGAACTTCTACTTATTAATATTGTTAATAATAAAATTATTATATTAATTTATTTAAAACATATAAGTACTTATTTTTAATTGCTTAAGAAAAGTATAAGCAATGGAGAACCGAGCCAAAAAGAATGAGTATATATTCATAGCATCGCTAAAAATATACTAAATATTAAAAGTCTGACAAGTAAGAAGGCTTCTAACAACATATTATAGTGATTAATAGTTTTTAATATGTTTCTTCATATATAATGACCATGACAATCATTTAAGCATGAATACATAATAGTTGACATAGTGTAATAAAATGAGACAACTCCAAGTATAAAATAGACAAATAAATAAGTTTGGAAAAGGAGAATTTGAAATATTAAAAAGATGAGTTAAAAGGAAAAAGTAGAAATTCTTGATAAAATAAATAAAACTATATCTTAGAAAAGAAACCATTAAAAAAATACGAGAAATTGGTTATATATACCCTTAACTAATTTTACTTTTCTCTTTATACTCATTGACTTATTTTATCTTTTTATAGGCACGAACTATATTTCAACATTTCATATATAACAATTTAAAGATTTCATGATGAAATTCGATACATTTTGACACATAGATTCAATTGTATGGTAAAAAGTGACTAAATACTTCAAATTATGTTATAAAATTGTGCAAAAAAAAAGAAAGTACTGAATGTTACTATGAAATCATAAAAATTGTTATAGACTTACAATATTAAAAACAGTTCTAAACAAAATTGTCAAGTGGATAATTTAACCCCATGTTTATCCTACTTTTACAATGCGAATTTCTTGTGAAGGTTTATTTTTAAACATGTGAATGGAATGTTTTTGTCTCAGGTAATCTTTCCTTGCTTAGAGCAAGTGTACGTCTACCGTATGAAGAAGTTGAGGCAAGTAGTAGATGGACAAATGCTTTCTTCTTCTTTGTGCAAGGTAAGACACATGTCGGTGTCTAGTTGTGAAAACTTGTTGGTAGTTGCTGCATCTGATATGGGTAGCCTCCAGACACTCCGGGTTTATGCTTGCCAATCACTTGAAGCAGTATTTAGTTTTGAAGGAAATCAATCAACACTTGTCCAGCTGAACTTCTTGTCCCTCCAGAATCTCCCCAAGTTGGTGGAAATATGGAAGATTCCTCCTCCAGGAAATGGAACCTTTCAGAACCTGACCACCCTATCTGTCTGGAACTGTAACAACTTGAGATTCTTGCTACCTTTTCATGTGGCTAAAATGCTAGTGAAAATACAAAAAATAAGCATAGCATTTTGTGAAGCAATGGAAGGAGTCATTGAAACAGATAGTGAAGAGGTTGATGATGATGATGCAGAGCTTGCCCTATTCCCCGATTTAAAAACTCTTGAGCTTGAAGATTTACCTATGCTTGAGATGTTTTGTTCTGGATCCTACATATCCAAATGGCCAGCCTTGAGAAAACTTGTGATACTAAATTGTCCCAAGCTGAAGACATTTTATGAAACGAAGAGAAAGATATCAGATGCCAAATCCACTGAGATATTGGAAACCAACAATTTGAATAGCTATGCAGCATCCTTGTTTCATCAAAAGGTACCTATGCAGCAGGATACCTTTATGAAATTCCTCGTGCTGTTTTCAACTGCATTAATTCCTCTAATACAATTATTATTTACATTCTGCAATATCTTCAGGTCAAATTCCCTAACTTGAAGGAATTAGATATCTCCGAAAAGGTAGAAATACTACATGATGGCGTTCTTGTTTTAAGAAACCTGACTAAACTCAACATCTGCAACTGTGACAATGTGAGATATTTATTCTCACCTTCCATAGCTAGAGAGCTTTTGTCAATCCAATATCTGGAGATTAAGAACTGCAAGCTGGTTGAAGAGATTGTTGTGCGAGATGTAGAAGATGATGAAAAAATGGACAAACTTGTTCTCCCTCAGTTGGAGAAACTAATACTTTGGAAACTAGAAAACCTCAAGTGGTTCTTCCATGGAGACGTTGACTTCCCGTCTTTGGTATATTTTGTGTTCGATGAATGCCCTAGAATGGAGGTTCTATGTTGTGGAACATTGTGCACTCCCAAGATTGTTAAAGACCTAAATGATACAATTAGATCCAAATATAGAAGGTAAGTGTTGGAAGATTTATTTTTATGTAAATCAAATAGTAGTAACATTTCATTTTTCACATGAGTAGTTTAAATAATGTTTATTTCTTTCAGTGATTTATTGAAGGGAAACTGCTGTGAGAATGGGGCTGAATCCTCAACAACTGTTGTTGAAGATGTTGAATTTGAGGAGGCAGGCAGGCAGGAAGGAGAGATGAATGAATGAGTCCAGTTAGCAGGGTGGGTTGCCTTGTCTTTCTACGTTGATGATACATTTTTTAAAAGTTAAATTTGTTTACGAGAAGAGATGTGTAAAATACATTATGTTCAGTCATTTCTTGACGTTATTTGAAAGTAAGAACTTGTAGGTTCTCTTCTTATAATTTGCTATGTATTATTGTTAGGACTTAAGTTTTCTAATGTGTTTTACAGTTCTAAGATTTCTGATCTCCATGAATGGGTTTTTATGATAAATCAATTTGTGCATTTGGATTGGATTTTTGATATCATCTGATTTGAGTACAAACCAATCAAACTTTTTAAAATCTGCATACTCAGTCATCTTTATCTTTTTATGATATGTTAAAATTGATCTCATAAAGTGGTTTTTATTTCTGTATAAAGACACTCCACAACGTACCTTAGTATAATTATGGAAGTGAGTCCAGCTTTCAGGAATTTTCCAGTCCTTGAAGTGGGCAAGAGCCACCACAAGGCGGTAAAGTTTAGGTGCCAAACTCAAATCAACAGCACAGATATTTTCGCCATTAACATATGGTCCCTGAGGATAGGCAAGACAATTACAGTTCAGCATTAAGAGAAATAGGAACAATTCAATGCTTTTCAGTTAATTCTCAGTATATTGCATACCATCATTGGGATCCTTGCTCTTCAAGAACTTGACAAAAGATGGGAAAATTTTCGATCCCCCCTATATTTTACAATCAAGTTTCAGAAAGCAAGTGTAAAATGACTATCAAATGCAGCAAAATAAAATTGGCTAACCCATCGACCAGAACAAACACAAAGTAATCCATTAGGTCACCATTAAGTTCAAAATACATAAAGCAAGGGAACAGGCAGCGATAATTATATGTTAATTTTAGGCAAGAAAATCCAAGTTTATTACTCAATAAACATATATGTAGAGCATCTCATACTAATATTAGAAAGCGTACTAAATAGTAAAAAATCTCCAGCACTTAGTTTCTTATGAGTTGTGACACTAACATTTACTACCTCATTGGCAAAGTTGAAACTATAACCCAAACGGAACGACAAAAACATTCAATTATGACTCCTAATTCCAATCATTTGATTAACTACTTCAGAAGTAGCTGTCTGTGCCAATCGAAAATAAACAGAACATGAACAACTGAACATGAATAAGCCCTACAAAAGAATCAATTTCTGGATTTAAAACACAAATTAGACCATATACTTACATGAAAGAATCACATTACCAGTCCATACAAGGTTTTGACACTCAAAAGCTAAAGAAATCAAACAGGCAAATTAAGTCGCAATTAAGAACAAAGAGGGGTGAAAAATTACACAGATGAGACTTCAGCAGGAGCAGCAAGGGAAGGTTCTGGGTATTTCTCTTCAAGGATCCCAACAATAACATCAGAATCAGGTATCCATTTCTCATCAAACTTAATCACTGCCACCTTCCCCTCTGGGTTTACTTCCAAAAACCTAAGCCCAACAAAGAGAATTCAAAATTTTAAAATCATCTTACAATCTCAGAGAAGAAATTGAAGATAAGATCCGTTTCTTTTGCATTTCTCATCATCTTTTTATGGTCAAAAGAAGAATTTACCATTGGGGTTTGTCATCGGTGTTGATTAGGTGCTTCTTGTAGGGTACTTTCTTTTCCTCCAAAGTCAGAAGGACCCTTTGGCTAAAGGGACCTAAAAATGTAAAAAATCCATGACAAATTCAAACAAATTAGACTAATAAACCCATGAAAATTATAGAAAACAGTAAAAACAAAAATCAAAACTCACTCTCATTCCTCGCGACTACACCTCGTGCATTTTCTTCCACAACACCTATGATTTCTCTCTCAAAATCATCTACCTTCCAAAAATTCATCCAACTTACAGGTTTTAAGAGATTTTCAAGCGATTTTCAAGTTTCTACATTATCTATTTTCTTTTATTCTTCAATTTCTTTATTTGTTGCTTCAATATCTTTGTTAGTTTTTTAATTTTGCAACCAGAAACATGAAGGAAAAAAACACATGAAATTATAGTTTTCAACCAAAAAAATGTTCAACGAAATAGTTTCCATGTTATATGTAGAACTAAGAATACATGTGTATGTATATTTCCTTTTTTATACTTTATATTTGTGTTTTGGTGTTGCAATCTTCATATTAGCTGTTTTATGTTGTTTTTTGTGTTTTAAATATATAAAATTATGAAAATTCCTTGGATTCTTAAATATTAGGTTTCAAAATTTACAAATGCCTACTTTTTACACTGAGAATGCCAAGTTTCTAAGTTATGAATGCCTAGTTTTATAACCGAGAATGCCTAGTTCAAAAAATAGGTATTTCTAGTTTTAAAACTTACGAATGCCTACTTTTTATACTGAGAAAGTCGAGTTTTAAAGTTAGGAATGCTTAATTTTAGAACTATGAATGTCTAGTTCTTAAGACTATGAATGCCTAGTTTTGAAATTTGGAAATGCCTAGTTTTTAAGTTAAGAATGCCTAGTTTTATAACTGAGAATGCATAATTTTAAAACTTACGAATGCCTACTTTTTACTCTGAGAATGCCGAGTTTCAAATTTAGGAATGCCTAGTTTTAGAATTATGAATGCCTAGTTTTAGAATTATGAATGCCTAGTTTTATAACTGATAATACTTGGTTCTAAAACGAGGCATTTCTAGTTTTAAAACTTACGAATGTCTACTTTTTACACAAAAAATGCCTAGTTTCAAAGCTAGGAACGCCTAGTTTTAGAATTAGGAATTTCCTAATTTTAAGATTAGGAATGCCTAGTTTTAGAATTATGAATGCCTAATTTTATAACTGAGAATGCCTAATTCTAAAACTAGTCATTTCTAGTTCTGAAACTTTGGAATGACAAAGTTATTTAAAAATTGGAATTCCAAAGTTATTTAAAAACCGAAATGCCTAGTTTTAAAGCTAAGAATGCCAAGTTTAAAATTGAGAATGCCTAATTTTAACACCATAAATGCCTACCAGCGACAAAAGGGACAAAACGAGAACCAAACATAAACATGATGTCCCCATTGATGAAGATACATTGACCATTGTAGTTGCAAGATAAATATATGAACAAACACAATATACTTGACTTATTCCTTTATAATTTACATTGTTACGCACTTTTTACATTGAATTCTTCTTTTATAATTTACGTGATTTCCCTTGCTAACCCTAAATTCCTGAATGCATGATTATTGTACAATTTGAATGCCTCTTCTTTGGATTAAACAACAATTCCAACCAACGAATCTTCAATTGATGTTTCAACAACGCTGCATTCACACAGAAAAGAACGATTAAAACACATAAAATATGTAAATTCATGCAACATAAACCATCTAAATAAAGAAACAAAAGGATAGGTTGAATGTTCAATTGCTTATAAAGTAGGCATTGTTAGCTATAAAAGTAGGCACTCTCACGTATAAAAGTATGCACTACTAAGTAAATATGTTCAAAAAAAAAAAAATTACATAAAAACCAACAAAAAACATCTAAGAAAAGTAACAAACAAGAAAATATAAAGTTTCCAAGTACTCCTATGCATAAAAGTAGCTACTCTAATGTATAAAAGTCGGCACTACTAATTACATATGTTCAACTACATAATAAATTATACTAAAACCATTACCAGCTTTATTATAATTAAATATAATGATGAAAACACAAAAATTTACAATAAAACAAACGAATAAATCATCTAAACACACAAACAAAAATAAAAAGTTTGAAGTTTCACTATTCATAATCATAGGCATTGCTACTTGAAAAACTAGGCATTCTTAGTTGAAGAACTCAGCATTGATAGTTGAAAAATTCGGCACACATACATTCAGACACACATACAAAACACCGAACAACAAACCAATCGAAAATCAACAATGTCTTACCTGTAACTTCTTCCACACATTCCAGAAGTATAGAATCATCACCATACATGAAGAATGATTGATAACATCACAATTGAACTCCTCCACATCAACAAATGGCACAATATTGGTTTCTTCACAATTCTCCATTGATTTCACAATATTGCAGACGATAATTGACGATCAATTGAATGACAATAGTAGGAAATCACAAGAAATCTAGTGAACCTTTTGCAATATCTTCAGGTCAAATTCCCTAACTTGGAGAAATTACAAATCTCCTCTGGAAAGGAGGTAGAAATGCTACGTGATGGCTTTCTTGTTTTAAGAAATCTGACTGAACTCAGCATCTGCAATTGTGACAATGTGAGATATCTACTCTCACCTTCCATAGCTAGAGCACTTTCGTCAATCCAAGAACTGCAAGCTGACTGAAGAGATTGTTGTGCGAGATGTAGAAGATGAAGAAAAAATTGACAAACTTGTTCTTCCTGGGTTGAAGGAACTAATACTTGGAAATCTAGAAAACCTCAAATGGTTCTGTAGGCCTGTTGGGCTGGTTGTTCACACATTTTTGTTCCTTTTCTTTTTCAGCCCATGTTCTATTACCCCATGATGAGTTGGACTGAGCCTCACAACCCAAATAGGATAAGTTTATTTTTTAATCCAAGATGCCGGGTAGGCCAGGCTGGTAAACAGCCTAGTCTCTTCTTGTGTCTTCCCCAAGTGACTTGGTTGTTAGTCTTTTGAATGAGTCTTCTAGGTTCTTGGATATTCTGTTTTGAACGATCCTTCCAAATGACTGTTCTGTTTGAATGAGTCTACCTTAGGAACTCTATAAACATCCTTCCTATTGCTGATAGATGAGGTGCGACCAATAACTCTGTGTGAAGCTTACATTCTTTTCTCTCTTCTTCTTCTTCTTCTTGTCAGCAGTTTCTTATTCCTCTGTTACTGCATGTTCTCTGTGAATTCTTCTGTTGCTGCCGCCGTTAGTCGCCATTCTTAGTTGACTGCGTGCTTGGATAGCTTGTGAAAGAGAGAACCGAGAGTGAGTGATTAGATTGTTATTGTGTGAGGCTCATCCATTGTTTTGAGGGTTTGATCGAGAATCAGAATTATAGAGAAAAATCAGTTCGTTTTTAGCATCCGAATATCTCTGTTCCCCTCTTTTACATAGAAACCGGTCGTCCGGTTTTGAAAACGGACGTTCGGTTTTGAGAGTTGGTTGTCCGATTCTTTCTTTTGCCTGCTCATCCGATTTTTTCATCGGATTTTTGCAGGTACTTTGGATTGAAGAAGGATCTGTAGTCCGTTTTTTGGACACCTCATCCGATTTTGAATAGCTATTTTATGATTTGTTATCTGGTTCCATCATCCGGTTATTTGTAATAGATTACATACTTATATTCTGTTCTTCCGCTGCTTTGTAATAGTTTGTGGAGGTTTTGTTTATGTAACAGGGCAGATCACCAGAGATAACTCTTCTCAACAGGTTCTCTATAATTTACGAGATGGAGATTGAAAGAACGATGGGAATAGTTTCACGAAAATGGAGACGAACTGCCCTCCGCTTCGGCGTCTTCAACTTTGCCGCCGTACTCACCCTTTGCAGAACAATCAGATGCAACCATGCAAGTCGAAAGGAAGAGGGGAATTGCACGTAAGAAAAGGGATAAGAAAAGACCTATTTGAACCGATCACAGTAATACCAGCCGATGATCGTAAGCTATGTCCTCCATCACGAAGTTGAATGAGACCGATCCCAGCTCAACATGCTAATTAGAAATCGCAGCCGGCTCTACCCCCGCTTCGCTGCGCTTCGCCCAAGAAGGGCATTCTCTCATCATTGCTACTTTCTGGAATTTCCTTTTTTTCCCTAATGAGAAAGAGAGGTGACTTGAGAGTTGGGTTCCTAAGAAATGCCCAATTTACCTCGGATTTGTTGGAACGCTTGGTAGAGAATGACCAGCAGAAGGCCCTGCGCGATCTCTCAATGGGCGATCTCGAGGAAGATTCGCCTGCTGAAATTTATGTGAGAAAAAGTACACCCTGCCAGTACCGTTCAGAAGTTCAGGTAAAAAGTGCCAGATAATCCCCTATCATGTCCTAGAAACCATAGCTGCAAACTGAATGACAAGTACAAATGATTATTCTAGATAACTCCAAAGATCTTGCTACCTACCTGATTAATTAGGAACCTCCCACAAGCAGTTGATTTGCCATACTGTACTTGGAAGCTCAAAGTGCCCTCGCGGGGTTAATCGTCTGTGACCGGCCATCCCGTGAACCCACTGAGGGGAAAGTAGTTCCACTTTTCCGGTAGCATCGGAATCAGTATAAAGAAAAGAGCTATGGAAACCCTGTCTAGCCCAATTCCGGTTGTCCCGCGAGGGAAGCTGGGCTTTTTGGGTGGGCAGAAAAACGGTGATCAGATACGCGTTTGGAGCACCCCATTCCCAAAAGTTCAGAGGGAATGATTCAACCTCATTGAAATCAGAGGGCGCGGTGCGAAAGAGGGAGAGGCATTTAAGGGGTGCCTTTCTCGGAGCGGAAAACAGGAGATCTTGACTTCCCATCTTTGGTAAATTTTGAGTTCGATGAATGCCTAGACCGGAGGTTCTATGTTGTGGAACATTGTGCACTCCCAAGATTGTTAAAGACCTGAATGATACAATTAGATCCAAATATAGAAGTTAAGTGTTGGAAGATTTGTTTTCCTGTGAATCAAACAACATTAACATTTCATTTTCTATATTAGTCATTTAAATAATGTTTATTCCTTGCAATAATTTATTGAAGAAAAATTGCTGGTGAAGAATGAGGTTGAATCCTGCACAACTGTTTGTTGAAGATGTTGAATTTGAGGAGGCAGAGAGCCAGGCAGGAGAGATGAATGAATGAGTCCAACAGGGTTGCCTTGTCTTTCTACTTTGATGATACATTTTCTGATGAAAGTTTTTCGTAGTAAATGATATTATTGAAATTAGTAGTAGAGACTAATAAGTTATAAAAATATAAATGATAAGGATATATTTGTAATTTATATAAAATAGAGGGATGAAATTGTATTTTGGACAAACCTCAAAAGGAAAATTTAACTAAACCTTATTTTTAATTTCAGAGAAGTATGTATTTTTGTTTAAAATTAGTAAAATATAAATTATTTGATTGAAGAAATGTGAGTGTAAAATATAAATTACTTGTAGAAAAACCTTCATGTAGCTCATGCGGTTTGGTCGGATTCCGTCGTGAAATATGGTGCCAGATAATTTTAGATACACAAAAATAGTTTGGGTATATAAAAAGAGAAAAATAAAGAAAATGTATAGAAATCGAAAATATTGTATAGTTTAAGTATGTAAATGGACGATTTTTCTATAATATTTTAAGTACTATTATATTATTCAATTTCAATTTGAATAATTTACAAATAAAAAAATATTTTGTTGCTTAATATCGTACACCTTTTTAGATATTCATATTCTAGATATTTTTATTTTTTAGATATTTTATGTAAATTTTTCCTCTTTAAAAAGAAAAGAATCATTTTTCCTAAGATTTAAATCAACACTTAATATTAATCCATTAAATGTAATGATAAGCACTATTAAATTAGAAAAAAAATGAACTTATTATTATAGCTATTAATATATTTTTGATGAAAATCGAATAACAATATTACCTTACTAAATTAACAACTTTAAAAAATTTTACCCATAGTTGAAATATTAAAATTCGACTGTTAGGATGTTAGGTAGTTAGGATTGAAATAAGGTTGAGATGTGATGTACTGTTGTAACTATAATAGTATAGCGAGAAATTATAGGCGTTAGTTTCTCTCTATAACTTTCTTCCTGCCTCATAGAAAGTCATCATCTGTACAAAACCTGGATTCAATAATACACAGAGAAAATTCCTGCAAAGTTTTCCTACTGAAAACTTTATTGTATCAAAGCCAACTATAGACAAGGGAGAGTTTTCCAAATTTTTTTTTTTCTTGATTCCCATTAAAACAAAGAAAATATGAGTACACAGAGAATTATTAATATGTCCACTTCTGATAATGACGATTATATCAATGAGCACATTCGGAAGGATGCATAATATCTCGCATCGTCAGGCAGTCCACACTTGATCCTCACGCAAGTAGAACTCAGGGAAGATAACTATGATGAATGGGTTAAAGCAATGAGATTGGCATTACGAGCTAAGAAAAAGCTCGGGTTTGTGGAAGGACAGATTCCAAAACCAAAATCTGGAACTGCACAAGAAGAAGATTGGTGGACCATCAACACTATGGTAGGTTCATGGATATTGAATACCATTGACCAACCTAAAAACTACCATATCATATGCATAGAGGTGTGATAAACTATGGACAGACTTGAAGGAACGATTCATGTCAGGGAATACACCCAGAAAACATGAACTGAAGACTGCTTTAGTCAACTGTAAGTAGTCAGGTATATCTATCTCCGCTTATTTTGTGAAATTAAAGAAAATTTGGGATGAACTTAGAAACTATCAATAGTTACCCAACTACACGTGCAGAATGATAAATGAGATTATTAAACAAAGAGAGGAAGACAAAGTTCATCAGTTGCTTATCGGTCTAGATGACTTAATCTATAGAACGGTACGTTCAAACATTTTATAGATGGATCCCATTCTGAACATTAAGAAAACATACACAATGACTGTGAAAGAAGAAGCACACAGAAAATTAGTCCGAAATACAGACAAAGGAAGTGAAGCAGTGATGTTTGCAGCCCCAAAATCAGTACAATGCACACACTGTTTCAAACCGGAACATGAAGCTAAAATCTGTTACCTGTTGGTCGGGTTCCCGGAACGGACGCAGGAGTATCGGTGGGCCGACCGAAGCTCCGACAGTGTCATGGCCGGAGGACAAGAAAGAAGCAACAGCAACCGGAGCAGAGGTCGCGGTGGCAGAGGTTGAGTTGGTCGGACTGGACAGCCACCACATATGAATTAGGTAGCCACCGCAGCAGCAGAGCCGCTGCCACCATCTTCCATGGCAAAACCCACCTGGACAGAATATCCATCCTCAGCCAGAATAACGCTGACAGAGAACTGGTTAGATCCGGCGCCTTTTTCATCTTCGGAGACTCCTCCGATCGACCGCGGATGGTCGTCTTCTTTGCCCAGTCACGGATGGACAGCGGCAGTGTTTATTGAGTCGCTCGATAGAACCAGACATGGCGGCTCTGCGCAGGAAACGGAGGTGATAGTAATGGCAGAGACTCGGCAACGGGGTACTGCTCTAGCGGCGGCGGGCTCCATCGTCGGCATTCCGGGCCTCTGGCCGGAACAGTGGAACAAATTTATGAATTTGTTGGACAGCCAAAAATCGTCCTCTCCAGATGATGATACTCTCTCTGGTAAGATAGAATGCAAATGGATCTTAGACAATGGGTGCTCACATCTAGGGCTGTAAACGGGTCCAAATCCTCAGGGTACTCCATACCCAAACACATACCCTTATAGTGAAACTTGGACCCAAACCCGTACCCATACCCTCCCGGAGTAAAATTTATGGACCCAGACCCGACCCTCCAGGGTCTAGGATAGGGTCTGGGTATACCCGTACCCTTATGACATTTTTCTATTTTTTTCCCTGTTAAACAAAAGTATATAAACAATGTATAATCCTAAAATAAAATTTTTAACATGATTAACATAATCTCCTCAACATTTCTTTCAACAAATACAATCATTTAACATATACATAAATGAATAGAGATATAGACCCCTTTAACTATATTAAATCAGTCTATAATTCAAATTCCTGGACAACTTCTGAGCAAAGAGTATATGTAATAATACGGTGTCGGCTAATAGATAAGTCAAAGAGTAGCATATAAGATAGAGAATGACAAAGAAAAACAAAGAAAAATATTCTCCTTTTTATAACTTGATCATATTTTCATCAGTTCTATGAAATAAAAAATAAGACAAAAATATTACAGTTGGGCCAAGTCCATCAACTAAAGAGGCTCTATTTAGAACTGTAAAGGAGAAAAAAAGAGAAAACACATTGACGACAACAAGATTTGAACTTGTGCACATAGTCCACCAAATTTAGAATCTACCTGCTTAACCACTCGGACATACCTCTTTAAGCACATTTATTATCCTCCATCTAATATAATATATATAAATATATTATTATTATTTTATTAATATGGTTCTACGGGTCTGGGTATTATCATACCCTGCCCAAACCCATATAACAGAATAAATACGGATACGGGTACGGGTCCGCGGGGTATAAAATTTAAACATTACCCGCTAAAAACGGGTATAGACCTGCGCGGGTACGGGTAAGACCCGCCCGTTTATAGCCTTACTCACATCATATGAAAGGCAGGAAAAATTTCTTCTCAAACATTAAACCCTCACATCCATATACTGTTACACTCCCAAATGGTTCTAAAACTACTGGAGTAGAAATGGGTTCAGTGTGTCTTGATTCTACACTTAAAATTGATAATGTTTTTCGTATTCCCCAACTTCGATACAACCTGCTATCCCTTTCTCAACTTTTCAAGACAAATAATTGTGTTATCATAATTAATGACGGTGTGTTAATGTTACAGGATCATACCTCGGGATGCCGATTGGAGCTGGTGACAAGAGAGATGGGATATACTACTTCAGGTCTATATCAGTAATTTCACATTTCGCCCATACTGTTCATCAGTCAAATATTGGTAATTTACGGCATAAGAGAATGGGGCATCCATCTAAAATCCGTAATTAAGAAGTTTTTGGGTCAACATTTTAAATCCGATTCTTTGGAAAAAAGTTCAACTTGTTTGCGCGCTAAACAAACCTGTAATACTTTCCTGGTTAGTTTGAATAATGCTACAACACCTTTTGATTTGATATATTGTGACCTATGGGGTCCTTATAAAACTCCATCCTCCTGTGGAGCATATTATTTTTTTAACTATTGTGGATGATTATTCGAGATGTGTATGGATACTTTTACTTGCGGAAAAAAAGGAGGTAGCACCAAAAATAAAACATTTTTTTGCTATGATTTGAACTCAAGTCCACAAAAGAGTGAAAATAATTCGGGCTGATAATGGAACATAATTTACAGGTTTGAAACCATACTTTTTGGAACACGGTATGCTGCATCGGACTTCCATGGTACACACACCGCAACAGAACGGTCGTGTAAAGCGTAAGAATTGCCATAATTTAAATGTGGCTCGTGCTTTACTTTTTCAGGCTAATCTTCCAGTTCGTTTTGGGGGGAGAGTGTGTTAACTACAGGATATTTAATAAATAGAACCTCTCTATCAGTATAGATTGGAAAACACCTTTTGAACTTCTATTTAATAAAGTTCCTTCTTATTCACATTTAAAGAGTTTCGGGGGCTTGGCATATGTACATACCACAGTCTGCCTAAAGATAAATTTAGACCTCAGGGACGGAAGTGCATATTCTTGGGCTACCCATATGGGAAAAAGGATGGAAAGTTTTTGATTTACAGACACATGAGTTTCTCACCTCTCGAGATATGGTATTTATTGAACATGAATTCCCATTTCTTTCCGAGACCCGGGATAACATATCACCAGATATTAAATTAAATTGTGATTTTGGAGAAGTGTGTAGAATTAATTCAGAAGCAAGGGGGAGCCCAGACATAGCCAGCCCACAACAGGAGGCCCAGTCGATTCCATCACTCTACGCGGCCCAATCTCTCAGCCCACTAAATCTTCCAGCCCAACAGATAGTGGCTACTACTAAATGACTCCAAAACTTTCTATTCTTTATAAATTAACCCCAAAAATTTTGTTTGAGCTTACCGAGGCTTATGTTAACTTTGAGGTGCTTATTCGGGATGTTACAAGTTGTGTGCGCCTAATTTTACAACTGTCTAAGTCTAAAAGTTAGATTTTATGCAATGAACAAAGATAAGTTAGTTACCTTTTTGTAATCTTCTGCGCCAACATGTCATCAAGGAATGCAAAGTCTGTGATTATCATTTCTTTTTCTCATACAACATTTTTATCCTTGTCATCTATCCAAACTAGGACCTTAGCTTGCCTGGTACATTCCTCTTTTTATGCAATGGGCTCGGCTCAGTGCTTGTTTCTTCTGTGAAGTCCTGGTCGTCAGTTGTGTATGCCTACTGTTACAACTATTTGTGCCTAAGTCTACAAGTTGGATTTGTGCCGTGTTTGATAATAGTTGTGGTTCACTGTGATAAAGTGTGCCTAGTTTTGTAAAAGAATGTGCCTAATTTTACAATTGTGTGATTCCCTGTACTCCTCCGCTAGGTCAACTGCGGCTGAGTAAGGTATCTGCGTGCCTCTTTGTATTGTAAATTTATGTTTAAAAAAATTATATATTTGTTTATGTTATTCAGTTTTATGTTTATAAATGTTTAAAATTATATTTATTATTAAAAAAAAACCGAAACACCCAACCTGGTGAAATTATTCAAGAAATTTCGCTTGACCTGGCGAAATTCCTTCAATAATTTTGTCAGGTGTGGGCGAAATTCAATAGAATTTCAACCAATTTTTTCAATCCAATGCATTTTTTAAAAATTTTAAACGATATTTAGACGAAATTCATTCCTCTCTTTTTAGTTTTATGCCAATAGGGCTCTAGGAGGCGAATTGGGGGGATTTTTGTGACAAAATTCCCCTAATTCTCACCTCAATTAAGTAAGATTTAGATTAGAGAACACAAATTGAAGTATTACAAGTGGAATCAAGGATCAAAACAACGAATGCGGGCTTCGGTAGAGCAACTCGAAAGACGAGCTCGGACACGGTTCGACATCGCAATTTGGCCTCCAATTCTACTCCTAAGCCCTTTTTCTCCTTCTCTATTAGCTTTAAATTAGTTTAATTTCCATTTTATACAATGGATTGTGAGTAGCTTAATTGTTTAGATTAAGGGTTGAACCCTATTTTTTGTATTATGAAATTGATTTGATACTGATAAAATTGGATGTCGCTATTGAATGAATTGTTTTTCAATTGTTAATTCCTTGCAATTTGAGTATCATGAGCTTGAGTTACTCGCACGGGTGTTATTTCAGCATCCATGAATATAGTTGTACATTGAACTCAATAGAAATGAATGTGGTTGTTCATCGAATTTAACAACTATTGAATCCAGACAAAAAAGGAATTTGGCAAATAATTTGGCAAAAACTATGGGTCTGATAAGGCCCCCTGTTCTTTTCTAACGTGGGATTCAAATCCCTTACTTGCCAACCTTTTCCTCTTTAATATTTTTTTTTCTATTCACATCCTTTTTCCAAATATTTTCCAACAACCCCCCACATTACTCGTATATCCACTCAATTTGCTTACTACATAAGCAATATCTGGTCTAGTGCAACTCATTAGATACATTAAACTTCCAATTATCCTTGCATATTCAACTTGAGAAGCACCTTCTCCCAGATTCTTGGATGAATGAAGACTAGTATCTAATGGCGTACTTGCAATTCCAGAATCATTTTTGTTAAATTTTCCAAGAATTTTATCTACATAATGAGTCTGGCTTAAAACTAGTCCATCTGCTGTTCTTATGATTTTAATACCTAAAATCACATCAGCAAGTCTCATATCTTTCATGTCAAATTTTGAATTCAACATGGTTTTAGTAGATTTGACAATTTTGTCATTACTACCAACAATGAGTATGTCATCTACATAGAGACATAAAATGACGTATTCATTTTCTGTCTCTTTGATATAGACACACTTATCACACTCATTAATCTTAAATCCACTAGAAATCATTGCGTGGTCAAACTTCTCATGCCACTTTTTCGGCGCTTGTTTCAAACCATACAATGATTTAACCCGCTTACAAACTTTCTTTTCAGTACTTGGAGATCTAAAACCCTTGGGCTGCTCCATATAAATTTCTTCATCTAATTCCCCATTCAAGAAAGCTGTTTTAACATCTATTTGATGTACATTTAGATTTCTTAAGGATGCAATAGCAAGTATCATCCTTATTGAATTTATTCTTGTCACGGGAGAATAAGTATCAAAGTAATCTAAGCCTTCTTTCTGTCTATATCCTTTAATTACAAGCCCGGCTTTATACTTATCAATGGAACCACCTGGTTTCATTTTCCTTTTAAAAATCCACTTAGACCCTAAGGTCTTACATCTAGGTAGGAGATCCACTCACTCCCAAGTATGATTCAACTTCGTTTTTTATGGCTTCTTTCCATAAATGTCCTTTTGAAGAAGTTACTGCTTCATCATAAGTTAAAGGCTCTTTTTCTAACAAATAAGCCTCAAAATCATCTCCAAAAGTTTTTGCTATTCTTGGCCATTTGCTACGCCTTAGTTCAACTTCTTGAACTTTAGTTTGATCTTGAACTTCTTCATTAACTCGTTTTAATAAACTAGATCCACTCATGGACTTGCAAGGAAATACATTTTCCAAGAAAGATGCATTTCTTGACTCCATAACTGTGTTTTTATGTATATCCAAAATTTTCGAATCATGCACAAGAAATCGATATGTAGTACTATTATGTGCATACCCTATGAAGATACAATCCACTGTTTTTGGACCTATCTTTATTACCTTAGGTACTGGTACAACCATCTTTGCAAGACAACCCCACATTCGCAAGTGTTTATAGGATGGTTTCTTTCTGCTCCATAATTCATAAGGAGTTTTATCTTGTTTCTTGCGTGGTATCCTATTCAAAATATAATTACTAGATAGGATAGCTTCACCCCACATATTTGATGGTAACCCTGAACTTATCAACATCGCATTCATCATTTCTTTTAAAATGTGATTCTTACGTTCAACTACTCCATTAGATTGAGGAGAATACGGTACAGTTACTTCATGAACAATGCCATGTTGTACACAGAAGTCACCAATTGGTGCCTCATACTCTCCACCTCTATCACTCATTAATCTTTTAATCTTTTTTCCCAGTTGATTTTCAACTTCATTCTTATAAATGATAAACTTTGCTAATGCCTCATCTTTATTCTTTAGTAAATACACATAGAAAAATTTTGTACCATCACCAATAAAGGTTATAAAATATTTATTACCTCCACGTGTTTGAACATATTTCAAATCACATACATCACTATGAATTAGTTCTAGTGGTTCAGTGCTTCTTTCAATTTTGTGGAAAGATGTTCTTGTCAATTTTGCTTCAATGCAAATTTCGCATTTGTGTTTTGAATCGATTTGGAATGTTGGAATATGGTCCATATTAATTAATCGTCGTATTGAATCATAATTAACATGACCTAATCTACCATGCCATAAATGAGAAGACTCAAGCAAATAAACATACGGAGTATTTTTATTGATCATAGTCATTACATTAAGTTAAACAACCCATCGGTTGCATACCCTTTTCCTAAATACATTCCAGACTTAGTTAAAATAATTTTGTCAGATTCAATCACAATTCGGAATCCATGTTTGTTCAACAAAGAACCAGACACAAGATTCTTACGAACTTCTGGCACATACAACACATTTTTAAGTGGTAAGACTTTGCCCAAAGTCATCTTTAATAACACCTGTCCTTGACCTTCAATAGCAGCTGAAGAAGAATTACCCATGTAAATCTTTTCCCCATGTAATGGCTTAAAAGTTGAAAACAGGTCTCTGCTAGTACAAACATGTCTAATGGCACCGGTGTCAAACCACTATTCTTTCGGGTTGGAATCAACCATGTTTACTTCAAAAACCACTACAACTAAATTCAAGTCATCCACTTCTTTAGTAATATAATCAACCATATTTGCTTCATGATGTTTCTTAGAAGAATGACAATCAGAAGACTTGTGACCTAATTTGCCACAGTTAAAGCATTTCCCTTTAAATTTTTGTTTCGTTTTGGAAATACCACCGGATGCACCGATCTTGCCCTTAGTTTTGTGATTGTTGAACTTGGTTTTATTTTTCAAAATTTTCCCATGTTCAACAATATTAACCTTCGGATTTGAAGAACTCATCATTTTATGATCGGCATTTCTGTTGTCTTCTTCAATACAAAGTCTAACAATAAGATCTTCCAAAGACATTTCCTTCCGTTTGTGCTTGAGATAGTTCTTAAAATCTTTCCAACTAGGGGGTAGCTTTTCTATCATAGCAGTCACTTGGAATGCTTCACTTAAAATCATTCCTTCTGCAAGTATTCCGTGCAAAATAATATGCAATTCTTGCACTTGACTTATTACAGTTTTAGAATCAACCATTATATAATCAAGAAACCGTCCGACAACAAATTTCTTTGTGCCAGCATCCTCATTTTTATATTTTCGGTCTAATGATTCCCATAGATCTTTAGCAGTTTTATATGCACAATACACAGTATATAATGAATCACTTAATGTATTCAAAATATAATTACGACACAAAAAATCAGAATGATTCCATGCATCAATAGCAGCTGCCGTTTGTGCATCATCAATATCTTTTGCCACCACAGGAGCTACCTCTGTCAAGAATTTTGCCAAATTCAAAGTAGTCAGGTAGAAAAGCATTTTCTGTTGTCATCTTTTAAAATTACAACCAGTAAATTTTTCTGGTTTTTCCAATTGACTGGCCAGAATTGTTGGCAGAGCAGCAGCAACAATCGAGACATTTCTCGAACTAGAAGTAGCACTATTCACATTAACAGTGTCTATTCCGGTTGCCATTTTAGCAGGAGTAGAAAAGAACTCTGTTTTAAGATTGTAAGATCACAACTGTTAAACACAGTGTGTTATATATATTTATATATATAAAAGAAACAGAAATATAAAACAATAATACCAAAATAATAGTAAGGAAATAGAAATCAAACCCGAGTCTTGAATAAACTTCAATTTCCTTAAAACAGATTCGTTCTCTCTACCGGAAGTGCAAGAGATGTGTTAGAACGTCTGTTTCCCAGGATAAAACGGGCTTCGAAAAATCAGTTTAGCACTTGAAGCTGTTTTCCCTTCGAACTTGAACAAATTGAAGATGAACAGGAAGAAGATATATGTATGCAGGTTATGAGAGAACGCTAGAGATTTGTAAAGAAAATTTCTTATATTTTCTGCTGTGGAAAACAACAGTATTTATAGATGGAAAAACTCTTCAAATGTTACATTGAATTAGTTCTGTATACTGAATTCACCCTTCAGCTGTTACATTGAATTAAATATGTACACTGAATTCAGCTATACAGAATTAATTCTGTATTTCAGTATCTATGAATATGGTTGTACATTGAACTCAATAGAAATGAATGTAGTTGTTCATCGAATTTAACAGCCACTGAATCCAGACAAAAAAAAGAATTTGGCAAATAATTTGGCAAAAACCATGGGTCTGATAAGGCCTCCTGTTCTTTTCCAATATGGGATTCAAATCCCTTACTTGCCAACCTTACTGAGGAATCAGTCTCATTAGACAATGAAGAAACTGAAATAAAATTATTACATCATCATGATATAAACCGTTATAAAGAATTATATAAATTTATTCATATTGGATTAGCTCAAATTGCATTCAAACCTTTAACATTAGAAGGTTTACCGGAAAGTTTTATTGCACGCCTAAGAGATGCTAGGAATTTAAATTGAAAACAATCACTAATAGGTGTCATTCAATCAAGTTTGGCACATGGTCCTGTTTACTTTAATATTTATCCTAATCTATCATTGTCATTAAGTGATATTAATATACTTGATGCATTGACATTAAATGTTAAAACATATAGATATAACTAGGGCTGTAAACGGGGCGGGTCTTACCCGTACCAGCGCGGATCTGTACCCGTTTTTAGAGGGTAAGGTTTAAATTTTATACCCGCGAACCCGTACCCGTACCAGTACCCGTATTTATACTGCTATATGGGTCTGGGTAGGGTATGGTGATACCCAGACCTGTATACTCGTATACCCGTGTTAATAAAATAATAATATATATTATATATATTATATTATTTATATATTATATTATATTAATGTATAATTTATAATTTTTTTAACATATTATTTTACTCTTATCTTTAACCCTAACCTACTACCTCTACCTACCAACTACACTCACATCACACTCACACTGTCACACACACTACTTACTCAGTACTCACCTCACTCTTCTCCTCTCATTTCATCTCTCTCTCTCTCTCTCTCTCTCTCTCTCTCTCTCATTTCGGCTCTCCTCTCATTTCAGCTCTCTCTCTCTCTCTCTCTCTCTCTCTCTCTCTCTCTCTCTCTCTCTCTCTCTCTCTCTCTCCTCACAGACTGTTCACAGTCACAGTTTCTTCTTCAACTTCATCTATCGCCGACGCCATCGCCGCCGCCGTCACCATCGTCTCTATGTACACTCAGCTTCATCACTCTCCCAGTCCCGCGCATCGTCGTCATCTTCAGCTCAGACTCTCTCCCCTCACTATCATCTTCTTCATCTCATCTTCTACCACCACCGTCGGTTCGCTGCTGCCGCCCTCTGTTTCAAAAAGCTGACTTGCTTCTGCTCCGGTATCATCTATTTTGTTGTCTGCCGTCTGTTTTGCTGCTCTGCCTTGCTATCTCGATTTCTCTTCTTCCATCTTCTCAGATAATAGCTTGGATTGAGTTTTGAAGAAATCTTGCTGCAACCATCTTTTGCTAGTTCAGGTTCATTTTTGTTTCATGAGTAGTGTACAAAGATTTCACTGTTGGTAGTTCAGGGATTCAAACTAGGATTGTATTTCTTTTTTGTAGGATTGAATATTTTCTTGCATCTCCTTTCGTAGGATTGTATTTGTAAACTTAGATGTTTCTTATTCTGTCTTAGACTACTTGGATGTTTCTGTGAAACTTGAATTTCAACTGGAATTGGTGCAGACATCAACTAGAAATTCAAACTGTTTTCTTGAGGAGGAATGATATAATATAAGGCTTCTTTGTACATGTTCATTTATTCATTTGAGGCGCTTTTAATATTGAAAAGTTTATGATATAATCTAAGGAATGATATATTCATTTTCTTGAATCTAATTTTTTTCCATGATTTTTTCTGCTGTAAAAATTTTAAATGATTCGTAATAATCTGTTTATTATTTACAGTGGCAGAGCTTATAATATTGAAAACCATAGTGCAGACTGCAGAACTTAGAAACCTAAAGAATGCCTGCCTAGAATTCTACCTAACAACTTTGTCGTTGATTAAGCAAGCAGTTTAATAGAGAACCAAAGCAAGCAGTTTAATTCCATAGGAGGTAAAATGGAGTTGTTGATTAAGCAAGCAGTTTAATAGAGAACCAAAGCAAGCAGTTTAATTCCATAGAAGGTAAAATGCTTATCCATAGAAGGTAAAATGGATAATCTAAGAGAAGGAAATTTAGGTATAAGGAGAACAAAATGCATGCTCATTCTATACTATAGCTGGAAAAACTCACTGTACCTTTACTTGTCTCCTTGGCCTTCATAAAAATCACATCTACAAGTAAATCATAATGTTTCTAACACAACTATTTTCTCCTAGTTTATACTCACTATATTCAATTAGTACATGACTTCACTTTTGAGTAGAACAAACAAATTCCAATAACTAATATGTTTGAGTACTCATTATTAATTGATTGATGTTATGTTCAATTTACATATAGAATTAGTTTTATTATTAATAGGTTTTTTGCTTTATCATTTAGGAATTAGGATGTCCGGTACAATACCCACTCAAAGTTCCAAGGCATCTACTGCTGTTGATGATATGGAAATAACTAATTACAATGAGTTGAATGTCGAAGAAAACCTAGAAGACCAAGCGACTGGGGATCCCTCAAAGTTAAAAAAAAAAAATTAACTTCGGATGTATGGAAAGAAATGTCAAGGCTGACGGATCCAGATGGAAGTATTAAAGCTCAGTGTATTTGGTGCAAGAAAAATCTTGCTAGCGGCAGCAAAGCGGGGACTACTCATTTGACAAAACATTTGAAAGTTTGTGTTGCTAGAAAACTTCGGTGCAAAGGGCAGCAACAAATCCAACATTCAAAAAGTAACTTGACAGGTAACATTGAACTTAGTAATTTCAAATTTGATCAAGAAAAGAGTAGGAGGGCTTTGGCAAAAATGATAATCAAGCACAATTATCCTTTCAATATGTGTGAGCATGAATTCTTTGAGAAGTTTTGCAACAGTTTGAATCCTAACTTTAAGCTTGTTTCTAGAAATACAATTAGGACGGAAGTGATGTTAGTGCATAAGGAAGAGAAGATGAGATTGTATGAATTCTTGGATGGTCTTGATTGTAGAATCGCATTAACAACTGATATTTGGACTTCAGAACATGCTAATATTGCATATACTTGTCTTACTGCTCATTTTGTTGATGACAATTGGGAATTGAAAAAGAAAATTCTTGCATATAGACATATTCCTTATCCTCATGACGGTGAAACATTATTTCGATTCATCAATGATCTCATATTAGAATGGAATTTGGACAAAAAATTGTTTTTTATGGTTGTGGATAATGCATCATCAAATGATTCAATGGTTAGACATTTGAAATCTTGGTTGGTTGAGAAAGCATGGCTTCCCCTTGGTGGTGATTTATTTCATGTTCGTTGTTTTGCACATGTTCTTAATTTGATTGTGCAAGATGGTTTGGCTGTTTTGGGAGATGTGATTTTGAAGATTCGAAAAACATGCAAGTATTTGAAAAAATCTACTTATGCTTCTCAGAAATTTGAGTGTGCTTTACAACAATGCAAATTAAAAAGCAAGAAGAAAGTTGCTTTGGATGTACAAACTAGATGGAATTCTACATATTTGATGCTTGAATCTGCATTACCTATTAAGGAAGCATTAAACCGTCTTGCACAAATGGATAGAAATTATAACTTTTGTCCAACTGATGATGAATGGAAAGTAGCTGATGTGATTCATGGATGTTTGAAGATATTTTATGATTGTACTAATCATTTTACCGGTAGAAAATTTTCAACTTCAAATGTCTTCTTCCCTGATGTGTGTAAAATCCAACTTAAGTTGAGGGAATGGGAAAATAGTCAACATGATTTTCTTAAAGTTATGGTTGGTCCTATGAAGCAAAAGTTTGAAAAATATTGGGAGGAATCATGTTTGGTTTTAGGAATTGCTGTTGTGCTTGATCCCAGGTTTAAAATGAATTTGGTGGAGTTTTATTAATGCCATTTATGGTAGTGATGCTTATCGTTATGTTGAAAGAGTTAAGAATGTGTTTCAAGATTTGTACATTGAATATGGTGGGCAAGTAAGTTATGTTAGCAATAATTCCTATCCCACATCTGGTGGAGGAACATCGGAAGATGATTATTCTGCTTTTGATGAATGGTGTAAGACGAATAAGTCTACTACTATTCGTATGTACCAAAAGAGTGAAATAGAGCATTATTTAGAAGAGCCTGTGTTTCCTAGAAATGAGAAGTTTAATATTTTGAATTGGTGGAGAGAAAACTCTCCGAAGTATCCTATCATAGGAAAGATGGTAAGTGATATTTTAGCTGTTCCGGCTACTACTGTTGCATCAGAGTCTGCATTTAGTGTTGGGGGAAGAGTGGTTGATGAGACACGTGCATCATTACTTCCCGAAATGGTTGAGGCATTGGTAACTACAGCGGATTGGATTGAACTTTCACCGAATAAAAGTAAGTACTTTGTTTTTTTATTCTAATTTTGTTTTTCTCCCTCTTATATTAGTTAACTTCTATTTTGTTTCTAGAGTATGTGTTTGATGACAATGATATTGTTGAGAGTTCTTCCATCCCTTCCATTGCATTTGCAGAGAAAAATTGATGTGAGTTTTTTTATCTTTAGTTACATTTTCATAATTATCTCTATTTTACATACGCTTATAAAATTATAATATATACTCACTTCAATATTTCTTTTGTAGGAGACAAATAAGAGCAAGCGGTATCCAAAATCTAAATGCTTTGATTAATGTATTTTATTGAACCAGAACTTTTGTTTTTATTGGATTAATGTACTATGACGATTTTGTGTATATTTGAACTTTTAATTATGTGAATTAGAGATGTTAAATGATTTTATTTGTTGAAAGAAATGTTAAGGAGATTATGTTAATCATGTTAAAATTTTTATTTTTGAATTATACATTGTTTTATATATTTTTGTTTAACAGGGAAATAAAATAGAAAAATGTCATACGGGTACGGGTATACCAAGACCCTACCCTGGACCCTGGAGGGTCGGGTCTGGGTCCAGAATTTTATACCCTGGAGGGTATGGGTCCAAGTTTCACTATAAAGGTACGGGTCTGGGTCTGGGGGTACCCTGAGGGTCTGGACCCGTTTACAGCCCTAGATATAACTATGCTTCTGGATCATAATTAATTTGCATATGTTATAGAATTTATTATAAGCCATTATTTACATTGAATCCTAATTGTAAATTGATGGATAAACAGATTAACGAAACCGTTTTGATTGAAACTAATTTTAGTAGATAAAAAATTTCTACTCGAAGAATCATAAAATGGGATGAAATCCCTATGCCTCAGCAATGGAAACTTGAAAGATCTGGTCATATACACTCTAAAACCGAACATAATATTGATCATTGAACAAACTCCCAAAGGAATTGTTTATATACAAATGGATAATATTCCATTAAAATTGGGTAATATCCCAAGATCTAGTATAACTAGATCTTATTCTGACCATTCTTTTATTTCTCCTCTAATAGAAGAAAGGGATAATATTCCCTACAAAGTTTATACTTCACAAGCAAGTGAACGTGATAAGGATAATCATCATGTAGAAAAATTATTTAAAAACAAAGAAAATATTGTTAAAGGTGTTTATAACACTAAAGATGCGGAAATAACCGAATCTGTTTATAACACTAAAGATGCGGAAATAACCGAATCTGAAATGAATTTTTCACTATGAATAAAACTAAAATAGATTTTAGCCCTGGATCTTTGGCCAAGCAAAAAGTTAAAAAAGAATTTTATTTACCAAGATGGAACCATTTAGAAAGTGGTTTTTCCCTAATTTTACTAATGAATACATAAGTTATATTTCTGATGAATTTTATAGATTTTTTTCATATCATAATATTCTATTTCCTTTTGTTCCGTGGTTTATGTCCAATTATATTGAACCTTATATTTTTGTGTTAGAAAGAGATTATAAACTTTTGAACGGTAATACCGTGAAAGGAATATTTCCTCCTCAACAATCATTTTATATGGAAAAAGAAAATAATATAGTTAGTTTTACAGCATTTTCAAAATTATTTGAAGATAATACATTAACTATTACTGTAAAACAAATAAATAAAATAATAGAACAACAAAATTATACAAATATTTATTTAAATGTTCTAGGAGAACAGATTATATCTCTTGTGATGCCCCCAACCTTGCCACTAGGACAACTGCGGCTGAGTAGGGCATCTGCGTGCCTCTCGGCACTAAATTATAAGTTCCACTCTAAAACAAAACCCTAGAACAATACTAACAGGTATACACAAAGTACGCGGAATACTTAAGTAAATTAGATACTACTGGTGCGCTCAAAACACAGGATAAAAAAAACTTCTCATTTCCGTTTTATAATAAACACAAAAGTAATCTTACATCAACAACTTACATAAAAACATAGAAAGAAACTCTACAGACGATTCGAGTCTAAAAGAAAGATAAAACATAAATATATGCCCTTCCGGGGAGATTTCATCCAAAAACTCCTGGCCTAAAACTTCAGTGGCTCGCGGGACCCCTGACCGTTCCAAGCTAATCTGAGAAGAAAACATGATATGGAAAAACGTGAACACGAACGCCAGTGAGTCCACGTGTGTGTGTGCGGTAGTGATTTCTTTAAAATCATGACGATGCCATTTTACAAAACAATTCATGCAATGTTGTAAGAAAATATTTCTTTTGCTATTTCAACAAAACTGATGCTTGAACCTACATGAGGGTTTCGAGCGCAACTGGGAGGTCTGAGCGAATCAAGACATATCAGCACAGCTTCTATGCCCCAAATTTAAAAGAACATGTAATGCAACAGTGGGGCTCCACAGACAAAGTCCGGATCCCAAAAACGAGGCCATCGGAACTAAGTTCCGGCATCTCGTAGTCAAATACCAGCCAAACAACATACGAGCGCTCGATTACAAACAACCGCACTCCCATAACACTGGTCAAAATAGGCTACATACTCCTTGGGCACCTACCAGGTCTGCCGTGGAACCAACCTCAGTGTCGAGCCCCTCCTGACTCTCCACTAGGCGGTCGAACCCCACCATAGAGCATGATGCGGTGTCCACGTAGACCGATTGGGCCACACCCTCCGCGGTCTACGCCCCTCTTAAAGTGGATCCACCCTCAGAGTCAAAAACCCGTCCACGTCATCGGAAGAGGCCCTAGTACGGGAGACTAGCCACGTACAGTGCAATCCGCTAATGCGTCCGTTCACTTGATTATCAATAAACTTTAACCTTGGTCGGAATGAGATATTCGTATGTATTTACAAATCAAATGGGCCATTTGCCCGGTCATACTAACAGATTCAAGTCATAAACATTTCAGAACACGAAAGAAAATCCTCATCCGCCAGTCATCACATGCTTATGCAATTTCACAATTATGTCAATGCCAAATCTATATTCATGCATATCAAAATACGTAACTTTTCAAGCTAGAACATTTTTCAATATATAAATATTTCCGAAAAACCTGCATACAACAAACTTCTTTTGCACCACCGTAATAGTCCGTTTTAAAAGAGACACCTATTTGGAGCATCGCTCCTATGCATTTTTCTACGAAACACGTAACACATTAGGGAGAACATCTCCAAAAACATGCTGAGAAATATCGTTCCAAAAATAGCAAAATTTTGTAAAGGTTAAAAAAAAAACATATTTATATGTCTTGTACTATTTGAAATAAAATAGAGTTTATGGACTCACCTGGATGTAGATCTGATGCTAAGATCCTACAAAATAATAATGCGAAAATACTTAATACCTGGGTATCGATCAAATAATCCTATTCCCTAAATAATATCAAAATCTTATGAAATGAACTTTGGGATGTATATAAATATACCTATATAATGATACATATACTTATATAATTCTTTAAAAAGATCAAAAAATCATATACTCTAAAAAAAAATATACTCTCCCAAGAAATCATAATTAACTATATACTTTATACTAAAAATCCATTTAAAATATTGAAATCTTAAAATAAATAACTAGCTTAAAAATATATAATCTAACTAGAAATAGATCTCACTATATATTAAAGAAGGCAAATAAACATATACTATATATACATATATATATATATAACCTAACTAACTAAAAAAAAATAAAGGAAAACCAAACATGCAAACTTACTTGAAAAACATGCAAACATGCAAACATGCAAATATATATAAACTTACTTGAATTGCTATGTTGGCTGCCCCTTTTTTTTTTTTTTTATTCAAGAAAGAACCTTTGTTGTTCAAGAAAATGAGAGATATATATGTCTATGTTATGATGGCCAAGGATGAGAATTTGCATGAAACAAAAAAAATGCCTTGCATGCCTATATATAGAGAATGAAATGACGGTTCAAGGCTGGAAAGAAATTCGGATGGTGGCAGGTGGATGGCTAGGTGGCTCCCTTCCTTAATTGTTAAGTTTAGTTTTTTTTTTTATTTTTAATTCCTATATGAAAATGCCAAGTATTTAAATTTTTAAAATAAATATACCAGGTATTAAAAATAAAAATCCACTTAAAGGCATTTATAAATCTTAATAATAAAACCTCAATAAGGTAATAAAATTTTATTCATATTCCTAAATATCCCCAAAATACTACTAAGTGGCAAAAACACTATATCCCACCATATAGATCAAAACTCTATTTTCATCACGTTCTTAATTTTAAAGTCATGCTAGGTGCTTACGGGTTAGGGCGTTACATCTCTTCATAAGAGAATTGATATATTAATAAAAAAAAAAATTAGAAAAATCTGATACAAGTACTTCAGGAAAAATAGAACTTATAGCAACTCCAACACTTAAACCTCCACCTGAAATAAAAAATTATAAATTAAAAACAATGTCAAATCTAGAAATGATAATAGATAATAAATTTAAAGAATTAAAAATTAATACACTAGAAAATGAATTTTTTGAAAAACTAGAAGAAAATAAGGATTATAAATCAGCTATAAATGATGAAATTAATAAATTAAATAAATTTGCAGACAGGCCAACACAAAGAATACATTATTATGATAGACCATCTGCTGTAGATATTCTACGTGAAGAACATGAATATATAGGTAATAATAGTTATAATGGAAAATGTATTTATGAATGGAATTTAGATGGTTATACAGAAAAATAAATTTATAATTTGGCGCATAGAATGTTGATGTACAGTACTATAAGTAAAACTATTGGTAACACTGATAGTAATATAACAAAAATGATAGTTGTATGATTCACTGGACAATTAAAAGATTGGTGGGATAATTATTTATCTCCACAAAATAAAGAAGAAATTTTTAAAAATATAAAACAAGAAGGAAGTCAAATAACTGAAAATTCAGTTTATACATTAATAGTTACCATATTAGAACATTTTACGAGAAGAATATCTGATAATAGTGAAAATATTCGTACTTTATTACAAAATCTAAGATGTAAAACACTATCTGATTTTAGATGGTATAAAGATGTTTTTTTTAATAGAGTAATGGAATTGCCAGAAAGTAATAGTACCCATTGAAAGTCAAAATTCATAGATGGAAAACCTAATTTATTTGCAGAGAGAGTAAAGAAAGCTCTTAGGAAAGATAGGATGGTCATTCCCTATGAAAGCTATACCTATGGGAATTTAATTGGTACTTGTGTACGAGAGGGTATAGCCCTATGTAACGAAATTAAATTAAATCAACAAATTAAAGACAAAGATTAACGGAAAAAAGACAACTACGCCAATTTTGTAGTCAATTTGGGATGGAAATTCCATCAGAAAGAAAAATAATAAGAAGCTATAGAAAATATGATAAATATTTAAAAAAGAAAAGGAGAAAATATTCTCAAGAAAAATTAAATAAAAATTTAAAAAGAAAAACGATAGATTAGAAAAAAGAAAAGATAAAAGTAATATTGTGTGTTATAGATGTAAGCAAATAGGACATTATGTTAATAAATGTAAAATGAAGAAGAAAATTAATAGTTTAGATATTAGTCAAGAAATAAAAGAGTCTTTAGAAAAATTATTTTTAGATTCAGAAGATTCTTGAAGTTTAGTTCAGACTCAGAAATAGATCAGATAAATAATACTTCTGATGATTCTGATAATTCTGCATATTGTATTCCTTGCAAAAAGGAAATTAGTTTGGATAAGGATAATAATGAGAATGATTATTATAGAATCATATCTCAATTTAGAGAATCAGATATAAATGTTTTAGGTAATAATAATATATTAGAATTCTTGAAATCAATAAAAGACCAAGAATTAAGGTAAAAAATAATTGAACAAATAGAAGATATTCCATCTTCTAGTAATAATAAAGAAGAATAGTAAATAATAATCCTTATACAATGCCAGAAGTTTATAAAATGATGAAAGAAAAGAACAATAATTCTCAATAAATGATTTATATGAAGAAATTAATAATCTTAAAAATGAAATTAAATTGTTAAAACAATTTAATAAAAATTTAGACATAGAATTTCTAACTTAGAATGAATAGAGAAACTACCTTAATAAAACAAAATACAGTTGATGATATTAATAATATTGGAGAAGAAAATTTTCTCTCTGTTTTAGATATAATAACATCTTTTAAGTTTTAAGTTAAAATAACATTATTAACAAATCATGATGAAATAATGGAATTAATTGCATTAATAGACACATGTGCATATATTAGTGTTATACAAGAAGGAATAATTCCTACTAAATAAACTATTCATAGCTTAAGACATGCGGGTCGTAAAAAATTACAGATTAATTTTAAATTACCACGAGCATATGTTTATAATAACAAAGTTTGCATTCCTGAAAGTTTTTTATTAGCAAAAAATATAACTAACCAGGTTATACTTGAACTCCTTTTATAAAAAAGATTTTCCCTATTACTTATATTGATACAAATTCCATTATAGGAACATACAAGAAAACTCCTATATCTTTTCAGTTTATAACTTAACCAAATACCAGATTTGTTAATAAAATAAAAGATTTTTTTATTAGAAAACATAATCAAATTAATTTTCTTAATTTCGAAATAAATTCTTTTAATATTGAAGAAGCTCTACAAATTCCTAAACTACAAGATAAATAAAGAAAATCCAAAATAATATAATATTTCAATAGAAATTTGTAATGATCATCCAAATACTTTTTGGAATAGAAAAAACATATTGTTAGTCTTCCATATATAGATAATTTTGATGAAAGAAGCATACCAACAAAGGCAACACCTTGTCAAATGAATTCACAATATTTAGAATTATGTAAGGAATAAATAACTTCTTTATTAAGAAAAGAATTAATTAAATAATCAAATTCTCCTTGGTCATGTACAGGTTTTTATGTTAATAAACATAGTGAAATAGAAAGAGGAGTACCAAGATTGGTAATAAATTATAAACCTCCAAATCAGATATTGGCATATTCAAATTGCTGAATGTGACCATATAAAGTAACTTTTAATGTTCCAATATGACATTTTGAATGGAAAGTTATGTCTTTTGGGTTAAAAAATGCACCTTCAGAATTTCAGAAAATAATGAATGATATTTTTATTCCTTATAGTGAATTTATAATAATCTATATTGATGATATCTTAGTATTTTCTAAGAATATTCAACAACACTTTGAACATTTAGAAATATTTAAGAAGTTAGTAATAAGAATGGTTTAGTAATCTCCAAACCGAAAATGATTCTATTCTAGACTAATATAAGATTTTTAGGTCATAATATTGAGAGAGGAAAAATAATTCCTATTAATTGAAGCATAGATTTTGCGTCAAAATTTCCAGATGAAATCTTAGACAAAACTCAGTTACAAAGGTTTTTGGGAAGTTTAAATTATATTTTGCCATACTATAAAAATTTAGCTTATGATACAACTATTTTATATGAAAGATTAAAAAAGAATCCTAAGCCCTGGACAAAAAATCATACTAGAACAGTTCAGAAAATAAAATAAAAAATAAAAAGAATTAGGATATAGAGGAATTTTAAAGCAAATTTGTCCAGATGATAAACAGGAAAGATTAATTAGATATCACTCTGGAAAATGGACTGATAGTCAGAAAAATTATGCAACAATTGCTAAAGAAATTCTTGCAATAGTAAAATATATCTTAAAATTTCAAGATGATTTATATAATCAGAAGTTTATAGTAAAAACTGATTGTAATGCAGCAAAATTTATGTTTAATAAGGATTTTAAGCATAATGTTTCTAAACAAATGTTTGCAAGATGGCAAGCTCATTTAGCCCCATTTGATTTTGAAATCATTTATAAAAAGAGTGAAGAAAATAGTCATTAACTCGTGAATTTTTACAGAATGATACCTCGGGGAAAAGATAGTCATTTCAGAGGAAGAGGTAACATATCTCAAAGTCAAGGAAGAAATAATATCCTTGTCTAAATGGGAAATAAAAAGCTAATAGCTGAAAACATTGCTAATAAGGATGCCTCATTATATGAGGAAACCTCCTCACCAGGATCATATTCCCAAATTATATCAGAAGAGGATAATATAGAGATCTTCAATGGAAAAATGATCCGTAGATACTCATGGATAGGTATCTAGATACAGCATCATATGCTGCTACATCATATAAACAAATATCATATTATGAGAGTATACTTAAAGTAAACTCATGTGATATTACACATTTTTATCCTAATACTAATGTGACTAATATTTATAATTTTAGTAAAATCATAATTAAACAGATTATATCTGTTGAAGAATGGGGATTATCTCCTCTAAAAGAAAGGGAATTTATAATTTCCGAGTCCAAAATATCTTTTAAATATAATTATTGGGATTATATTGATGCTTTTCATAAAGCCTTTCTATATGAAAATCCTAATAGGAAACATACATCGCTTATAAAGACGTGTAGGGATGTTTATAACAATCTCATACCAAATTGGTTCATGCAATGGTGGAATATTTATGGCACCTCTGGGAAAATACTCCCGGACATATTTAAACCATTATATGGTGAATGGGTGAATATTTCACCAAAAATAGCAAATTGTATCGCTTCAAATCAATATACAGAAGAAATAGCTTCAATGATATTATTTATTGAATTTTCAATTCCATGGGTTTGGAAATGAACCTCAGAAGTAACTTATACTCCACAAAAAAATACCTTGTCTCAGCAGACTTACTCATAGCAGGTTATAGGATAGATTGATTAAGATTAATCCAGAAATGAATCAAATTCAGGGACAAAAGGGAAATAAAGGAAATTAGTCCTTTTCAGCATATTGCAACGAAATTAAAGTTATGGAAGGAGGTCGTAATCAAAGCAGAATTGATCAGATCATATATGGAAGAATTAAAGAAGGATTTGGTAAAAACTCTGGTGGAAGATAATAAATTAGATGTGTCAATGACAGGTTCATCAAATGAAGAATGCTTAGCAGGGGAATCGCAAGAACCTAATATGGAAGAAATATCAGAAGAAGATATTGACCAAATGACCAAAGAAATTGAACAACAAACAAGGGAAGAAATTTTTCAAAAATCGATCACATAATACGACAAATTTCTGAAAATGCTACTCTGCTAGGGTAAACTTTAATAATTCTCATACTGTAATACTGTAATAGTATTATTCAGACTTAAAATCCGAAGAAAACTAGAATAGAAAGTTTGATAAGTCCAGCTCTCTGATGGCCATAAATAGGATGGAAAATCATTCATAGAGATACATGAAAAACAAGACTCAAAAGACTCGAAAACTCTATCTTTCTACTTCCTCTATTGTAAAATTTTCTACTTCTTGCATCATATTTTCAAGAATAAATAAAAGCTTGAAGTTTTCAAAATCATCAATTCTTGTAAGTTTTGTTTTATTCTATTTTACTTTGATATTGTTATATTAGATTTAGCCTAACATTGATGTTAAGCTATGAAATCACATGTATCATGATAAGTATATTGTGAAGATCCTGTTTTGTCTGGTTTCATAGTTTTATGTAAGAATTCAAGGTTTGAGTTAGGAGATTTAGAACTGGCTACAATTAATAAAAGATGATGGTTAGTCTATTCAAAGCCGTTGGAAGGCGTATTAAGGCATTGATCCCGGTTTCATCTTTATTTAATTTGTTGACGGAAATAGATCCCTTGTAAAATTAAGGTCCTTCTAACCTGGATTCTTGCATGGATGCTATAACCGTTGTCTAAAAATTAATAAGTTACTAAATAATTCACAATAAATCATTCATAATAAATAAAACATTAATAATTAAATAATTCCTATGTATGGTAGAGTAATCATAAATTAATAAAATTAATATGTAACATAATATATATAAACAAGTAGGATATTTACAAGTTTAATCAATACTAACATACACACATTATAATATACAATTAACTAAAAACTTAACATAATAATATAAAAATAATTAATATAACAAATTATATAACATTAATAATTAATAAAAATTTATTTTAAAAAAAAATCTCTCCACACCAACACTTGGTGCGAGGTACTTTGGTTCCGGGCTAGCGATCCTCAACCTGTGCCAAACAATATTGTTTTCAACTCCCGTGTATTTTTTTTAATTTTTAAATGACTAAAAATTTAAATAAACGAGCATATAATGATATATTAATGTTTCTTATGATTTTTAACAATTGGATTTAAACGATCGTTTGAAATCTTCAAATTGATGGAGAATTTAGAAAGGCTAGAGAAAGTATTTAATTAAAAATGAAAACTTTCCACTTATAAATTTTATATATATATTTGAGCGCGTAATTTATAAATAAAAAAAATACATGAACCAGCAAGTCAAAAACGTTTCCTAAATTGTGCGTATCTCTATCCAAGAAGAACCCTCCAAAAGGAAACACCTGCAGTGCATGCACGACTCCATTTTTTTCCCAATTTCTATCCGTTTCGTCAAATTCTTATATAAATATCAAATTTCTATTTCACTCTTCCCCCTTTCAAAATTTCACTTCAATCTTCCATCATCACTGGTCAAATTCAGTTCTCAGCAGAAGCAATAATCAACCCTAACAACACCAATTAATTTCGGAAAATAGCAGCTGGAAGTATTTCTTAGAGAGGCAAATGTCGTGGATTAGATCGGCTGTCAGTAAAGCGGTGGAGGTTGGGAACAAGAACAATCTCACTCGCACCGTCAGGAACTATGCCGACACCGTTGTTCATCAAGCCGGTCAAGCCGTGGCTGAAGGCGCCAAAATCATTCATGACCGCATTGTAATATTTCCTCCGCTTATTTTTTTTTATATTGATTAGTTTCAATTAATCAACTTTTGAGTATAGGCTGAACTGATTTTTGCTATTTGTTTTTGCATACTCTAATTAATCTATGAACTTTTTTTTCTATTGTGTGAGTAATGCGATCAAACTTTGAAACTTGAATTGAATAGTTTTTCCCTACTTTCTTATGTTAGACTACTTGTTTTCTTCCAAATCAAAGTTCCATGTATGATGTTCTTCAGGTGTTTTGCTTCTGCGTTGGTAGAGTAGATACTAGATATTGGAGCTGACGTGTGAAGTGCAACTTATTATTGATTTATGTTGTGAAGTCTCATATTTGTGAAGACTAGTTAAACTAGGTCAATGAAACTAATTCCAAAAAGTAATCTTCATTGCTGTAGGATTTAATTTATTATGTATCTTTGCTAAGAAGAGTGTTCAGAATATGCTTGACCAAGGTTTGGAGAGGGTACTTAAGATCTTTTGTTTGGATCATAGCGGTATTGCAAGATGAGAACTAAAAAATGTAAATTGATGCATCTCCCTCCAACTTTGTGGTGATTTAAGTTTCACCTTCTTTCTAATTTATTTGATATACTTTCTTGCGTTCACATGAATATGGAACTTGTTTTGCATATTCAGCCAATTTGTTGTCTTAACAATTGTGTTTCTGTTTATATGTAGGCTGCCCGCAATTTTAAAAGCTTTAAGCAGACTGTGAAGAGATTGGAAGAAGCGTCTGTTTCTTGTAGGGGTCCAGAGAGAGTACAATTGATGAGGATGTGGTTAGCTGTTCTGAAAGAAATTGAAAAATCATCTGGAGCATCTTTTGAGGAAAAAGAAAAGAACAGTGAGCAACCTAATCCTTCTGAAGAACCGAGGGGGAGTCCACGCAAAGCCTCTCTAGTGAGTATTTCGTCCCTTGTTTTGGTAGAACCAAACATGTTACATCTTGCGTAGACAGCTTTGTTACATTCTTCTGTTATTCTTGTTTTCTTTGTATTGGGTTAATTTCATCCTTACCTTTAAGGGGTTGGATATCCTAGAGTCCTATTTAGCTTCCATGTTATTTCACGTGCAGGAGTTTAAATAGAATGATGAAATCACGTGCTTAGACCCACTCTCATCAAATTTTGTTCCTTCTACTGCTGGTCACTTCTTCAATATATCGTACTTGGGTATTGATTCACTGAAAAATAAGCTTTGGAAGGCACTTTGAGTTTGTGTGCTAAGTTTATGAATCATACTGTATTTCCGGAGATATTAATTGCTATACTGCAACCCTGTTGTTGTGTGTCTTCGTTTGGACGCATGTGATATGAATTCGAAATGAGTTCTCACATGAAAACTGGTCCTGATTTAGATATAATCTAGATGTGTCAGGAAGGTTTCCCCTTGTAATTGCTGTAATTGTTCAGCCTACCAACATGCAAATTTCTTAGCAGAGTGTATATTTTATGGTGTTTCTTCATCTTGTATACTAGGTATCTTATACTACTTCCATTCTTAATTAAATGTCCGTTTTTGACTTGATAAATAAATTAAGGAGAGTAGTTAATCATAAATTCCACCATAATATCCTCATCAATTACAGAAGTTAATGGCAGGACCATGTGTTATTGTGTCAGTGGAGCTTGAATTCCTTTAGTGAAGGAGGTGAGTTATGGGAGCTTAAATAGAAATTAGATTTATTTTGGGAAAGTGGATGTTCAGTTTTGAACAAACTAAAATAGAAATGTGAACATTCAATTTTGAACAAGGGGAGTAATCTATTTACTTGTTCAGAGGTAGTTGTTCTCCTGTATCCTTAAGTGATCATATAATGTCACTCTTCTATTATCCAATACTCATTTTCTTTTCAGCACCATTTATTTATTTGATAGATCCCAAAAACAAATGTAACAACTCAACTTTGCCATCTTTCTGAAGAAGTTGCTTTACTGATGTTTCTTTGGACGATGGCAGGTTTTGTATTATGATTCTGACATTGGGGGTGAACCAATGACTTTTCGTGATGTCTTTCTCTATAGTCAAGCTCTGGAAGGAATAACCATATCTATGGTATGTCCAATTAATTTTAGTCATTTGTTGCTGGAGTAAAATGTAATCCTCTATAGGCTTTTGCTATTTTTAGAAAAGAACTCATAGATGTTAACAGCAGCAGAAGATCTTTTAGACAAAGAATGGTGTGTAAATTGCTAATGCAAGTCATAATTGGAAAACAATAGCTTAGCTTTCATTTCTATGCTTGTCCTGAAGTGATTGTTTTTCTTCCTTTTGAGCTTTACTTATTTTAGGAATCAAAATAGCAGTTTGCGCAAGGTCAGGAATGATTACATTTATTACATTCTTGTGTACATTCATATCGACCGCAGATTTCCTCATTTCTTTTTGATTCAGATTCTTGAACCACCAAACGAAGAGGAAATTTCTCTGCTGCTTGAACTCTACCGGTGAGAGTCTATTTCTTTGGTTGGTTAAGCAGCGTTTTTGAATGATTTCCCTTTGACAATAGAAAATTGAATACTTGAAATCAGTTTAACTTCAACATTCTTTATAATTGGCGGTTGTGCAGGTTGTGTCTTAGTGGGGGGAAAGAAGTTCATAATGCAATCGTGAGCAGTATACAGGATCTTGCAAACACTTTTGCAACCTACCATAACGAAGTATTGGTAAGTTTGAAAAGTTCTCATTAATATAGGCATCAGTGAGTGGTGCTCTCTCCATTTTTTTTTTTTTTTTACTTGTCACATTTTACTAATTCCCCTGTGTTTTTTTACTTGTCATATTATGAAAATAATGCAATATAAAAGAAGTTTTTCCCATTATACCCTCCCATTAAAAACAAATTCCAACATCTTTTAACCTTCTAACATGGATTCTTATACAAATAACAATGAGGAGAGAGAAAAGTTTGAAGGGCATTCTAGTCTACACAAGAAAAAAAACATTTAAAAATCCGTATTTCCTTAAACAATGTGATGTCCAAAATGTGACAACTAATAAAAAATGGAGTGAGTAGATTGTTAGACTTGTTCAGACGAATGATGCACATTTTTTGTTTCCTTGGAAAGGGTTTAAATTGTCTGCAGTTGTAATTAGAAACTGATCTGCTCAAAATTCTTCTTGTTTATGAAAGTGGTAAGGGTAGGAAGAGAACTCAGAATTATCAATTTTCAAACTTTAAAATTTAATTATGTCCTTTAAAGCTACGCTATCAGCTCTGAGATAGACCAATTGGCCCTCTGGAAATAGGCTAAAAAGGCTTTCCGTTCCACCTATCATACTGTATTTGATTTTAGAGTCGTTGCTAATGTTTTCCCAGAAATAAATAGAAAAGTTTGTTCTGGTTGTTAACTTGAAACATATAACTATATTCACTCCCTCTTTAGGGTCATTTTGTTTTCAGATTAGTTTTCTTTCAACTACTTAAATGTACTTTAATGATTATCTATCTTCATAGTTTTGATATTGATATTATGATCATAACTAGTTTCAAGGTCATTATCGTGACTTTGTCATGTTGTTTTGATATTCCTTGCCTTTACCATTATGGTATTGTCTGGGAAATGATTTTATATACTTGGACTTGTGTTATTGTACTTTCAAGCATTCAAATACCAGTGATAACTGTTGCAGGTGAAGCGGGAGGAATTACTCCAGTTTACAGAAGGTGCCATCACTGGGTTGAAATTGAATGCTGACATAGGAAGGTATTGGGTATTAAACAGAAAGTCTTAGAAAAATATAGAGTTAGCTTTTCTCAATGCATTGTTTTTCCACTGTATTGCACAACTTACTTTGCTATGCAGGATTGATTCTGAGGTCTTTATGTTGAAGAAAAAGCTTGATGAACTGGTTGTGTCAAAGGAGCTTCATGGTGATAGTGACAAAACAATCACGAACGAGACAACTGGTCTTTCAATAGAGGTTGCAACTTTTCCCCCTTATCATTTATAAAGTTTTAAATTCTTTAAGCTGATTCAGCGGTTATGGCCCTAGAAACTGGCTATTGAATGATCTTGCTCCACACTAACCATATTTCTCTTGAATCACATTAACTACATGGTATAAAGGATCCTTTTGTGTGCATATGTTGGCACAAAATATGGCAATACAAGCAGTGTTCGGGTTTCTTATGTTTCTTGACTGTAGTTAAGGGGTTATTTATTGTGTAATGCTAGTATGAAGCAATACCTGTGGAGTCTGATCCTCAATTTCCTCTAGTAGGCTCTAAAAGAAGCACTTGCACATATCCGACTTTGTTCCAAAATCGAAGGGCTTTTACTAAAGAAGAAAGCTCTTAAATCTGGAGACACTCCTGAAACTCACACTCAAAAGGTATAGATTTCCCCTTCTTTTCTCTCTTTTTGAATTTATTTCTTCATCATTTTATGTACTTCTTCAGTGAGTAAATTGTTTTGTTTAAGCCTTCTTTGTAACATGTGGTTGCCTTGTGTGTTAACATCCTATCTTCCCATGGAGATGCATCATTCAAATACATTATCCTCTCAATCTGTAGGGGCTTGTTGCTTTCCTGTTGTTTCTTTTCATTATATTCTATGATTGGCTTTATCTGTTTATTCGTTTTTGTTTTATCCAGTTCGCAATATGCATTTCTTCTTGCTCTTTTGTGATCAGCAGCAGTTTGTGGCAAATTTGGGTTGTTGTGTACAGGAGTTTTGGAAGAGCTGGAGGAACTTGTGTTTCTGAGCTTCCCTTTTAAATTTTGCAGGTTGATAAGTTGAAAGTCTTGTCTGAATCTCTTTCTAGCTCCAGCTCAAAAGCTGAGAAGCGCATCCTAGAGAACCGGTATGGAATTTTTTGTGAAATTCTCATTCACATGTTTGTTAACCAAGGGTTGTCTTTTTCAATGTAGGAAAGGAAATTAGATCAAGGAAACTAAGTACAAAAGAAATAAATAAATCAATGAATGGAGGTTAGGTTAAAAACTAAAAATACTTATCACATGGCTTTTCTGTTTTCCTCATATTCTCTGGTTTCTGTAATGTCCAAATGTTTGCGAGCAGTAACATTTAAATTTTACTTTTTCATTCAAAACTATTATGAAATTAACTAACTAGAAAACCGTGTAACTTCTATTTTTTCATCAAATGAACCTTGGACCTTTTATCTCATATTGCTTCCTAGAAGTACCTGAATGTATAATGTCTCCTATATTTCTATCAAGTACTTCTGGATTTGGTTCTCCCTCCAGTATTTTCTCTTTTGTTAAATGTGTTGATTACTTTATCAGTGATTTCAAGTTGATGTAAAAGAAACAAGTGGAAAAAACAACTTTTTGGCAATGAAATTAGCCTGACTGAAAAGGAACCTTTGAACTTAAAGTGTTCTTTTTCTGCTGTTCAATAACCTTGTTACCTTTTCTCTAGCCCCAAAAATAAGGAGATAGGGGGCAAAAAAAATATATATATATCCATGGGTTTCACTAGTGTCTTGGATTCATGCTTCTGAGTCCATTGCCGTGAACACAAATAGGAAGCCAACTATGTGGAGTGTCTTTGTGTCTTATCAATATTGTTGTTTTTCTTACCTCCTTCCTCCATCACCAGGAAGTTTTCCATGCTTGTGTTCCATGATTTCGGGGCATTCTGGCCTTTCAAAATGATTTTAGTTGGACGTTGTGGTGAATTTTTCTTTCTCGTATGCTCATGCTTGTAGAAGCACTTCTGTGAGATATCTTATCAGCATGACTGCCAATTGCTGTTCACTTTAAGAAACTTTCATCTGTTTGATTCATAGCTAGTTGTCTTATTTGATTCTCAAGTCTTTGATGCTATATAATGGCCATAAATTCGGTGCAGATTAGATTTGGTTTGGTTTGGGGGTCAATAAAGTTGTCAGGATGTGTTTTCCATAAAGCTTAGGTGTGACATTAGTCAATATATTCCAGAACCCCACAAAAATTAAAAGCAAAATAGTTTTTAACAGCAGATTAATTAATAGTAATAATTCCCAGAATGTAAAACGTCTTTTGAAGGAAAAAATGTCTTTCCACCTCATTCACACCAAAGAATGACTCAGTTTTTCCAAATTTAGAAAAGTTTCATGAGTTGTATTTCATGTTTATGTTGAATGTTAGTATCTGTAATTTGTTTATATAAACTTCTGGCAGAATTCAAAAAGAGGAGGCACTGGAGTTTCGTGTTACAAAAACAAGTGAAGTTAATGAAATAGAAAAGGTATTTGTACATGTATTCATTAGTTTGTTATTGCTCATGTATTCTTAGTTAGCAAGAGCAGGGGAGACTGTTGACCGAATACCTGTTAATATCATCAGTAGCATTTTAGTCCAGCGGTCAGATGCCTGCCGTACTCTGCACAAGATTTGCAATTGTTCAAATTATATATAATCTTTGCTAGGAGCTGCTTAGGAATGCTATAGAGGAGTGTAATATACATTCAACATTTCTGCCATTTGGGGGTAGTAATGGAGAGAACATCCTTTATTATTCCATTTCGGGGAGATGCACCCCCCTTTCTTTGTAATGGTAATTTTGTCATACATTCTTATGATCATTCCACTTGGTCATGCATGAAGGAAGATGTATTGAGGGGCAATAAATGTCCCTTCTTGTCTTATTGACTTACTTACGGCGATCATCATCTGGATATGGTAGGATGGATGGAGATCTTTCTATTGTGAATTGCTTCATTAATGTGCATCTGCTATGGTCTTCATGATCTATAAAGCATGTTTGTCTGTTTACTTACTATGCAATTGATGTTTCATGCTCTTTTCAAAATGCCCAGGAGCTAGTATCCGAGATATCAGAACTTCAAAGGCAAAAAGATGAACTGGAAGCTGAGTTGAAAAAGGTTTCTTACAACTTATTTAAGTTTGAATCTACTTTGTTTGCAAAGTCACGATTATGAAACTTATGATGACCGGTGTTTTCCAGAGTGTAGCGACAGTATTAGGCATGTTGCAACTTACATTGCACATCCGTGTAAAGAACCTGTGTAAACCGTAGCCTGCTTTTGCTAACTCTACCTTCATCTTCCTATCCCTCCTGTTTAGGCAAAAATTTATAACTATAAATAGATTTGCACCAAGATATCTTGCCTTCTTGGCCTCTACTCTGGCCTTCTGATGATGGTAGTCAAGGATGTATACCCTCCGATTTATCACAGTTCCCAAAATACAGCAATCTTTTATGGCAGGGGATTTGTCATAGAGGAGAAGGAACCACAGCATATAAAAACTATTCAGTGGTTTATGTAAGGCTTTTACTTATAATAGGATTGAGATAATTAACATGGAAGGTAAGCAAAGAAATATTTCTGGCCTTCATATGTTGAATGGTCATGTATAGTTTGTCATGTATCAATCTCTATAGATATCTGAAATACAAAAAAAGATGCGTCTGAAGTTATCCATGGAATGAAGCGTAACTTCAAAGAGGACACATGTTCTGAAATTCAACTTTGACAGATAGAATATTCACTGAAATCTTTTTACGAAGATATGAATGATTTGAATAATGCTGGAGACTTTATGACAGGTTATTGGTTCTTGTTATTTGCTTAGGAGACAAACTTTTGATAACCTTTAATGTTTCTTTGTTGTGCTTCAGTATTTCTGTACTCTTTAGAATGTTTTACTGAATGAGACACATTTAGGTCAATACTTCCTTGGCTGCTGTCCAAGCACGCCTCCATAATGTGAGGGAAGAGAGGGACCAATTCTATGAAGCTAATGATCAGATTGTTGCACATCTAAAAGCCAAGGTCTGGTTTATCCCCCTCTGCTGCATAAGCTGTTGCTTTCTGCCTGTTTCTGCTGTACCTTAATTTCTGTATTTAACTCTTCCGGAACTAGGTATATATCAAACTTTTTCTTGAATTTATTGCTAGGATTTTCAGTGTTCTCTTTCAAATTTCTCTCAACCTCACAGGATGATGAGCTGTCAATTTCTCTCAACCTTAATTTCTGTAGTTAACTCTTCTGGAATTAGGCATATATCAAACTTTTTCTTGAATTTATTACTAGGATTTTCAGTGTTCTCTTTCAAATTTCTCTCAACCTTGCAGGATGATGAGCTGTCAAATTCTGTTGGATCATGTATAATGGAAGCAGAAGTTCTGGGTACATGGATTAACTTTTTGGAAGACACTTGGGCTATTCAGTGCTCATATACAAATAAAAAGGAGAAAGAGATCAAGTAATTCATTTTTACTCTGTTTTTCTGTACTTACACCTATTTTTATGTTGAAAGTGCCTTGCTAAGAGATTGCTGCCGTAGGGATGAATTGGACAGACACGAGAGCTATTTTGTGAATTTGGTGACTCAGCTCCTATCTTCTTATGAGGTAGGTCACTCCCCATGGTATTGATATTTGCTTTTACAGTACCCCAACCTAAACCAGACATGCACAAGAAGACCACCCCCAATCCAACCAGAAAAAAAGGAAGGAAAAAAAAAAAGGTTTGGGAAGGGAGAAGGAGATCAAAATTGATTTTTCCACCAAATTTTGTGCAGAAAGAGTTGAGGCCTTCTGTTGATCGCATTGCGAAATATGTGGAGAACTTAAAAAGTCTAACTGAAGGGTAAATCATTTTCTTTGCACTTCTTCGGTGATCTCTATTTATCGCACTCCTGATTTTCAAACAAAAATACAGATCAGCGATAGCATCAAGCAATAATGATGATTCTGGTGTACTGAGTCCAAGGAAAAATCTTGAGGAGGAGTACTTGGGCTATGAAGCTAAGGTGAATATTTGCGACATGAGTTTTTTTTTTTTTTTTTGGGGTTAATTTTTTAATATGGCAAATGCTGATGTAGAACTCTGGTTGTATTGCTGAATTGGAACCCTGGTTGTATCAATAAGTTAGGAGGACATTTTTCTATTAGGAAAACAACCCTTGCGCTTTCATGCCAAAGGAGGTTTGGGGACCTGGAATCTCAATCCATAATTCCATATCCCCAAATGGAAATTTCCAGCTCTTCATCTTTGTTTTCTTCTGAATTTTAGTTATACCTCTGTTGATGTTGTCATCCTTTACTGAGTACTATGGTTGATATGCACTAAATGCATCACATGGTCCATAATTAGGCAGTAAGTCTACATTAGTGTTCAATTATGTAGTATCTGTAGTTATTCATCATTTGGTAAAATTCACTTTGAGAAATTTCTGAGTGTGAATCCCATTTCTTAGTTTGCAAGTTTTTTTTAATTCATTTCTCTACAAGCTTTTCGTTTTTCGTCTTTATCAATGTTTAATACTGCATTAAATTAATTTGCTAGTTGCCACATAATCTCTCATTTTGCATAACATATGAACAAAAGGAAGAACAATTGATTGCTCCGTAGTGTTCTTTGGCTAACCAGCATGACTGCCTGTATGTTTTGGAACTCAAAATAGCTATTTGGCAGGCCTTTTGGGGGCTTGGAACTGAATATTTGTCTTTTCTACTGTGTGATTGCAGATTATAACGACATTCAGTGTGGTGGACAACATGAAAGAGCAGTTCTATGCTCAGCAAGGCAAATTGCCCAGGTGCGTTTGTATGGTATTTTATATTTGGGTGGTGTTTCCTCTTTAAACCCAATTTCTTATGTTTTGAAATTGGATAATTTGATTATTGTTTTTTTTTTTACTGAATATAATTTGATTATTGTTATCCAGCAAGGATGATGGCAAGGTAAAAGAGCTATTTGACAAACTGGAAAAGCTACGAGAAGAATTTGAATCTATTGAGAGGCCAAATCTAGAAATGGAGAACCCTACTCGGGAGGCAGAGTCTTCTTCCGCTGAGAAGCAAAAGGAAAGTGTATCAAATCTTACAGGACAGGCTACAGGGGTAACTGAAGCTGTGAATACTGGCAGCCCCAAAGAACCAGCTTTCAAATCTGAGCAGCCATTTGACACTGAAGCAGAATTAGCTAAGCTAGAATCTGAATTTGGGAAGGTTAATGAGAACTACTCTGCTGAAGAGATTGGTGGGTGGGAATTTGACGAGCTTGAAAGAGAATTGAAAATTGGTGACTCATCTACAAATAAATAAGCTACAACAAATATTTCTGTTGGTCCTCAACAATTAGTGGTGTTTGTTTGTAACATAATATAAGATCATCCTCCATTCCTCGAAAAAGCATTTTAGCTACTGAGGAGAATGTTCGCAAAGTTTCTATTGTCCAATTCATTGACCATCATGTAAATGATTTTATTTCTGCTATTTGAAACCACAAGAAATGTACATGGTAGACACTTAAAACTTAGATCTCTAAGTTCACTATCTGTTCTTGTTGTGTGGAGATTATGCATAACTTGGAATCTGCCATCTGTTGCCAAAGCACGTGAATTTACATGTTTTGTCTTGTGAAATGATTCTTCTGCAGGCATTGAATATGTGGATGGAATAAGGTGGAATTCTTCTGGAGATGGTGAGTAAAAGCGCAAGTTGATGTCAAATGGTGATGAGCTGAGAATACCTAACAGTGGAAGGAGGGCCGGGGCTGTTCGGGGGGCCACTATTGGCAACATAGAAAGGGCCCTGTGATGCTGCCTAATGAACGGATATCAAAAGCAACACCACCAAGGAAGTGGGGTAAGTTATATACTGTTTATATGGATGGATTACAACATTTCCTCATATAGAAGTTGGAATTTGTCTTATCTTTTAATAAGCATCATCATTTCATAGGGGCTCCAATTGCTTTGATTTCCAGGGTACATAAATTGGTGGAGTTGAAATCAATTTTTATGTGTGGGAATCCTTGAAAAAGAGCTTTTCTCTAAAATGACTTGTGATAAGGTATTGTTTGAAACTTGCTTAGGTCTTAACTCCATCTTCTTGCTTTGATGCTGGTGGGATGCCCGGCAATGAAGGCCCTATAACAAATCAGAGAAGGGTCGTCTTGTTGCTGTTGAACCAAAGCAAAGTTGAATAGCATCCAGATTTTCTGGTTTGGTGGGACAGGTAATTGTTGTGGCTATAGTTTCCCCATATTTTCTTTATCAATTCTTTTTCTGGATGATTTTTCCAATCAAATAGTCTAATACATTCTAGTACACTTTCTTTTCAACAATCTTAAACACTAAAAGATAAACTTTAAGAAAAAATTACTATTAAATAAAGTATATTAGAGAGTATATTATAGGATATATTAGATGATTGATTGTGTGATTTTTCAATATCTTGATTTGATTACCACCAAGGGTAAGTATACATATAATAGCTTAGCTGACCCATCCAAGAACAACACTTGGGAGAAACGCTTCCAATTTGATCAAGATACAAACCTATGATAGCATAGCAACTTATATAGATTACAAAAATCCAGCTAGCACAAAATGAAAATAGGGGAGAAGGCCACACAAAAGGTGGACTTGGCAAACTTTATATATTTGTTCAACTGTACATTAGATTAGTTTATTCACTGCTGATGAGGTTTTGTCTGAGTTAACAAGATTTGAAGTTTCTCAAATGAAAGGTTAAGAGTTCATCTCCTCTTTAATAAAGGAGTTATCCTTCTTTTCAATAAGGCTGCTGTTTCTCTTAGTAGGATTCATATGTTTAAATGATTTAGTTTTTTATTTTGTGGCTTTAGTTTTATGGGTAAAATTATCCCATCACGTCATTCCTTTCAAATTTTAAGGGTAAACCGGTTTGAATATAAGTTTGAGTAGAATACCTTTATCGAACTTAGCCTTGGTTAGTGATGACATAGTAGTTTAAAGTACATGATTTATAAGAAAATTAGAAAATCACTTCTCAACTATTTTGTAACTTGACTAAATAGTTCACAGGATATTTTGAGAAAATTTTTCTAATAGTTAACCAGAAATAAAGGGCTAAATATTGACCAAGAGTTAGCAGCAAAGTTGAGATGAGCGGGGAATGGGGATAGTGGAAAACAACCAATTCCAAACCTTTCAAGGAACAAAGGGCTGTTTTGTTTCCTGAATGATGTTGTGTTGTATCAGAAACAAAAAGAGGGCAAACAAACTATTTGTTGGGGCTTTGGTTAAAAAGTTAGCATTGGGGGCTCTCTCCTTTTTCTCTTGCCAATTATAATATACTATTAATTAGTTGTGAGAGTTTTTTCACCAATCTTGTGAGAATGCAGGTGTATTGTCACTCGAGATTTTCTAATACATTTATTTTAATAGTATTTTTTTTTTTCTCTGACTTGTTATTTTTAGAGTTTAAGGTTTATTTGTTATTTTATAAGATTTATTATAAAATTACGATAAGAGGAGTGTTGTAGAGAAAATATATTAGATAATGCTGATCGTTATTTTGTGAGAGAATTTTATTGTCCTTGTAAATTTATCTGACTTGAAAATATATTAGTTTAAATATAATATGACTAAAAGTTCTTTTGTATGCGATGAATTTATTCAGAATATCTGATGAATAGACTCATAAAAAAATAGTGGTGAACAAGAAAAGGGAAGTGAATACGTGGGAGTTGATTTCAAAAGAAATGTCAAAAAAAAGTGTGGAGAGTTTCACAGGGCATCTCTCCTCCATTTCTTTCTTGCCTCCACCATCAACTGTCGGATCCTGTGTTTGTCTTTCTTTACTACAACTGGTACTTCTACTGTTATTGTAAAATCAACAATCAAGTGCATTTTTCATGTCTTTCTACCAAGTTTAATTATCTATTTGGTCTTTAATCTATTTTTACTTCAAAATTTTAGTCCTCATTCTTAAATATTAGCCTTTTAAATCTCTAAACGATTTTTGAAACAATAAGATGATCCTTGTGTCAATGCCGCAGTGTATTTATACATCAAATTTCAAACTGAATTAACTTTGTTTGTGCTTTTGATAACTCACTGTTTAAGAATTATTTCGAGAAAAATTTTAAAACACAAGACTTTCAAATAATAGCACAAAACGAACATGCAGCGTTAAATTATTCTTTAGACAATTCGAACTTATTTATCATGTGAGGTAAATGTACTAAATAAGGAAAAAATTTGCATTATCGGATCACACGCGTTTTTGTCACTTTTGTTTGTGTTCGAATATTGTGATATATACCAACTTCTTCAACGTTTAAACAGGAAACATTATAACAAACAAATGGAATCCTGAGGAAACAGTATGTGTCAAAGACCAAAATGAAACAAAGTTAAAAAAGGAAGCCAGGAATCCAGTAAAAAAGTAGGCAAACAAGGCCTTAAAGACATCAGTCTTGAGCTCAAAGTGATTATTATTATATAATAACAAAGCTTTGTCTTTGTCTTTGTCTTTGTCTTTCTTTTTTATTCTTTCGAATTTATCTATAATATATACTAATTAATATTGATTCTGAACGTTAAAGTCGCACGAACACAAAAAAAAAAGTTTGCCTCGATTGGAGAACAGATTAACCGAAAATTATGATTTTACTTTTGATCAAATGTCACTTTAAAGCTTATAGTGTAACCTAAATAATAAGATTATTATGAACATTGAGTGCTCGTAAATTTGCAAGAGTCTACCATCCAGAAACAAGGGAAAAATCTATAATGTTAAAGTTAATAATAACCTTAAAAAAATAATAATTGCATTTAAATGTATAATATTTAATAAATATTATAATGGTGAATATACATTTTATACGTTTTCTAAACCTTTTTAATTTGTTTAACTTTTATTTAGAGATTCTTACTATTTTGACTCATTAAACTGATTTGATTCAATTTGGATTGATTCCATGGATTTTGCTTGATTCAGTAGGGGAGTAATGCTTTAAATTTGAATTGACTCTTGCCAATGAGTTGAGTCTCATTGCCTAACATTTTATAGGTGGCTTTTTGTAATCTACTAGCTAGTGTTTTGGGATCATGTGCAATTTTTTATATTGTTTTGGTGCTCTATAAAACCCTAATTACCTTTGTCCCCAACATCATGATAATTCATAAATGACACACTAACCATGATCTCCAAATCCACAAAATAATAAGGTTTCTTGAAAATGATCAACATAATTTTCAAATATAAAATAAACAAAAGAGGAACATGTCATTTTATATTACTACTAGTGTATTACACTTTATATACACTTATTTATTAATGATTCTTGAAAAGAATTTTCAAAATTCTCACTTCACTATACATACAAAATAGTTATATTCCTTTCCTTTTCCCTATAGCCCTTTTGGCTTTTGCTATTCCTTTTTATAAACCCTCCATTCCCTTCACACAACTCAACCCCAAATTTCACATTTCAAAGAGAGAGAGTTTTTAGAGAGAGAAAATGAATGCAAATCATTACCATTTCTATGAGAATAATGCAAAAGAAGAAGTAGAAGAAGAAGAAGACTACATTGACATTGAAGTTGGCTCACAATCATCATCAACCATTTTCAGATCAGAATTTGAGTTCCAAAAGTCAGAAAAAGATACAGCTCCTTCCCCTGCTGATGAACTCTTTTACAAAGGCAAACTCCTTCCTCTTCATCTCCCTCCGCGCTTACAAATGGTTGAAAAACTTCTTCAAAACACCAATACTTTTAACAATGGGGGAATTACCCCATTGTTCACTGCCACAAACAATACCCCTATAGAAAACAACACCCCATTTGAATCTTGCCAAGTTAGTAGAGAACTCAATCCAGAGGAATATTTTCTTGAGTACTCTTCACAAGAATTCACAACAAGTTTTGAAGAAGATCAAATTGATCAAGATCATGATCATGATCATGATCAAAACCCTTTTGACAAGAAGTCAAATTGGACAAGTAGAAAGTTAAAGTTGATCAAACAATCAACAATTGGATCAAAACTCAAGGCATCAAGGGCTTATCTCAAATCTTTATTCAATAAAACTACTTGTTCTAATGAAACCTCTACAAGAAATTTTAGCCATCAAGTTCCAATTTTGAAGCCAATTAAGGAACCTTTAAACAAGTCCAAAAAGAACCCTTTTGGACAAATTCAAAAAGAAACTAGTATTGAAGAGAATGGAAGCAAAGGAGGTCATAGAAGGTCATTTTCAGGGGCAATCAAGAAAAGGATATCAATGGCTAGATCTTCTTCTTCTTTGTCTAATTCAATGTCTGGATCTTCTTCTTCTTCTTCTTCTTCTTCTTCTTCTTCTTCTTCTTCTTCAGCTTCTAGTTCAACTGATTCTAATGGATTCAGAGAGATGCAATTTTTCAAGAGAAGTAATAGTGTAAATTCAGATGTTGAGAATCCAATTCAAGCAGCAATTGCTCATTGTAAAAGGTCTCATCATGATCGGCAAATTAAACAGTTTCATTCAAGAGCAATTCATCATGAAGATCAAAGACCAGCACTTTGTAGGGGTTAAAAAACATATATATGTAGAAAAAGGAAGGTAAGAAAGAGAACGAAGTTTGCAGCTGTGTTTTCTGGGAGAATTTTGCGGCTCTCTAGTCCTATTCGGTTCAAATGGAGATTAAAAGTATCTTCTTCTGTGTGCGTGCGAGTCTCCTCAAAATGTCTTATACTCTGACAAAAACAAAAAAAAAAAAGGAGAACAAAGTACAAGTCTTGATCGGTTTAATATGATTGTTTTCTCTTTTTTTCTTTTTCCCTTGTCATAATTTTCAGCAAAGGAAATCATTAATCTCTGTACAAGATTCACAATTATGCAAAAAATATTATTATGTGCTATTTCATTTATTTGTTTTAGGTCTAACAAGGAAAAGACAAAAGGTTTTTCCTTCTCAAAACAATTATTAGGAAAGGAAGTACAATAATATGCCAAACTTCTAAACCATAAGAGGAAATTCAAGTTTCACTTGGTGGGTGATTCAAGTACAAAACTTTCACATTCAATTCTACTATTCTTTTTGGAGTTATATAATCTTCTCTTTGTTAAAGGGTTACTTTTGGCAGTATCCCTTTGGAGGAAAAAAAAAAAAAAAAGGCTTTTGACTCCAACACTTAACCAAATTAAAGATTTGATTACTTAAAGACAAAGGCAAAGAAGATTAATTAGTTACCAAAAGATGAACACTTTTGCATAGTTAAGTATATATATAGCCATTTTTTATAATCTCAAAAGTATTTTTTAAGCAAATGATGATTGCTTTGTTTTCTTTGGTATAATGACTACTTAAGACAGAGATTGTGCACTTAATTTTTCTATTATTTAGAAAGCAATGGTAACCCAAGTCTTATTTTGTATTGTGATAGCTTTAGACATTATGGAGCGGAAGTTGAAAAGAGAAATTTTGCCATTTTCAATTTGGTAATAATGTTTATATATGTTTGCTTATTCCCTCTTTCTCTAGGGTTGTCTTATGTCATTTTCATTTTTTTTTTACCATAAGATATTTGTGTGGTTTATATATACACGAGGCATCTTTAAACCGTACCCCTCAAACTAATATCTATCGAGATAGATAGGACTAAAAGTTCAACAAAATTCTCTTACAAAATATAAATGCGCTTTTACAAGACATTTTTTGTTGTGATCATAAACAACAATGGGTAGACGGTCATCGACTACCTCGAATAATGGTTAGAACAGTATTAATCAGCACCAAGACACTTACGAGAACTAATAACATTGATGGAAACAATTTTTCCAATTTGCTGGTTAAAGTCTGAATACATATATTAATACATCACATTTTTAACAAAATTTTCTTCCAAAAAATGATAGTCCCTAAAAATCTTCAAAAGAGTTATACGTTTTTCATTTTATGGAGATACATAGTACAAAGTTTCATATAAATATCACAACTAGAAAGATAAATGTAAATTTGACAAATATTATCATACCCACAAATAACAACAAGAGCCTACGGTCTGTCTACTAATGAGATTGATGGAGTTGATTTCTTCAAATTTGCCCGTTGAAGTCCAAATTTGTGTATTAACCATCATATTTCTAACAAAATTTTCGTCTGAAAAACGATGGTCAATAAAAATTTTCAAAAAAATTATGTATTTTTCTTATATTGTGGAATACAAAGTTTCACATAAATAACACGACAAAAATATAGATATAAGTTTAACAAATCATTTTTGCCTTGCCCATAAGCAACAACAAGAACTTACTTCATCAAAATAATAGTTAGCAAGACACTAAGGACACCAAGACATTTATAGGAATCAATGAAATCGATTGAGTTAATCTCTCAAACTTGCTTGTTAAAGACCAAATAATCATCACAACTTTTACTAAATTTTCATCCGAAAAATAACTAAAAATCTTCAAAAATTTTAGAGATATGTTGTACAAATTTTCACAGGACTATCATGATTAGAAAGATAAATAAACATTCAACAGTTTTAACATATATGAGTTTAATTTTTGCAAACTTGTGAGAATAACCAAGATACTTATGAGAATCAATAAAATTGATAGAGTTTAATTTTTGCAAACTTGTCCATTGAAACCCAAATCCATATACTAACCATCACATTGTTTTTTATGTTGCATGCTGCGTAGATACAACGTCCTCACATTTAGTGGCGGAACCACTTAGGGGCTCAAGTAGGCTCGGACCCCCCAATAAAAAAAATTCAAAAATTTTAATATTTTTACATTCAAACCCCCCCAGTTTGAATGTTTTTGTACTTAGAATACATCTATTTTATAAACGAAATTGCAGCAAAATTTTTAATATGTTAATCAACCCCTTCAAATTTTCTGTCCTGGTTCCGCCATTGCTCACATTATTTTGAGATTGGACTAATCACATTATTTTTCCACCTATTTTATTCAAATAATTAGTGTATTAAATATTTATGAAAACATAGAGAGTATAAAAGTCACACACAAGAAATACCAGCATTACTTTCTAATTATGAGTTCTAAACATTCAAAAATCTAGACACACGTGCACTGCACACCCTCCTACTGTAGTGGTAAACAGGACAAAATGCTACTATTATTTAGTAGTAATTACTGTTCTATCTAAATCATTCCAAATTAAATTGTAGTTTAATCACAACTAAATATTCTCACCATTTCATATTAATTGTCTTCTGAGAAAAGGTTTTCGTTTCAAAATATTTATCACTTATATAAATTAAGAGTGTATTAAATAAAAAATTTATACATATACCCCTGTATGAAGATGGTACAATATAATAAATGTTTAAAAACAATTCAAATAAACTCATATTTATAAAAAAAGACAATTTAGTCTATTTAACTTTAAATTAAGATGACAACCTAATCATTTTTTTAATACTTGTATCATGTTTTAACATGACAGACAATATGAAATACAAAAAGTAATAAAAAGTACAATGCATATATATAATCCATGAAAAAGCAGAGATAATTAATGATTTATGATTTCAAAACCCTCAATTTTTTTCTCACGAAAAACCTAACTTTAAACCAAATGATTTGAATCAAAAAGATAATTTAGTTTATTCACTAAATGCAGACAAACAGCTTTTTCAGGTGGCTACTTTTTCACCTTCTTTACAGATTCATGTGGGTACACTTAACCTTAAACCAAGTAAATGTGTCAACCAGATTTTTGACAAGATTAGAGATAAAAAGAAGTTAATGAATGGAGAGAGAGAGAGAGAGAGAGAGAGAGAGAGACAACCATATAACAAGAAACTCTATTCCCCACATGACTCCTTTGGAAAATAAAGAAAAAGAATGGACTTACAAGGCTATGATCACAACTAAAAAAGGCTTCTTTTTTTTAGTACTATTAATATTTCAACTTGTTCTTTTGTGCCTAAAAAGTTCTCTTACTAGACTTGCATAAAAAGAAAATAAATTATATAGATGGGAAGATGTTGTCAAACCCATAGCCTTGAGTATGGGAGCAACCTCTAAGTCTCATACCTCTGATCTCTGGTCTCATCTATCCTGTGATGATACGTCTACACAATGAAGATCAATCCACAGATAAAACTAGAATCTTTACATTCCAATAAACATAATGAAACAAGTATTTATGTTTGATTACTCTATTCACAGCCTTTAGCACTAGTTTGGAGGTATATATATTTATATAGTTTAGGTATCACATGCAGCAAAGAGAATGGCTTTTAAAATATCAGACAGACAACATATAAAGCTGTAAAAGACCATTATGTACTTCTTCCTCCATGCTCAATTGCTCATATCTGCTTGCGTCTAATCTTCCTGTACCTACGTACGGGAAAGATGAAACTCTTAATGGAAATTATCCAACAATTAGGTGTCTTGACAAGATGTAATCTGATCAGGTACAAGCTGTAAAGTTTACCATGGTAAAATCACTGAGATCCAAGAGATTAAGCCACTAGAGTTCATGGTTAACTAATTAGCAGAGAGCATTATGCTTCATTATAGTTTGTCCCAACCAGCTTGGGACTACCACATTTTCATTTCAATGCATCTTTGTGCCCTTAACAAAGAAAGAAAAAGACAAACAGAGAGGAAAATTTGAGTGATCATCAGCGTAGAGGAGTGAAACATAAATAAATAGAACTAAAACCTGACTGTACGAATTTTCCTCGTTATTGTTTTCTACTTTTTTTTTTCCTGATCCCCTAAATTTATTAGCATATAGTTCAATGTCTGAGATGCAATAATCTTTCACAAATAACCATAGCAGTGTTTTCAATTGTTTTCTAGTTGGTCCGAAGTGAAAAGTATACCAGACAACCTGCAGAGAACTTGGCCATTTTTTTTTATCAGATTGGAGATATTAATATAAAAAACCAACAAAGTACTCCACCACCGAACAAGTTACCTCAAAGCTTACAGCAAGTTTATCCAGGACATATAAAGGTAGCTCTCATTATCGTTTTGCTTTCTCTAGGATTCCTCATCCTCTTTCTTAAAATTAGATCTTCTTCTCCACCTCAAACATGCCATTCTCAATAACTCATCATCTCAGAGAAAAGGACTTTTCACTCTGAAGCCTGAGTAACAAAAACTCAAAGTCATAAGCTTTTCGCATTGAAGAAAATGGTACTATAACATAATAGAGATCCTAAAGATACTAAATGTCGGTAAAAAGTTTTATTGTTATAAGTACTTAAAAGCACACTCTTTATCCAGCAGATTAGATGCTTACTAAAAATGAGATCTTCTTCTCCGTCTCAAACATGCCATTCTCAGTGATTTTCAGGGCATAAATTTAGAAGGTGAAACTCCAGCTTCATCAAACAAAAAGAGAAAATACAAGGTCTAAATTTGTGTAATTAGCCAGAATTATAGGTACCAAGATTGAAAACTATATCAAAATCTTGTAAGACCAAATGGATAAAGGAAAAATGGAAAAGGTAAAGTCAAATACATAAATAATTACCACTAGCAGAATCAGACAGAGGACAACAGTTAGAAATATGTGACTGCAATCCAACCACGATCTGAAAAAGAATTCAGCATTCTTTTAGAATACTTCTCTTTGAATTAAGTACAGCTGCAAGAGCCGATCTATGTACCTTCGTTTTCTCATTTTTTCCAACATAATCACATAGAGTTTTTCCCATCATAAACTGTTTCCCTCCCCACCACAGCTGAATTGAATCTTCATGAAGGAGCTCCAGATCTGAAATTTACAAATACTCATGCACTTATTTCCTCCATCAACATGATGATATCTCAGACTTCTATTACATATTAATGGGTTTGAAAGTTTACAGTATGTTATTACTTTTGGAATTTGGAAGATTTCATCTACATCACGTAGAAGCAGCTGATGTTGCTATGTGAATGTTTGGTAGGTAAAAGAATCATGGATTAGTGAAGGAAAGTTTGCAACAAACTATCAAACTTAAGAAATGTGCTTATTTTATGATAGACAAATGCAGAAACTATGACTTCCATTATGGGATGGAGAATACACATTGATAAATTAATAAAAGCACAGAAAGCCACACAATGTTTTATCATCCATAAATACATAGCAGTGCATAATGCTAGTTAAAACGGTTCCTAGACTACTAGATAAAGCGTGATGAAAGCAGGATAAAGGGTGCTTCAATCTACCTACAGGTACAGTGACAGATTCTAGATGTATAGAGGTGACACAGAACATACCAAATGCATTCTGCAGAAAAATAAATTATAACACACTAGTCCAATAGCTCTACAAGTTATTGACGGGAAACTGATTAGAAATGTTTACATTGTCCTCCTTAAAAGGATGGGAGTCTCAAACACTTGAATCCAAAAGTGAATTCAAATGCATCTCAAACTTTGCAGGGGATGTTATAGCAAGCCAACCATAAACTGGTCCTGAAAGTACACCAGTTATCTAAAATTACATTGCTTTATCACAATTAATACATAAAGAGCATTTTAATGGCCTTCTCTTTAAGTAACTATGCATTATTACCTCATTGATATCGAGCTAAGTGACTCTAAAACTTCAATAGTTAACTTCAACAGCACTACTTTTATGAAACTAACAGCAGCGACCTTTCAGAGGATTGAGAAAATCATTCACCATCGCAGAAGGAGAAACCTGGTGAACTTCCTACTTGCCAATATAGATTTGTATTTTATCTGTATGTATCCGGAGGACACAAGAATAAACCCCCCAGATTCAACTAGTTATATTACTTGTTACTGCACCGTGGAAGTAAAAGTTTCACACCCATATCTAATTTTTCCTATCTATACAGAGTTAAATGAGAAAAGTACATAAATCAGAAAAGCAATTCCCTGTGAACTGGTTACCTGAGAGAACTTGTGTCAAATTGGATTCTGGAAAGTCCAGCACATTCCGATTTTTTGCAAATTCCTTTTCTATGATTTTGATGTGATCTTTCAATACACGACTTGACAGCGGCCTACCATGTAAAACTTGTTCCTGGCCTCACATAGACAAATTCTCGTGTTAAGTTACTAATCACTGTAAAGTAATATATAAAAACAAAATAAATCTTCCACTTCAATTCTAATCAAGAGTGCAAAATTTTATCACAGTTCATCATGAATGTTAACATCACAAGATTCCATTTCTACAACTTTTTTTTTTTTCCCCAAGACATCTTGAACCCTTTAAACAATTTAACAAAAGTTTCCCTTAAGTTATGGGCAGACGGTTAGAAAATTGCTGTTATCAAACAAAGTCACAACAATCAAGAAAAGAATCAAACTTTGGAGGGACAGAGCAGGACCTTAGAGGCATATGAAGTTGCTTCAGAGACAGCTCTGTGAAGGGCTATTGCTGCATTAACAAAATTATAATTTCTATCACATTCCCAATCTCTACCCCCAAAACAATTGAAAAGGAAAGAAATGCCAAAGGTCGGTGGATTTTTTCACCTTGTGGGTTTTTGTGGAGAAGAACAGAGAGGGGAGGGAGGAGGCGGAAGCCGAGACATTGAATTTGAAGTTGAAGACTAGCGATTTCAGTGAGGTCTTTGGTAATTTCTTCGATTGTTGAAGAGGTTTCACAATCATATAGAAATTGAAGCTCGCCACAATCGTTATCATGGTGTTTTACCTGGATTCGGACCATCTTGGATTGAATAATCCGTGTAAGAATCTGGGCACTTTGTTGAACACTAGTAATTGCTATGATCGTGCTCAAGAACAAGCTGCAGTAGTGAAGTGCAGGTAGATTCTGGGTTGTATTGTATTTCTGAACGCAAAGACTACGGGGAGAACGCATCAAGCTTAAACCCGGTATTCTGGAATTATTAAAACGTCTTGTTATAAAAAAGGGCGTTGGGTAAAGCAAACTTGTTTTTTGCTAGTTGCTACCAATTGGGCCAAAAGCATAACGTATATACATCACGCGTTATAGTGAAACCCAAATTGCTCCTCTTACCCGCATAATTAAACTCTTTTTTATAAAATAAAGTGTTGAAGACATCAATACACCTCTCTCTACTCTGTGATTCAGGTCATCCTATTCATTAACAAACTCAATTCTTACTTGAGAGAAAGTTATGTATATAAAAAATAAATTCATAACTTTATATTAATATTAACAATTTAATTATCAACTGTCTCTAAATTGCCAAATTTCAAATAAAATTTTACTTATCCGTTGAAAAAAGGAGATATGTTTTGAGTAGAGATTCAATCATGATTTGAGAGATCACAATGTTCAAATTCTCATCATAGTGTCGTAAAATATTGAAAGTAAAATTCTAAATTTAAATAAGAGTCAAATTCTACTAGTGATTCATAATTTGAAACAAAATATTATGTTAATTTATATGTCGGCATCTCTCAGAAGTATTCAGAAATTATATAGTTAGTCAATGAAGAATGCTGCACGCAATTATTAATGGCCTCAGCTTCTCATTCTTGAAAGGTGAATATTTATATGGACTCCTGTGATCAAACTCCATTCTCTGAATCAATGGTACAATGTTACCAAATCAGGAGATATAACATCAGCTGCAAATAATCTTGTCAAAAGTATGTTATTCAAGAAATGAAGGTCTATGAATCCTTGTTGCTTATCTTCTCTGACTTACAAATACAATACACAACACAAGCAACTAAGTTCCCCCAACCCCCCCTCCTTCCCGGCACATCTTCCGGGAAGACAGTATATATTCCGGTTAGAATGTATATAAACAATCAAAAACCAGAAGAATCAAGAACCCCATCTCTCTTCCCTTTTCTGGGAAGCTATTCATTCAGGCCTGAGAAGCCCTGAGGGAGCAGCTGCGACTCTCTTGCTGCGGTGCTTATACTTACATTTTTGCCAAAGGATGACCCTTTTTTCTTCTTCTCAAGATCACAGGTAATCAGATTAGAGGGCGTATATACGATCAATGTCTGAGTTAGAGAACTCGGAATGGTACCATGAGTTGGAGCCACTCCTCGCGTGCTTCTCTCTTTTCCTCATTGATCTTGTCCTCTTCGACTTCACCACATAGTATGTCATGGTTCCAAGAACACCACCCATTATCATTCCCCCCACAACTGTAACCAAAATTGCAGCCCACTCAAATTTTCGGCCAACAACAATGTAAGAAGAGGCCATGAATGCCACTGAAGTACAGACAGAGGCCAACCACATCAACTTGTTAATCACCTCTACCACTCTTCTTTCTGCCTTTGTTTCGCCTCTAACCAATGTTATCTGAACTACGACAACAGCAAGGGACGTAAAAAGTGCAATGGCGTTAAAAATAAAGAAGATTTTGAACGATGCTCCACTGACTACCACGGCTGTCCCATCATTATTATCTCCACCTGGTACAGTAAAAATAGCTGCAAAGGCAACTGTTGCAAAAAGCACAGCCACCACGGTCACTGAGTTTGTGGCATTGTTTATCCCTTCTCGATGGAGCTTCCTTAGCTCTTTAGCAATTCCATGGACATTTTTATTGGTCCTCTTAGTTTGTTCAAGCTGAGTGTGGACATCTTTCTTGATTTGGGTCACGGTATTCCTCAGCTCATCTCTTGGCTGATTCAATTCTTTGAATCTAAGAGCACCACAGCGATATAGGCAATCCTTTATCTCAGAGGATTCTTCAGAAAGGGGAAGATCTTCAGCTATGTCTAGAGCTGTCTTTTGATCTCTGGTCGGGGCATTGACATTGGTGTCAGGCAACTGTATCAATTCCCTAACTATCTGCATAAGAAGGTATCCGTTAATACATATGACATACACAACATTCAGCAGCCTGATATTGTTCTAAGCTGATGAAGCACCAACTGCTTAGAGCATCTGGCAAAAAAATCTCTTCATAAGCTGAACATTAGAATTAAAAGTAGTAAACGCCATGCAGCAAGAAAACATTGCAGCTTGCAAGTGTTGAAAGTCCAGAAATCCAGTTATCAGAATGAGGCGAGAAAAAAATTATGGTTTGTGTAATATTGATCAAAGAAATTTCTAGGACAAGTGACCAGTAGATAGTTAATACTTAATAGGTAAGAATATTGACACAAAGGAACACGGGATAAGTTCATAAATTATACCTCTGCTCTCTTTTTTCTGGTGGCTACATGCAGCGCGGTATTGCCAAACTTATCAGGCAACATTACAATTGCCGCATCGGCCCCAAGCAACAACCTAACAACCTCACAGTTTGTCCCTTTTACAGCCATATGCAATGCAGTCTGCCCCTTCTTGTCTGTTCTTCTTGCTAATTGCGGGTCCTTGTCGAGCAAAGCCTTCACAATTTCAACATGCCCCTGCCTGGCAGCTAGGTGCAACGCATTTTTCCCATTAGATTTAGATATTTCCAGCAAGCTACGATCTTTTGAAAGCAGCTCATTAACAACAGCTGTGTGTCCTCTTGTAGCAGCAGTTGTAAGAGGTGTTGCATTTGATGTGCCAACTGTTTTGCTTAATTCAGGATCGTGGTTAAGCAGTACTTGGACAATAGCTGCAGTAAGCAAATATAAGCTTTTGAGCCACCAGCGACACTGTTAACAAAAGAGACTTCCGAACAAAAAGAAACTTGTGTTCCTGTCGCCTAAAGGGTTTTGCTCAACTTGAAGATTGAGAAAATCAGGCAACAGTTTTTTTATCATAGCACAAGATTATTCCAAAATGCAGATTATTAGGTCTATGGTCCTCATTGGAGTAATAAAAAGTCCCGCAATGCAGATGCTATGGAATGGGAAAACAACATTCTCATTAGCTATCTCTAACAGCACCATCTTATAGAACAAATCTCACATACTAAAAATGGTCAATATCTCAATTTTGGGTTTTTGCTCAAGGGAGACGAATCCTCAATCTGAAATGCAATGAAGGACTTCAAAATAATTAACAACCTTTGGACCCATTCAACAAGCACTCCAGAAGGTTTAATTATGTGGACTCTTAACCTTTTTATCCTGTAACTATCCGATATAAGTACGGGAAACAAACTTTTTTCTTAAAAATCATCTTCTACAAAGTTGAATTCCTGAATAAATGCCTCATATTCACCCAGCCTGCTCTGTCATCTAAAAATCACTATGATAGTTCTAAAAGCCTAGTTCTAAAAGAATTACTTACAAGCAAAGATGCAGAATCACATGCAGCATGTCGTTTCCAAGTTGAAAGTCTAAAATGCAGCAATCCAGTTGCATTATTCACCGAGGCAAAAGTGAAAGAAAAACTTAACCAAGAAAATTTCTTCCCAAATTAAGAAACCAACAACTTGGATAATCAGAAAACCAAAATATTACCATGATGTCCTTGACAAGCAGCTATATGCAAAGGATCAAACCCGGAACGATTCTTCTTAGTAAGTGCTTCTTTATTTGAATACTTTAACAATTCTGTCACAACATCAAGATGTCCTTTATCTGCTGCAGTATACAAAGCCGTCTCGCCTAATTCATTCACTTCATTCACTACAGATGCTTGAATCTCTGCAACCTCATGATCAAAGTCAGCTCCGGTAAGAGTCCCCGCCATCTGATTATCAATACCATCAAGAATTTGCTTCACTCCAGCAAGATCACCTCTTTGAGCTGCCAAATGCAACTCTGTGTCATTGTGCCGTCCAGTCACCTGTTTTACATACTTCTTTCTCCCTGCTTGGTCTATTCTTTTCCCAGAATTAGATAAAACTAGAGCTGGAGCAGTTGTAGAGGATGGCGAAGGTGAGGGCGACAAGTCTGCCAAAGGGTTTTGGCTAGATGTTGGAGAAATCATTCCCTTTTCCAAGTCTCTATCACCTAATACAATATTCAGGTACTCAAATCAGCAACATACATAAGAACAGTAAACCCTATAAAATTATATCATAAAATCAATCCCTTTTGATGAAATTTCCCGAAAACTACTCAGATTTCTATTGACTATATCTAGTTCTACTCTCTAGTAGAGCTAATACTTTAATCCTAAAATTATTCTAACCCTAAACTAGAAAAACTACTTTGAATCATTTCATAATACATATCATAAAAGAAAGAAAATCCCAACAAATTCTTTCACTTATAGGCTTAGAATAACAAGTTTGATAAGTTTTCTTGAAAGAACGAGCTGATTTTATATCCATAAAAGAAAATTATATTGAAGTTCCCCAAAGTTTACAAGAAAATTTTCATCTTGATTATACAATTAAAAAAACCATGGTTTAAACTGGGAGAGGAAGATAGAAATACCTTCTGTATTGGAAGCCATGATTGAGCAAAGGAAAAACTCCTTTTCTGATCTAGAGTTCCAGATTTGTTGAAGTTTTTTTATCTTCTTCAAGTCTTCAAACTTATGTAGAAAGTGAAGTTTTGTGAAGATGATGGTAACTAAGAAAAGAAGAAGAAAAAAAGGGACTAAAAGACAGATTAGAGGAAGGTGTTGAGAAGCTGAGACTATTTCTTTTTTGTGTTGGTGCCCCTATAGTTTTGAACAATTTCAAAATCATACACTACCTTTTTTTTTTCTTTTTCTGATGTTTTATAATTTTTCATTGTATGATTATGCTTTGTGACTTTTTTCTTTTCTAAAAAATATAAGCTTTTTTAACTCATAATGTAATGTTTAAGGAAAAAATAATTCATTTTGAGATTTTTTTCATTAATTACAAAGTATCTATTATATTTTGCTTATAAATTTCTCGTGTGTATAAATATGAGCTGCTTATGCTTTTCTTTTGTTTATACTTCATTATATGTGTAGTGGCAGTTGTTGGTAAACTGCTAGAGAATCTATTAAAAGTTGAACATTAGAAACTTCAAGCATTGTTGAGAAGTTTGCCTTTGGTTAAGGATTTAGGTGTTCCAACATTTGAAGTAGACGGTAAAAATCTTGCCTCAAAATTTTGATTAAATGCAGCATGATTTGTTCCCTTTACGTGTCATGTGGATATAACTAAAGAATTGTTAATTTATCTATTATGTAATGGAATTATCGTAGCCTAACGGGATAGAATATAGTAGTGAATATATTAGTTGTTTGTACTTCTATCTCCCGTATAAGATTACTTGATTTGGATTAGTTTAAAAACTTCATATATTACATATCTTCTATCAGTAAAAATTATATTGTTTTGTGAGTCTATGGAAAAAGATCAAGTGTGAAAGTGTATCTAAATATACTTATATAAAGTAGTGTATATGCATTACTTAAAAAAAGAAAAAGAAACCCTTTTTTCAAGTAAAATTCCAATCCAAAAAAATACAGCCTAGTGAGCATCTTTCTTCTTGAGAAAAAAAAAGAAAAAATAAATTGAAATGAGGGGGCAATCAAAATTTAGAAGTCTTAGAGGGGCGAATTAGAAAGATCTTAGAAGGTATTAATAATAAAATTATTAGTAGAGTTGAGTTGCCCCAATTGAGTTAAGTTGTTGAAACATTTGGGAATGGGATGAGTAGTCCTTCTTCATCCTATCATTCATTGCCCGTAACTTTTTCAATACCATCGGATTAAGATACCGCCGCCCACAAAATATTCCAATTTCCCACTTCAATTATTAGTATTAACTTTTTGTTTGATCCCAAAAAAAATAAAAATACTGTTTTTCCATAAAAAAATATAAATACTTTTAAAATTTTTATCCCAATTAATATTTTTAAAATTAAAATATTTTTTAATATCAATTAAATTTATCTTTTTATCTTTTTCTTCCAATCTTTTCTCTCTCCTACTTCAAAAGTCTAATATTCAAAAATTCAATATCTTAGCTAATTCTAGTACTCAGATTAAGATAAATAAAAATGAAAATATATTTAAACAAAATTATTAATTGATTATAAATAAATACAGAGAAAATATACTTTTTATCATTTTTAAAATTTTTTTAAAAATTTATATTTTTGGTTGGAAATTTAGTTCAAAAGTAAGTTATAATAGTACTAACCCGCCAAGGAAATTCCTCCAAAACTTAAGAAATAATTGAATTTTTTAAAATACAAAAGATGCCACAATTGAAAAAGATAATAAAATAATCATATTTGTCAGAAAAAGAAAAGATTGTAAAAAAGAACTAATACTAGTAATAGTAGGGATAATAGTTTTGAAAAAATTATTATATTAATCTTCAAAATTTGGGCATGCATGAAATGGATGTCAATTTATGATGATTAATAAATATATATATTACTGTGATGCGTTAGATAGAATTTTCTTTACTGCCCTTTTACTTTTAGTTGGAATAAGTGGACATAAACATAATCCAAACACGTGAAGTTATGCAACATTTGTTTAATAATTAAGAAAAAAATACTTAAAAATAATCTAATAAGGGAATTATTAGTCTTAGAGATTCAATTCCCTTTAAAATAAAACCAAAAAGAAAAAATTGGTTCATCTTTTTCACTTTATTTTTTATTTTTATCTATTTCCATTTTCATTCTTTAACTCTCCCAACGGTCTTGTATTTTCATTTCTTAAGATATAGACTTTTAACTTATTTTAAATATAAATTATATTTAAATTATTTTCAATTACTTATTATATCTGCTTTTCAATTTAAAAAAATAAAAACAAAAATATCACTAAAAAAATACATAATTGAGAAATTAAATACAAAAATTATGACTATACTTTTTAATTTATTACTATAAAGTTTCATTTTAATTTTTTTATTTATAGCCATTAAATTTTAGTTATAATTTTTTTAAATATTAATTTTTATTTTCCAAATATAGATATATTTTAAAGATAAAAATAGTTCATGATTATTTTTTAAAAAAATAAGGTAATTCATATTTAGAGAAAGTTAATAAAAAGTTATGATTATAAAAAGAAATTAAAATAATTTATAATTATTCAATATAAGTCACAAGTTCTCCTCTTACATTGTAATAAATATTTATTGCGATTTAAAGGAATTTAATATTCACTGTTTTTTCTTTTTGGGAAAAAATGTGAAATGTTATGTATCGTTTTTTTGTAGTTAGTATTTCTCGGTCAAAAGTCTTCTAATTCGATAATTTTTGTCAATTGCTATGGTTGCCGTCCATAAGGGGCCAATTCAAGTGGTCCATGTTAGCTAGTGTCCCGCTTTGAAATTGAAAACACACACCAAAGCTTGAGCTTAAAAATGTACGATTTCATAACCTAACCAGATTGAAATGGACTCTAAAAAAATATATTACTAAAAGGCATAATGGGCCTGCAATAGCAGTAGTGCAGAAGGCCTGAAGTTTTCAGACTATGAAATGTAGGGCGTTTCCAATTAGGAAAACCACCCTCCAAAAATAGGCGTATGCCGCTTGAAGTGGCGAGCACACGGTATTCTTTAGTAAAAGGCGAAAGAATAGTTCGCTATTTGCTCACCACACGGCTCCGTGAAGAAAAACGTTTGAGCATGTGATGATTTTATAGGACACCCCAGCTTGTGCATTTTTACCAGTTTTCGATGTGGGATATGTTTCCATTGTAAACCACAACCCCTAACCTAGCTTATATTATAACAGGGCTTCTTTTTTACAATTTTCACCGTATTTACCACAGTAACATCCACTTAATTAGATTTGTACACACCCTCCGATCAGAAATATAATGGATTTTAGATTAATTGAAGACGGTAAATAATATAAAGGGTTTTACAACTTTTAATAAATATTTATTGAGCTTTTTTCATCTTTGCCAATCATTTTATTCATTTATTTCCCTTTCACTATCTATATCGTTCTTCATTTATAAATGATAGAAAATGTATTGTAGTTCAAAATTTATTTTGTTTTCAAGACCCTTAATTTATGTGCAAAAATTTAAAAACCTTTATATTTATTACTGGAGAGAGTATTTTGATTGAATGAATTAAGTTTCCACATTAGCATTCAAGTTTCATTAAAGTTTAACAATTTAGAATTTTATATTTGATATATTTTATATGTATTAAAGGTATTAAGAAAACTTTTTTATGAATAATCTATTTGTTTTCAAATATAGTTCGGAGACTTCAATACATACTACTTTTTTAATTGTTGTGCTTTCTTAAATTGCACATCGATACAAAGGTTTTATTAAAAATAAATTTCAACATTTTTTACTCTTCTTATATAGAAATTTGTAGAAATAATAATGAAGAGAAAAGAAAGTTTAAAGGACATTATAGTTCAAAAAAAAAATCTCTAAAATGTGATAACGAATAAAAAACGAAGTAATAGATATCTGACAAAGACCAATGAATGTGTGAGTGATTGGGTCTTCATATACCATGCAAGGATCGTATCATACCAATTTTGAGTCATCTAAAAAGAAATTTAATATTATTACTAATCTTATGTTACTATTTAAAGATCTTGTACCCTCCTATTCTTCCTAAATGAGTCGATCACTCTCGTGTGTATATATATATATATATATTGAGTTATCAAAATTTAATAACAATTCAAGTGCCGGTCTATATTTTATTAAATCCACTCAGCAAAAAGAAAAGGAAAAAAGAAATATTAAATTCACCTAATAACAGCCATGCAATAATGGCATGAGAAGCAGTATCACCTAATCCTCTGCATGCATGCTGCCATTCCCCACCCCCAAAAAAAACCGTATGCATGCCATTTATCTTATCGTGTTTTTTGAGTTTTTCTACTGTTTTTTTTTTTTAATTATTGGAAATGAGTATTTTTATTGTTGAGAGAATGAAATCTTTGGAACAAGTAATAAAATGTAATTCATGCGATAAATATATTTGCGTTTTCCTTCTCCTCAAAACTTTGCTGAACAAAATGGAGAGCTCTCTAGGTACAAGACCATAAACATACGGTATATTATATGCTTTTTTTAGAGTCTCTTATGTGACATGTCGGTTTAAAGTTCTTATGAGAATGATCATACTATCAAATTATATTCCTTGTCGCATAAAATGTATTTGAATAAAACTCAACTCAATTCAAAGACAATTTTTTACATTTTTCTTATTATACATGAACTTTATTTTTAAGAGAAAATTAATAACTGTGACTACACTTCAATTATTATTGAGTTATGATACCAATAACATTTATTTTTACATTTTTATATACATGCAAAATGTATTTTCACTTCTTTAAATCCATCCCATCCCGACTATTTTGACAACTTCATACACGTAAATGCCTAGTTTGAAATGAAAAATGTATGTAATTTTTTATTAGTTATCAAAAACCAACATGATAAAGTAGATTTAAGAAAACAAAAATAAATCTTTTATATTGGAATTTATAAGTATCATATGTAAAAAAAAAGGATACTTTGGTGAAAGGTATTTATAACCATTTTTCTTGTTTTTTTCTACCAAAAGCTAAAGATATAAAATTTACTAAGGTTAAAAAGAAAGTAAACAAATTTTTACCTTAAATTTGACTTAAATGTAATCTCACAGTACTTATTTCTCAATTACATGTTTCAGTTTTATGAAAACTATCCTGATTCATTAGGCACTTTTCATTTTTTATACTTTTAAAAAGTTGTCTAAGATTAAAAATTAGACTATATTTATTTAATTTAACTTAACATAGGATAGGAAGCACCCACAGACTCAGCTATGCGTCTCCTAACATGTTCAACTTCTTTGGGGTAGTCCACATTTTCATCAAGAAGCCATCCCAATTTCTCCATGAAAGCACTAGATAAGTTCTTTGGAGGAAAATTATCAATACAATCTTTCCATATATTTGCACCTCCCAGATTCTTCATTACTTCCCATAAACAAGATTGACATTGAAAACCAGCTCCAAAACTAATCATCAAAATTCTATCTCCTTTTTTCAACCTTTTTTTAGCTTCCATATAACTTAATGCATACCAAGGACTTGCTGAAGAAATATTCCCAAACCGGTATAATGCCATTCTAGCCGGTTCCAGGTCATATTCATTAAGTCCTAAACTTTTTCCAACTCCATCAATTACCGCTTTTCCACCTGGATGTATACAAAAATGTTCCACTCCAGTTTTCAAATTTATTCCCCCTTTTTTTCTCACCGAAACGACAACGTATCGTATTAATTCTTTCCACGGAAGGATTTTGGGAACCATAATTTGAAGATTTGAAGTTAGGGTTTTAGCGGCGGATTTCGTGAGATTTCGATTCAAACGCATACCCCGATAACCCAAACTATCATCAATCTGCATCGCGCATTCGTAAATATCCTGATTTGACCCTAGATCTGCACGAACAAGATGATTCAATTTCAAAATGGCTTGATTCTTCAGATCTGGATTGTTCGTGAAAATCATCGCGACACCGCCTAATCGGAACAAACAATTCGAAAGCATCATCGATTTCTCTTTTCCGCCATACCAATTCGATCCAAAGGCTTCGGTACTAACCACAACCGCAATCGAATTCTCGTGAATTTTAAACAGCTGTTGTACGAGATTTATCGAAATTATACTGCCGCTGCATCCCATACCAGACAGATTGAACGATTTAATATCAGATCTCATTCGATAATGATTTATAATCCGAGAAGTTAACGAAGGTAAAGTTACGAACATCGAAACATTTACCACAAGTATATCGATTTGTTGAGGAGAAATTCCGGATTTGAAGAAGATCTGATCGAGTGTTCCGAAGAAAATTTCTTCTAATTCGGAAATAGAATCTGATAACTTGGGGCAATTTTCATCGCCATTGATGACATTTCTCGGAGCATAAGTTTGTTCGCCGACGCCTGAATTAATCATGTTTTGAACGAGGAATTTGTACTCTTCGATTCCGAGATTTTTGTTGCGTAAAGCTATGGAAGCACAAACTTTAGCGTCTAATCTTCGATCTTCAGTTGCTCTGTAGCATTGATAAGCTAACATATAGCAGTTTTGATTTGATTTCAGCCGTTGCTTAGTGAATTTGAAAATGTGGAAAAGAACATACAAAATGGAGAATATACAAAGAGGTATTAAGAAGTAGTCCATAATGTGACTTTAGCAGGAGAATAGCTAGCTAGATATATTTGCATGAGCTGAACGAGTCATTATTTTTGCATGTATTTATAGTATACCAAAATGTGGAAGTTCGTATGTTTGGTACGTTTTTCCAAAAAAGGAAAGATGGATTTCTCTATTTCATAATAGGTAGTTTCCCGTATGGATGGTGACGGGGTGGTTTTTTCCAAGATAACCGGCTATAATTTTAAATGAATTTGATATTTTTTAAACTTAATTTTACTTTTAAAAAATAAAATGATAAAAAATATAATTTTTTAATCGATAATCGGATAGTTATTGAAAGTTTTGATATTAATAAAATAAAAAGTTATCGGTAATTATTATATATAGTGATAAACTATATATTATTATATATAGTGACAAAGTGGTAATCAATTTAGTATAGAAACATTTTTACTCCTATATTATATGCAATAGGTTATAATTTTATTTACACCTATCTTCCAGATATATAAAAAGATTTATATTTTTATATATAAGAAAGAAATATAATTTGAACATAGAATATTTAAGCATAATATTTTTATTATTACACTACTATTATTACAAAATCACCTACCTGTGCTCGTCATCATGGGAACAAAACAAGATGATGGAGTCAATTCACATAGTATGAATCAGAGGAGAAAGTTTTTTAAGAGGAGTTTCTAAAATTCAATAAAAAAAACTCAAAAGCAAACTTTATACACTCACCCTTTATATCTGATTAGTCTGATCTTGCAGATATATCGAACACCCTATGTTGATCATATATATATATATATATATATAGGTGAATTACAACTTAGAGTTAAAAGGGGAATGAAGCTCGTATGGGCGAATTTTAACTTCTCTAATGTGAAAGATAATTTCTTGTGTATACCGTTTTTTGACCTCCAGTCTAAAACAAGGATGATATTTTCTACTCAAGTTGTTAATTAATTCTAATAATACACAGAATTGGTTGGAAAATAAAGATGGGACTGAGTCCTTCATGATATCCATCTACTTCTCTGACAATTGCAATTAATTTTCAAAAGCCTACACATTAATTTAAGCACATGCAACGTGATCTTTTTTGGTTTTGCCCGTCAGTGAGAAGGAATGCAGGGCCAATAAAAGATAATGCAAAAACAAAAAAAAATGCAGCAAAAAATAATATCTATACTCATACACTCTAAAATATTTTTTTTAATTTGCGTGCATTACATTCAACTTATCAAGTGTAATCTATCTTTTTGTAATCTTATATAATTTGCTATTATTTTACGGATAAGAATCATGAGATTCATCAATGTGTATCTTTTACGTCATTATTTATTAGTTTCTTTGTTAATATAAAAAAATATTATTAATCACTTGAGATTATATATATAAGATCAAAAAATATGCGTTAGAATCTAAAAGAAACACGCAAAATAAAGTATATATATAACTTTAAACTATTTTTACTTTTCTAATTATAAACATGATCTTTTTATTTTATTAGTTTATAATCAATAAATTTTATTTTATGTTTTTTAGTAATGTAATGATTTTACGGTATAATTTTGTGACTTTTTTTGTATATTTTATAATTTAACTTGAAATATTTAGTTACTTTTATCATTTAACCAGCTTCATGTGTAATTTATGTATCAAAATACACCAAATTCTACTGTAAAATCATTAGTGATAACTGCAGGTTTTTTCTGAGTTGGGCCCAGTAAATAAAATTGGGTACTAAAGAGGCCCATTTGTTTTTTAATTCCGAAACAGGTTATAACGCACACTCATTGTGCGTTATCACCTGAGATAACGCACAATGAGTGTGCGTTATCCGTAATCACGCGGCTTCAGCCGCGTTAAGCCGCGCTAATTGCGTAAAAAACTGATGTGACTTCTATCTGGCGTTGATGTGGCGATAACACAGTCATTGTGCGCTATCATCCTTGATAATGCACAGCCATTATGCGTTATTAAGAGTGATAACGCACAGTAACTGTGCGTTATCAAGTTATAAAACCTAGCAGCTCGGGCCTCCCCCTTCCTCCTTTCCCTTTTCTTCTTCTTCCTTATTTCTTCTTCCTCTATTTTTTCAATATTTCCTCCGCCTCATTCTTCTTCGGCTTCTTCCTCAATTTTTTTTCAGCCTCCTCCGCCTCAATTTTTCTGCTTTCCTCCGTCGCCGCCGCCACTCGGTAAGTTATTTTCCTCTTCCTTTGATTTTTTTTAATTCTTATTATACTTTGACTTCTCTTCTTTTAATAATATTGTATTTTATTTCGAAATTTATAGTTAAAAATTAGTTAATATTTGAAGTTCAAGTTTGAATCTGCGAGACTTTCTTTGGAGTACGAAGGTTATTAAAGATTTGAAGTGGAAAACGGTAGATTAGAGCTGCATTTTTAATTTTCGGTAAGTTTTTAGTTATTTAAATTTTTTTGTGTATTATTTATTAAGTTTAATTATTGTGTGTTTGAGTTTGTTATTTGTTGTTTGTTAATCATTTTTATGAATTTTATTTGTTAATTTGAATTAGTTCATTTTTTGTGAAAGTGGGGTTTGGATTTATGTTTAAAATTGTTGTTATTAATAAATTTGTACAAATTTGATAATTTTATGTATATAATTATTTTTTGAATTTAAAAAGTAATGTTATTGTGAGGAATTATTTTCATGAATTTTTTTGGATAATTAGGGTAAACATTTTTTACGTTACTTTATGATTATTTGAACTTTTTTTAATTATTTAAATAATTATTTTGCATATTGCGTATAAATTTTTTAGTAGAAAAGATGGAAACCTATAATTTGGTATTTTTCTCATATGTTTTTTTTTTTTTTTGTAAATAGAAGAACTGATACTTGGAAATTTATAGCTTAGTAATTAATAATTTTATTTAAACTCTAAAACTGTAATAGTGAATTTACGAAGTAGTAAGATACTTACTTATAAATTATACTATAAGTAACCTTAAAAAACTTAAATTTTCTAAACTTTAAATAATAGAAAACTCAAAAATGTATTATTAGAATCCAAAATTTTACATTCATGTTTTGTGAAAGTGGGGTTTGGATTTATGTTTAAAATTGTTGTTATTAATAAATTTGTACAAATTTGATAATTTTATGTATAGAATTGTTTTTTGAATTTAAAAAGTGATCTTATTGTGAGGAATTATTTTTCATGAATTTATTTGGATAATTAGGGTTTAATTTTTTATATTACTTTATGATTATTTGAATTTTTTTAATTAGATAATTATTTCGCATATTTCGTATAAATTTTTTAATAGAAAATATGGAAACCTGTAATTTGGTATTTTTCTCATATGTTGTTTTTTTTTTTTTTTCCCGTAAACAGTAGAACCGATACTTGAAAATTTATAGTTCAGTAATGAATACTTTTATTTAAGCTCTAAAACCGTAATAGTGAATTTACGAAGTAGTAAAATACTTACTTCTAAAATATACCATAAGTAACCTTAAAAAACTTAAAAATTCTAAACTTTAAATAATAGAAAACTTAAGAATGCATTATTAAAATCTAAAATTTTACATCAAACATTAAACCATAGAACTGTAAATTTTTTAACAGTAAACCTGAAAAAGTCAAAATCGTAATATTAAAATTCTGCAGAGTATATTATAAAAAATTTAAAAATCCTTGAAATTGAGTTTTAAAACATTAAAAAATAAAACTAGAACCTCTGTAACAGTAAACTCTAATAAACCCCAATAATCTTAAAATTGATATTTTCAACATTAAAAATCTAAATTTTGCTACAGTAAACCCTAAAAATGATATTTGTAAGCATTAAACCGGACAACTATAAACTTTTTAACCGTAAACCGTAATAACACTTAAATCTTAATATTCTTCATAATTAACTATAAATTATAAAACATTAAAAAATCTGAAAACCATAAAAAAACTAAATTTGATATGTAAAAAATACCTAAACCCTAAAATGAAGTGTACCATAAAAAACACACCTTTAAGAGTTTGGAATTAGAATTTATTTAAAAATTTTTACTTTTAACATATACATATTGAGAGTATGAGTGACTATAATTAATGTAGATGGAAGAAGTGCCAGCACACGTGCATCCCAAGCCCATTGTCCCTGATGTTTTATCGAGATAGCAAGAGCATCGATCTGGTCTGATCTTGAGTGGGAACCACAAGACGTGTTATACTATTCTTCAGTGCAGACGTTCAAAATACCCCAAATTCTATTGTAAAATCATTAGTTATAACTATAATATAAAAAATAGTGCATATCTATAAAAAAAAAAAAAATTTGCTTATGTGCAAAAAATAAAAAGTAATTTAAGATTATAAATAATTAATTTCTCTTATTATTATTTTTTTGGTTTGAACTAGGATTTCTTACATTAAACTAGAGAACAAAGAAGTATCTACAGCTTACACAAGTAACAAACTTGCCACTAAGTGATATTTGCCTAAACTTGAAAATTTGGAAACTAAAGATGAAACTCTAAACCCTAATTTGATGCTTAAAGGCAGCCAACACAAACCTAATCAATTTCTCTTCCATTTATATACACTTTTGACCAAAAGAGAGGCCTATAGCCGCAATGCTAAATTTTGTCCCTTCCTCCATTTGGATTAGATTTTAAATAAAAGATTTATTTATTTATTTACACTTTTTTAATTTAAGCCCTATTTTTCTTTTTATAAATAATTTATCTTGTACATATCTTAAATAAAAATTCTTCACTTTTTCCATTTTTATTTCAAATCTAAATGGACCCAATCCTCAACCAATTTTGCCTTTGTATTTTCCGTTGCTTTCAATGACAATAGGTCTTTTTCTGGCACATTCAAGCAACAAAAAACAAAAAAAAAAAAAGGAAAATTATCTATTATATATTTAAACTATATAATATTCTCGATTTCTATGTTTTTTTTATATTTTTTATTTTTTATATACCTATACTTTTTTTGTATATTTAAAACTATCCCAGCCACATTTCACGGCAGAATCCGGCCAAAATCACTTGAGCCGCGTAAAGGTTTTGGCCAGATTCCACTATGAAACATGGTGTTGGGATAGTTTTAGACGTACGAATATAAAAAGTCATAAAAATAAAAAAATATTATATAGTTTAGGTATACAAATAATCGATAATTTTCATAATAAAAATAGCATTCATTTATTTATAATTAAAATGTCTCTAGATGTTTGTGTGCAAATATTTTCAACAAAGATAGCATATATAAAGATACTTAAGATCATCTATAATATTTTTTGTAACATTTTTTATAATATTTTTTCTCCTTAAAGTTTAATTTTTTCTTTTAGGGTTTATTTTTTATTTAATATATTTTATTAATAAAATATTGTAGATTAAAAATATTACAGAGAGTGTTATAAGGTATGTTACAAACGATGCGAACTGACATAAAGAAGATGAGTAATGATGTACAAATCAAACTTATTTAATTAATTACATTAAAATGAATAAAAGTGTTACAATATAATGATATATGAAAAAAAAATACTTCATTAATTTTTTCATTGATAATTTTATCTTCTTTCTATTAACGGCATAGCTTTTTCTGAAGAGTTTTTATTTACTTTTTTGATCAATTGAAGTGAGAAATGTTCTTTATTCTATTTTTAAAGATATTTGTATAATAAATTAAATTGTATTAAAGTTATATTTTTGTTTCTTTCTTTGGTTCGAGATTTCAAGTGATTCGTGTGGTTAGTTTACGTACTTAGCATTTTGTGTGGTTTTTTTCTATAGAAGTTAAGTGTTTAACGGTAAAAGGATGTTTTGAATTTTCTTAAATTATTTTGGGGCTATAAGAGTAAAAGATATACTTTGAGGATCATAGCATGTTAAGAATAAACTTTAAGGACTAAATATGTCATTTTCGAAAATTTTGGGAAAAAAGCGAAATAGAAAATTCTCCATAGCAGCCGCATCATATTTAACGGAGTAAACCCTCGAAAGCTCAGTACCCATTTTTTTTTCCCAACGGCTGGTGACGTCATTTTCTGTTTGCTTCTTCCCCCATAATCGTAACGACCTGAAAGATACAGTGCTCTCTCTGAATAGCAGATTCCAGTTGATCATGACGTCATTACCTTACTCTGATGCTGATTCTCACCTGAGAGCATTGGCCGGTCGAGCTGAAGGTTTCGGCCGGTTCGCTATCGGCGGTCTCAATGGACCGCTCTATTTCGTCACTACTCTCGCAGGTTCTTCAATCTTCGTTACTGAAATGATTTATATATTTCCTTCAATTTTGATCGCGAATAAATATTTCAACATCTGGAAGCATGTATAGCTTTTTGATTGATTTTTTTTGTTCTATTGAATTTTGATGGGGAAATATAGGGTACCTTTGTGATGGTTGAGGTATTACTTGGAATGTCCAAATAGAAATAAAAAAAAAAAAAAAGAAAAATTTGAGTGATTCCTATGTAGTTTCGTTTCATTATCTTATTTTGGTTAGAAATTAATGGCCAATAAAATGTAATTTGTCTATGGAGACATTTCAGTGTAAATTTTCTATGTTGCTTGCGATCAGGCTGATATTTGTAGTGTAGATCAGGTAAAATTTCTGTGTGTTGTAATTGAGCTTGATGTAGGATTGGAATTTGTAGCTTTGAAAATGATGAAAAGCTAAGTTTTTGAGCTAGCAAGTAGTTAATGTTAAAGGAGAAGTTAATCAAGAAAGCATATTCAAATAGGGGAAACAAAGAAAAGAGAAAGAAGACAAAAGTTGAAGCTATCTTGTTGATATCTGAACATTTCGTTGTACTTATTAGAAGTGATTTTGATATTGAGACTTCGTTTGATAAATTCACTGTCTCTGAAGTTACTGGAGCGTTTTTTTGTACAAAAAGCCTTTAGTTGTTGGTTATATACAGCGTGTTCTGTCAAGTATTCTCCTTTTCTTATGATGACAAATTCTTTCTAGAATAAAGCTCACTAGGTTTTTGCTTCATAAAGAGATCATAATTGTATGATCTGCTAAATTCTAACCAGCTTTTGACTGCACTAACATGTTTTGTATTTCTTAAAATTTGCGATACTATAAGATGTTTATGCAAGGAGGATGTTTTAGCTGTTTTCTTCCCAAACTTATGATGGTTGTATGGCATTCTTTGTCATGTAGATGATGGTCCAGGATCACTTCGCGAAGGATGTCGGAAAAAAGAACCTCTCTGGATTCTTTTTGCAGTTTCAGGGACCATCAATCTTTCTTCATACTTGAATGTGTCATCTTATAAGACAATTGATGGTCGTGGAAGGAGGATAAAACTTACTGGCAAAGGCCTCAGGCTTAAGGAATGTGAGCACATAATTATATGCAACCTGGAGTTTGAGGGTGGTAGAGGACATGATGTTGATGGAATTCAAATAAAGCCAAATTCGAAGCACATATGGATTGACCGGTGTAGCCTTCGTGATTATGATGATGGACTCATTGACATAACAAGACAAAGCACCGATATTACCATCTCAAGGTTAGTCTTTTGCTTTGGCTAATTACTATCCAAGTATTATGTTTGATAAGCTTGGTGGATTCTGACAAGCAATTTAATTTGTAGATGTTACTTTGCACAACATGACAAGACAATGCTTATTGGAGCAGATCCCTCTCATGTTGGTGATAGATGTATTAGAGTGACTATTCACCACTGTTTTTTTGACGGGACTAGACAAAGGCATCCTCGTGTTAGATTTGGAAAAGTTCATCTATATAACAATTACACCAGAAACTGGGGTATATATGCTGTTTGTGCAAGTGTAGAATCACAGGTAGTCTCTTAATTGGTTCTTTGTTAGATTATACCAGTCATAAAATCATGAGCTTTGTCACCATAAATATTGCTCTTGCCTAAGACCGTATCTGATTGTATTTTATAACTTCTTCTCTTGTTACCAGATATATTCCCAGTGCAACATCTATGAAGCAGGACAGAAGAAGAAAACTTTTGAGTATTATACAGAGAAGGTAACAATTAAAATTTTTTGTTTCTGTCTACGTTGATGCTATTTCTTCCTTGTTTTATGGTTTGTCCTTTGGTTTTATAGTGTTTGATTGACATTTGTCACATTCAAAGATGAACTGCTGACCTGATTGCTTTTAAGCCATCAGGTTAAATCATCACACCAACCACTGAACTTACCTTTTGAGTTGGACTTATGGATTTGGCCCCAATATTTGCGTTTAGTGATTTACTTCTTTGCTTCAATTTTCTTCTCTTGCTCTTCTGATATGAATGTATAAGCTCGGTATAAATTATTCATTGATGTTTTAAATTGAATTGGGCATGGTTATATAATAGGCAGCTGATAAAGATGAGGGAAGGTCTGGCTTGATAAGATCTGAAGGGGATTTGTTTCTCCAAGGAGCTCAAGCAACCTTACCACCTCTTGGTGAAGATTGCATGTTCCATCCAAGTGAGTATTACCAAAATTGGACACTGGAAGCTGCCTCTGACTCTCTTAGAGCGGTACTTCACATATGCTCAGGTTGGCAATCTCTTTCCCTCCCAGCGGAAGAATGTGGCAGTTATGGGGCATCGTGATAGTATATAGATTTTCTTCTTTCATTGCTACTTGAGAATGTATATGATATATTTTTCTTTCTTTGAGAACAATTCTGGCATTCTTAATTAAGTTAATTCAAATTGGATTTAAATCCAGAAGTGTTCTTGTTTCTATTGATTGATTTTACTTGATGGTTCAATTCTTCATTTTTCTAGTCTTCGTTCATTATGTGACACTTAGATGGCAGGAAAGAGTAGGCTTCTTACTGGTCTACAGACATGATAAAACACATGCAACATCTTGTGTCTGCAATACAGCTGAAATACAATTATTGAAATATTAGAGAAAGAGAGTTTTATCAATCACATTTGACAACATAGGGAAGACATCTTGATGTTTGAGAGTTTGATGTTGATGAATCCCCAGGAACTTCATTTCCATGAAGCAAATCTGACAAGTAATTTCCTATATTATCTGGCGAAAATCTCAACAGTACTTCCGAGTTCCCTTTTCCCATTAATGTTGTCAAATGTGTATTATAGAATTCCCTATATGCAGGCACCAGTTTTCTTGCTATTGATACTTTGATTTCATCTCGAAGTTTAGCATCTGGAACCATCCATGATATCTGTTTATTGTATGCTGCTTCAAAGGCTGTCTTGAATTGTTGGAAATGTGTCATTACCATATCAGGTGAAATTGTTGCTTGTGATTTCTCTGGTAAGCAAGAGAATACCTTGTTCCATGCCATTGATTCGTAGTTTTGTGCATAAAGTTTCACTTTTCTCTCAAGCTTTGCCACCCAGTGATCCCCAAGAAGAATCTTGAGATTCGTCGTCCGGACATTTTCAAGAACAAAGTGGAGATTGTTAGCTAAGAACAGGTAGGACAGAGCAATATCATTGTAGATCTCAGCTTTCCTATCAAGTTTACAGAGAAGAACAAGGATGATCCAAGCGAGTCGAACTGAGACAGCTGAAGCATCCGCCTCATGGGGATCTGGACTCTCAAAGTAAGATTCTGGAAATGGCATCTGTGTTGGGGACGCAGAACCAGCTAGAAAAATATCAGAAAGTACTGAACTGTAGTTGGCAAGTAAGGATACATAGCTCATCACCGAATTGGTCAACGGATGGATTCCCCCACCAGGAACTGCAATTCTAGATGAATTCTTTTGAATTGACGACTCAAACTCAATGATAATTGTCTGAACCGAATCCCCAAGTTTGTCTAGAGAAGAAAGAGCTTGGATCTTGACACTCAAGACAGATTGAAATGAGAAGATCGATTCAATCTCTGGCCAGACCTCTGAGATTGCTTCATACAGGCTCATTAACATGAAAACTTTTTCTGGTGATCTTTTACCTTTTGCAACAATTTCTGGGAATCTAAACAGATTAACTGCTCCATCTTTTGATATATCAGTGAAACATGATTCTCTGATAGAATCTGAGATGGCAAATACATGATCACAGAGGAATCTCTCTCCATGAAAAAGTGTTGTTACTGCAATTCTCACAGCATTCAACCAGACTTTTATCTGATTATCTAGAGCTTCAGGATTCAATTTGTTGATCTGGGATGAACTGTATCGTTCAATCCCAAGACGGTATAGTGTTTCTTCAACTATTGATGCTCTAATCTTCTTGTATATGTTTATACATTCTTTTCCATAGCCAGAACTAACCATACATTCTGCAATCAATCTGAGGTCAGACATGGCTATCACCGAAAGTCTTTCAACCTCAGATATGGATTCACCGGCTGCTCTGATCTGCTCATCAGAGCCAGCTTCATTCTCATCATCTGAATTACTCGACTCAGTCAGCGATAGGCGAGAAGACCGGCTGGAAACAGACTCTGGATTCAAATGCTCCCTATTTGCAGACAAAATCTGGTAAAACTCTTTCTCAAGTCTTTTCATAGCAATTTGCATTAGATTTTGTGCTAGAACAAGCTTACTAGACCCTGAATGTTCAGAAATCAAGAAATGCATAGCTCTACGTAATCCCTTGACACATTTAATGAACTCCTTGGCTTCTTTTCTGTCTTCTTGAAAGAGTGACACAAACTTAGTAAAGGAAGAACCTTTAGGATCCCATTTCATAATCATTTCCTCGGCATTTTCAATATTTTCTTCCATCATAGATTCAGAAAATGTATGTGTAGGTGTTGGAGGAGATAAATAATTCGAAAACGAAGAAACTGAAGAAGTGGTTTTATGATTGAAAGAGAAGAAAGCAGCCATGGCACGACCCGTTTTCCGGGGTGTCGTTGGCATGGCTGTTTCCTTCCTGGGAGTTGTCTCAAGAATTGCCATTGTGTGCTCTCTTTTCAGGTTCAGAAATGGAAGAGAGAGAAAGTGTGTGAATGATGATGATGGTGATGATCAAGTAAGAGTAGACCTTTATGTAAATATATACAAGATTTTGGGGGGGTGCGGGTGGCGTGGGGGAGCGGGGGTGATAGGAGAAGTTCATTATTGAGGAAGGTTTCAACTGATTATCTGAATTGGGATGTGGACTTTCCAAGCAAATGACTGACTGACTTTCTTGATAAATACGTGTGAGGTTTGTAAAAATGAGGGAAAGAAAAATTAGAAGAATTTTCTTAGGTGTTTTTTTGACGCAATAATATAAACTAAGGAGGGATGGATGATGCTGAAAATTGGTTGTTGACGCATAAAAACGACCGGAGATTGTTTTAGATTTGAGTGATTTGTCCCATAGTGTGTGACCAATAAGTTGGGCTTTACTAAAGGTACTTAAAAAAAAGGAGAGAGTAGAGTAGTTCAAATTTACTGGGAGTTCATTTATTCAATTAACTAACGGAGAATTTTCTCAAAATATCCTCTCATGTATAGATATATACGGAATTACATTGAAAGAAGGGGGTCAACCGCCTCATCTTTCGTTGGTAAATTATTATGGAATTATTATAGTAGAACTGAATTTTAAAAAGAAGAAGGGGTAAACTGGTAAATTTTGTTTGTAAATGTTTATGATTAATTAGTTATTTATAGAAAATGATTGATTTATATTTTTTTTGTTAAATTTGGAATTGTTTAAACAGTTTTTATGCTTACAAATTGTTTATTATATGGACAAAATTTTGATAAAATATTATAGTGTAATTTTTGCCCCCATTCTTTCTAATTCTAGTTCAGTCTCTATTTTCAGGTTTAGAATTTCAAATGTGATTCTGAAATGTGCAGCAGTGGATATCTGGTGAGTGATTTAATCCGGATGCTATAATATAAAATTATGTGATTTGAAACAATTTAGGGAATAATAACTATGGATTAAACTTTATCCTTAAAGGGCATATTAAGAAGAGAGGATTGATGAAACTTGAAGATTTTGTGTGAGAGAAGTGTGGGTCATGGATCCCCATCTTTCCGCATGAGCTGCAATGGTAGACTACATATAACAGAGAACACAAATTACAAAGGATATATTATATATATATATATATATTATTAAATGATGTTTGATTTTGAAAATTTTTCATTAAAGTTTGAAAAAAATATAATAATTTGTGAGAAAAGAAAATTTCAAAATTGCTATTCGAAATTCGGAATGCTATTCTATCTTAGTTACTAAAAACATGTTCACACTTGTATAATGAGAAATTTAAAGATTGAATTTGATTTAAAAAAAAATTCATGTGTGTGTAGGTTTCAATTTTTTTGCATATAGAACATATGTTGATGGGACTATAATAATCAAATTGAGTTCAATTTCAACCAGCTTTGGTGGATATAACATTCCATAATAAAAGAAAACTCCTAAAGGGAGATGTTTAGGAATGTTCGTATGAATTTTCTGAAAAAATTCCATGTCTCTGTTTGCTTGATGAATTCAAAAACCTTACAATTCCCACTTGAGTCGTCTGATTTTCTTTTCTTTTATTATCAAAAAGAAAGACCAAGAAGCTAAATAAGAATATAAGAACTCATAATCCCCTAGTATTTGTATATCTTTGTAGTTTATAATTTATTTTTTATATTATAGGATAGTATGTATTAGAGAATATTTAAAAAATGTATTAAACGATTCCGATCATAATATAAGGATAGTATCATAGGACAAATAAGTATTTTCTTTTTTTTTCTTCTAGAGATTACATACACCTTTTCTCTATTACACAACTCCAAAATTTCTTTATTCCAGAATGATTTCGTCTTTTTTATTTGTTTTCTTCAAGACTAATAGGTGCAAGTCATTGGAAGAAGTTTCAATTTTCTATTCTCTCATTGCTTTTGGGCCTAAAACATGTATGTAAAGAATCAAATAAAGTAGTTTCTATACATGGCGTGCTTGGAATTGGACCATAAGAAGCAAGATTTTTCTAATGTATACCTTTTTTTCTTTCTAATTTTACTTGTATGTATATGCCAAAGGAACTTTCTAGCAAATACCACGAGAAATTGACACACACACACACACCCCCCCCCCCCTTTTTTTTCTAAAAAGAAATAGAATACTTTTATTAACTAAAATCTGCTAAAAAAACATAATTCATACAAATATGCATTGGAAGACATTCTCCATTGTTTATATGTTTTTTAAAGTAATTTAAAAGAAGTGATTATAAAAGAGTTATTTTAAATAAATTAATATAATAATTTTATTATTAATAATATATAAGCAGAAATTTTTAGTTTCTAAAAAGTACTCTATAACTTTTTCAGCTTTTTTAAATAAAAAACAAATATAAAAGCCCAAGCTTATTGAACTTTAAATATCAATAGGAGCCTTAATTAGACTCGATGAGTAACTATTTGGCTGCTAGACGTCTAAAACATTATCAGGGATGGACCCTTTCCCTAATACACATTAATTTCATCAATTATAATATCCATCCACATATTTCATTAAAATTCGTCGCAAAATACATTTATATATACACTCCCAATTTTAATGGCGATAGATATCAAATCCTATATGTTCGTTCACAGTTAAGGAGCTTACACAAGTCATAGACTATAAAAATTATTACCTTCAATCAAAAATATAAATTTATTTAAGTCTTAGTTAATAAAATAATTTATCTTTTAAGTGTATTTGATAATGTAAATTATCAAGTGCTTAAGATTTAAGTGTATTTGATAAATAATTTTTTTTCAAATCACTTAATTATTTAAAATATATTTAATTGTAGTTGCAAATTTTAACAAAAATTTTTACTTTAATTCAAGAGTTTAAAATCTTAATAAATATATTTTTTGTTAAATTATTCACACTTTTTTTTTAATATAAATACTACCTATCAATTAATTCAACATTCAAATCTACATTTCAGTTTTCAAATTCAATGTACAAACTTTATAATATTCTCGAATTTAAAACTTCAACAATTCAAACTTCAGACTTCAGTTTTATTATACGAGGCCTTAGATTTATACACAAGAATTAAAAATTCTAAAAATTAGAGCACTTTTATTAATTAAAAAAAAATCTTTAAACCAATGAACCTTTACACATTAATGAGTAAGGAGAAAGATAAAAAATAATAATCAAGTAATTAATAAATAAAAAGATAAGTAAAAAAGAAAAAATTACAACAAATGATTATTGAAAATGTTAAAGAAGATTATATTTTGATCATGAACATTTTAAAAGAATACTTTTATTTCTAATATGAGGTAATAATACTCAATTGAATCAAAGTCCACATGGGGACTCTTTCAAGCTGAGCAGTTAATACAAGTAAATGTAAAGTTTTGGTAGAAAATTTCCAACTTGTACTGGGATTTTTTATACCAATTCACGTATCATCTGATGCACTATCTTTTTTTTATAATATATTTTCTTTTTATAATTATTTTTTTTTATTAATAAAATATATTAAATTAAAAAATAATATAAAAATAATACAGAAAATAATAAAAAAGATTCAAATCCATTTCAACTCACATCAGATAATACATCACCAGTAAGAGTGTTTGAATTAACTTTTAAACACTAGTTGATCACTCTCACTCTCACTCTCACTCCACCACCAAACCAAATTATATTACTACTACCTCTTAAGTTTCCTTAATATTTGAATTAGTCGTTTCAGCCAATCCATTGAATTTTTTTTTTTTTTTTTTCTATATATACTAATGTCCCAAATACTTGGATTGGAGTAAGGTAGACTTGGATTGGATACCTTACTCGACAACATTCAGAAGCTCAATTTACGACAATATCATTTCTTGCTACTCTGTGTACTATTCTATATATTAAATTTCTTCCATAATATATTTTTCTTTAAGATTTACTTTTTATTTATTAAATTTTATCAATAAAATATATCAAATTAGAAAGTGATACAAAGAGTGACATATAAAATGATACGAAAAATTTCGAACTCACTAAAAAATGTATTAGAATATCTGAATAAGCGGATTTGAACCTGACTATTAAAAAAGTGAAAAATTTTCAATGAACTACTTAACTGTTTTCCAGCATAGAGGAGATAAATTATAGAGAATATATAAATATAATGAAGGGATTAGTATCAAATGAGATGTTTAATCTGATTTTCTGCTAAATAAATAAATACTCTGCTTATCTATATTTATTTATATATATATATATATATAAAAGTGGTTAGAAGGTGATGCAAGTTAGATGTGGTCAACTCAACTGCTGAACGGGACACCGATACTCTTCCCTTGTAATTTCTTTGACCTTTTAATTAATGTTTGAATCATTTTGAGGTTGCCCTGCAATATTATAAAACGTCAAAGGATAATAAACAAAAAAAAAATATCTGAGAGTTTTGATTATGAATATGTGATTAATAATTATTGTCCAATAAAAATATAAACCAACTTAAGTTATTCATCGTGACATTGAGTTAGTTTAGTTATACTTTTGACCAAATCAACTTATAAAACATATTATTGTATGAGTATAAAGCAAGTTTTTAATTATTCGATCCAGTAGTTGAAATATGTTCACAAGATTTTGAGTGTTCTAAATACATTCTCTATTACATTCTTCAGTACATATTTTTTCAAAATTATAAATCTTTCTACACATTTCAATATGTATTTATTATATAGTTTATAATTCTACTTCTATAATTCATTTATCATCTATACTTTCTCTCTCCTTATTTATTGAAAGTAAAATAGATATCTTATTAAAAAATTATATTATTTCATTAATTCTTATTTTGTGTACAAAGTCCAAAAAAATTTATATTCTTGACCCTAAATAATAATATTGACGTATTAGACAATTTTGTTTTGTTGAGTTTGAAATAATATGATGATCTTTATGTTCGTTTGGAGGATGACAATAACACAAGGTTGGTAATACCCGTGTTAGATCACCACATTGCTCATAGTTAACACTAAATAATTAAGTAATCAACACTACTTTTTTTTTTTTTTTTTTCCGCTGGAAAGGAATCGAAAATACAAGAGTTTTTATAGTTTAGAAACATTAAGAATGGTAAAATACATAAGTAATTTTACAACATTTAATAAACATTTTTAAAATTTTTCTTATTATTATTTATTTCTCTTTTCATTAATGAAAGGTAAAATGATATTATAATTAAAATAAAATATTATTATTTATGACGGGAGGGAAGGAGTATAAAACACAAAAGTTAGCATTTACAATTCACGAGGAATGTCGTCCACTTGACCTCCAAAAAGAAACTTGTCTTTCCTATTCCAAATTCTATATAATCTATCTAAACATATTTTCGTTCCCCATTCTGAATATCCCTCTGCCTAGATCAGCTTTAAGGTTAAAATCAAGACCAAAGAGATACTAGCACTTGTATAAAGTGAGAAGATATGTAAACTACTACATGAAACGTATTGAGAAATTTGCAAATTAATCACATCTGCTATAAAAGGGCTTGCATTTCAATTTGAAACAAGTAATATATATTCTACAAGTGGACATATCAAGCTAGATGAGAACTCCCTCCAAGGCGGCACAGGTCGAAGAGCACCTCATGCACTCAAATAAAGGCCAACTTGGCTCATCCTCTTCTCTTCTAACATCCCAAACAAGGCCCAAGTTTGCCACAGTAAGATTGATCATCAAACACTACTTTCTAAAACCAATACACAAGTTTTCACCCCAGATAAGAAATTGGAAACAGACCAGGCAATCAGAGAAGCTTATCAAATATGAAAGTAACCAACAACAGTATGTTGCATTGCAGTACCTAAAACTATATTGAAATTGTCCCTTGCTAAAGTTGATACACACTAGAAACTGGAAACATAAAAACTGAAATTCCAAAATTCATTACTGGTCATTAATATCAAATCATATCCAATAACAAAATTCTATCAACTCAAGGTTTGATGCCATATATCTTAACGTAAACACCAAAACTTCAACAACAAAAGGACCCTGCCCTAAACTTTAATGGCATATTTCCTCATGGGGAAGTACATCTCTTTCTTCTTCTCTCTCTCAGTCTTCAAAGAGGCCTAAAGAGAAAAAGTAAAAGGGGTCAAAAGTATTTTTCTAAAAAGTTCACAGCTACAACACAATGGAAACAGAATATGCAGTTAACATGAAGAAAGAAAGTAGGACTAGAATTCAAGTATCTTGTGACGCTAATCTACGACCACAAAAACTCAATAGCCTTTAATATTGGGTGACCAGAAATCAACAATAACATTACAAATTCTTTTCCAAACAAGAAATGATTCGGCTGAGAAAGACTTCACCAGAATGAAACAGGGAAAATAACAATATAAAAGAACTGGGGAATGAATATTAACCCATACCCTCATAATATCGAAAACACAAAAGGATTATGCAATAGGCATTGTACCAACACATACAGAGAGTTCAGAACATGCAAGGAAAACATAGCAATCATTCTCCTCATATATCTAGTAAAACAGAAGCTAAACCCGGCAGTGAACCAAGGATGCAGCTTCAAATGAAGGGAGAAATCAGTTACACAAATCTTTGCTGACCATAGACATGCTAACAGAACAAAGGCGAACATGCAAACAACATCAAAATGTGAACTGGCTTAAAGACTTTACCTGGTGCTTGGTCAGACGTCTACGAATGGCCCTGGTTTTCTTAGGACGCAAGTCCAGCGGCAAGTACTTCTTGTTCTTGTAGGCCTCCCTCAAAGCAGATTTTTGTTTTTGTGAAATAACAGTCAACACCTGGGCAATAGACAACCTCACTACTTTGCTGCTCACAAAAAAGGAACAGATACAAATTCAGATCATCTTGCTCAAATCAAGCATGATAAAAACATACAGCAATTGTGGAGTAACATAAACCAAAAATAGTTACAGCTGATTCTAATAAATCATTGCTCAGTGGCTGAAGCAATTAACTAACAATGTAATATGACAGGCAAAGCTGAGAAGACGTCATTGATATGTTAGAGATTCATTTCCAATTCCAAATATCACTACACTTCAGCACCATAGAATTGCAAGAAGAATAAAAACCATGAATGGAGTAATATTTTCTAGAATGAGTACTACGAAAACTTAAGGCCAAGCAAAAACATATACTAACATGGAGGCAATCAAACTTCTTAAAACAAATCATGCCAGTTAAACTCTAATTTTTACTCATTTACACTAACTAACAAATGCACAATGATAATGATGACAGAAATATAACCTGTTAAAGTAAAAACCAAATATTTCATACAATTAAATTAAACTAACAATAGTGTGCTGTAATATGCAAAGAGTCTACCAAACGAATTGCAAAGACAAATTAATCGCAGAAACAGAGAGAATAACAGGAAGTAATTTGAGAATTGAACATACATCTTGGAGAGCTTGTTCGGAGCACCACCGGTGACCTTGGCGACACGGAGAAGAGCGAGTTCCGCCTTGAGATCCTTCAGCTGAGCAAGCAATTCCTGCTTTGTCTTGTTCCTCAACTCATGAACCTTAATTCTTGCTGCAACAACAAAAACAGTGATTAGAATTTGCCTACCAGAAGATCGAAACAGAAGAAAATTCGCGGGATTCAGATTGAGAAAACTTACCCATCGCCTCTCGCTTCGATTGGGAACTGCCTACCTTAGCTCTGAAACCCTACTAATGAGTTCTAAGGGGATTAGGGTTTTCATTTTCAGCGAAGAGAGGCATTTATATATATAGGCGGGCCGTAAAAGGATAAAGGATTTGGGCTATATGTCTAATAGGCCTTTAAACAAAAAATGAAGTTCATTTCAGGCCAAAGGTCCATATAATCAGAAAAGGCCCATTTAATTCATCATAAACATGTCTCAAAGCCAACCTATTGAGCAATAATTTTAGGCCCAATTGAGAATAGCCTTCATTAAATTTTTTTTCTGTTTTCTAAGGATTGGTTTGGGGTGTGGGAGGGGAAGGGGTTAATTTAAATTTTTTCAGTTTTCTTGCGGCTATTTAGGATATCAATGTGCAAATCTTATTCCACTCAACATCTTTTATAACATTTTCTTTTATAATATATTTTCTCTTCTAGGGTTTACTTTTTTCTTTTAAGATTTATCTTTTATTTAATAAATTTTATTAATAAAATATACTAAATTAAAAATATTACAGAAAATATGACAAAGAGATTTTATTCTAATCTGAACTGGATCATATTTATTTACACAGAATACGGGTTAGATGATGCAATGTATCCGTCTACTCAATTCTAGACCCTTTTGAACTCACAATTTTTTGTTTTACAAATTATTTCACTTTTACAACGACAAAAAATACTAAACTTTGTCTTAGATATAATATTATATCCCAAATTTGGAATCACGTTTTTGTCAACGAACCTAATCAACTGAATATTCAGTAGTAGCAACATTGGTTTTGTCGCAACACAAAAAAAATAATAATAATAATTATAAAAGTTGAAATCATAATTTTAGCTCATCAAGTTACAAGAGAATAAGTTTAGAATCACTTCACGATTGCGAAAAGCGGTACATATTATATTTTTAGATAGAATAGTGAAATAACTATCAACTATTGTGTTGTCTTTCTATTCCTCTAAGTCAACTACTATTGTGTCATCATTAGGATTGTAAATGGATCCAAATGAGTACAGTACTCCCTATATCAGATCCAGATCTTTATAGTGAAATATAGGGTCCATCTTAGACCTAAACTCGTCGGGTATAAAATTTATGGACCCAAATCTTACTATCCAGGGATTCGGGTAGTGTCTGAGTATATCCGTACCTGTCTTGTCATTTTTCTATTTGTTTTCTTATTAAATAAAAGTATATATAAAACAATTTATAAACCTAAAACGAAAATTATAACTTGATTAATATAATTTCTTTAACATCTATTTCAACAAATATAATCATTAAACATCTCTAAAATTTAAAAAAACATTTAATTCAAATTACTAAAGTTTAAGTAGACGCAAAATCTTCACAAATACATTAATCTAATAAAAACAAAACTCCTAACTCAATATAATATAAATTATGTATTCATAAAAAAAATAGAAATAATATAAAATATATAAATATAAATTATTATTTTATTATATTGGTTATACGGGTAAATAAGTATGAGTATCATAATATCATGCCTAGACCCATTTATTAGACGTTATACAAGTACGGGTACGGATAGGAGTCCGGATCCGTGGGTATAAATTTTGAACCTTACCCACTATAGACGGTACAAACTCGCTCTGACACAGGTATGATCTGCCCCATTGACAATTCTAGTTGTCATCCATAACTACTCACTCACATCTCCCTTAGCTAGTTATATATGTTTTGGGTTTTTTTCTTTAGTTAGCCAATTTTCAAAAAATGGGTACTAATAGGCTCAGTTTTTTTTTTTTTTTTTTTAAATCCTGAAGAGGCCATAACGCACGCACAATGGTTGTGCGTTATAGCTAATCACCGGCTTAATCCGCGTTAAATTGCATTTTTAACGATGTGGCACAGACGTGGCGAAGAGGTGGTGGGGTTTGGTGCTGGATAATAACGCACAATGATTGTGCGTTATCTTGATGATAACACACAATGATTGTGCATTATCTTGTTTATGTTGATTAGGAATAAATAATTTTTGTAGGTATTTGTAAAACTTTAAACATAAATAACTCTGCGATCGGATGTCCGTTTCACGCGTATGACCACTCGTTTTGATGGCTCTCGTAAAGAGGAACGCAACAGCATCGTCGAAAAAGTGATCCGGACGCGTTTCAGGTCAAAACATTGTTTCGTATAGTCGAAAACTTTGACGGGACATAACTTTGCGCTCGGACGTCCGATTGAGGCGATTCTTGTAGGCATTTCGGGTATTTTTTTAGAGACCTACGCGTCAGAAGCGCTTTAGGCAATTTCCACCAACTGTTCCCACAAAAACCTTCTATTTTCATTTTAATTTATGCTTTTGTAATTTTTTAATACTTTCTCTCTTGTTAACTAAAAAATTATGGCACCAATTTGAAAATTAAACAGAGGAGCAGTCTTCTCATGCATTTTTTGAATAAGATCCAATGGTGGTCTATTGGTAAGTCTTATATGTTATTTCTCTTGAGGTCAAGGGTTTAAATCTTGTTACAAGATATGTTGTGCGTTATCTTAATTAATAATGCACAATGGTCAAATTACGGATAAAAAAAATTTTAAAGCCACTTTAGTAGCCTATTAAAAAGAAGACTTTTTAAAGAAAAAAAACCTATTTTTTGAGACATCATCATTCAGGATTATATAATACATCTTATAATTTACCCTCTAATATACTTAATGATAACCTCTTTCTTGAATTTATCTTTTAAAATTTAAAGTTTATCTATTACTTTAATAGATTTATATTAAAGAGTATAATAGAGTATTAGACTATTTGATCGGGCATCATATATTGGCCCTTGGTAGCAAGAAGAAGCCTACAATTAGCATTATTGAATGGTTCAAGGACTTTTCAAATTTTCATTACCATTTGCTGTCGTCATAATTCATAAATGGTGCACAAGTCAATAACAGTGACAATATTTGCCGAAAATCATCCTATATTTTTTTGCTTATTCTTGAATTTCAATAATGAAATTGAGAGATCTATATAGTATCTATTGGGTTATTTTTTTTCTTTTTAACATTTTTTAAATTATATGTCTTTGTTTAAAGTCAAAATCTTAGCATTTAAATACATAAATGTGTTGTAACTTGTGTGTGTGACGTTGAATATTGCTTAAAATCTTACCATTAATAAATAGAAATGATTTCATGTATCCAATTAAAAATATTAGTCAACCTCAGTGTGAATTATGAACATATGACTTTTCCAATATAGAAAAGAGAAAAGGGGCATTTGGTTAGGGGAAGTTTGGAGGATAAAATTTTTGTAAAGGTTCATTAATCATGCAATTTATAAATTAAGAGATGTGTATAAATATTTAGACTATGAGGAGGAGAGTCAACAGGACAAATCTTATAATTATTTTTGCGTTGTTAGAGGATTTCTTCTCACGTCGCCTCAATTCTTACCAATTGCCCATAATATCTTAAGGAAAAAAAAAAAATACATTTGGTTAATGCAGTAAGGAGTTGTTAATTAAATTGGTTGAGTTGGTAAACATCAATCCAAATATGATTTTGTGAAAAGTAAATTTAATCAAGAAATTATTAAAGGCAGGTAGTGAATCCAAATCCCAATAATAGACTGAAGCCTCGCATATGTATTTATTTGAGTTTTTTTTAATTTAAGTTTCTAAAAAGATTAAATTATTTAATTGATCAAACTTTCAAATTTTCGTGATCAAAATCAAGGTTCATTTGACTCGATTTCAAGCTTTCAAGTAGGCCTTTTGAGTTCAAAATTAAAGTTTGTCAAACTTGAAACCAAGCTTCTAAACCCTTGAATCGATGAATTCTTTTTTTTTAATAAATTAAGGACTTGTCCTAAGATTTTATAATCACTTCAAATATTAATCAAATTACTTTGTCGTTATATTTTTCTTTCTTTTTATTTAAAAAATTTAAAATTTTGTTACGAACAAATACATTATAGTTCAATATAATTTTAACTAAAAGATAAAATTAGGCATTATGATCAATTTATACAAAAGAAATCCTGAAAAATCTGTCAATACTGCTGATAAAGTTGGAAGCTAAAGCCAATAAATTTTATCTAGTTTTGTGAAGTCTCCATTGGCCAAAGCTTAACAAAGTGATGTAATATTGGCCCTTCATATTATTCTAAGATAAATCCTTAAAATGCTTTCAATTATCTTACAAATATTGTGCATGATTAATTAGTGCATTAAAAAGTATGTGTCTAAATTCTCACATAAAGACTAAAAAGTCTAGATCATTAGGTATTTGGACATAATCTATGAGGACCTTCTTGAAAACAATAGAAAACAAATAAGCCATCATTTTCTCTTTATTTTCCATTCAATATTAATTATGACCAAGTTGGATTTTTCACTTTAATGAGAGTTTTGGTCCATATGTCATGTGTAGAGATAGATACTTGTCTTGAAATATTTAAATTGAGATAAATATGGATATGACTCTTTAAGCATGCTTTTTCTATCATGCAATATTTTTTGTCCATATATTAAAATTATTTTCAAAATTATTTATTTTACATAGTTTTTTTAATAGGAAAAAAATATTTTAAATTATTTACGATTCTTTTTTAATACAAAAGATACTACAAATACATAAATCAATTAAACCGCAATCTTACTAAAGGAAGAAGAAGTAAACTTTATAAAAAGTATAAACAACAAGCAAAATTTAGGAGTTTAACTCTAAACTTTTTTGCTGAGAAACTTCAACTTTTATAACTCAAACAAGACTTCACGGACACTAATTATGGTTCTTTAGAAATAGAGTTTACTTTGCTTTTATCTTTTCATATACTCACACTATTCATCTACACCACCTACAAAGGCATTTTATAGCAGAAATAAACATGTGGTTGACTTATGATCATTTCTTAAGGGGGTAAAATCATGTGAACAAGCACAAGTGTATGTATAGAAGTAAGGTATGGTTGGAATAGCAAAGTGGGCATGCAGGTACTTGGTTGTTGTTTTATGACGGCCGGCCTCTCTTGTTGTGTATGCAAATATTGGAAGGAGGAGAAGGATGATGCATCAAATGAAATGAAGAAGCAAGTACCATACCCTTGATAAAGGCAAAACCATTAAGACTTGTATGTTTTGTCACTATTGGCTTTGGATATATATATATTTACATAGAGCTTTTTTAGCCTTTAGCAGCAATGTATGTATGTGGGGTGGGATGGCCATTATCTTTTCCTTCAATAATGTGGTGACAAGTGAATCTTTCTATATTCATGACTCTCAATATATGCTTCTGTATCAACACGAAAAACTTTCAATCTCGAACCTTCTCGAATTCACTCCCATATGGAATTTGAATAATCATAATATATTTAAGCATAAAATTGAGCCAAATTGCTCCGAGACACTCGTAAATCTTTCAATTAAAGTTCGTTTTGAGTTTGCTGTTAACTGAGTTTGAGTTGAGCTTAAGTTGACTAGTTAAGCAAACGATTTGAATTCAAATCTCATTAATACTAATTTAGCAATTTATTGCGCCTATCAAGTTAATATATATAATTTATTTTATTTTAATTATATATGATATACCTTTAAAAAATGTTAAATTGGAACTCGAGCGCGAATCAAATTAGTAGGCTCGATCGAACTTGAGCTCGAATTCGAACAAATTAAAAAAATATCGAGTCTAATTCAAATCGATGTGAATTTGTGCTCGATTCGACTCGTTTACTGACTTTTCATATAATTTCAAAATCTTTTATCAATCCCGCCTAAATTTTTTTCAAAGATTTTAAGTTAATATAGCTGTGAACATATTATATATTGTCAAACTAGTTTTATCATGACCTTTTTCGGAGTATTTTTGCCTAAATATAGTATGTATATGTTTTATAAAAATGTTATATACCATAAATATATGTTTTTTATGTCAAAATCTACTAAGAAAAGTCATGATAAAATTATTTAATAAGTATTATAAAATGTTTTAAATATTGATTTTGGATTGTGTTTCTTTTAAAATTTTTTATTCAAGTATTCACTCCGAGTCCTATCTTTCTTCTCATAAAAATATAACTTTCATGAACTTCAAGAGAAAAAAAAAAAAATACACTTTACTAAAAACAATTGCAATCCAAGCAAAAAAAAAAAATACATTTTATTAAAAACAACAGCAATCCAAGTACAACTGGGTGAGATTGACAAAAAAAATTGAGGATAATAGTGGTTATTTTCCTTTTTCTTTCCAATTATTTACTACTTTAAGGATATAATTGGATAATTTTTATTTCACACTCCTTCCAAAACAATTTAAAAATCAACTTGAATTAATTTTTAAAATAAAGAATTTTCATTTTTTTTACTTTGAACCTCATATCTCATCTCATAAATAATTTACCTGTCACAAACTTCAAAATAAAAATAAATCCAAATTGAGTTTCAACTTCTATAAAACTCAAAATAAAAATATCAAATCAAACCTTATTCCAATCACACCCTTTCTGATCACTTTAGCTTGATTAGTAAATACCAACCTAAAATGGGGATACAAAACTTTTGTATCGCTTTGTGTACCACTTTATGTACTATATTTTTTTTATAATATATATTTTTAAAGTTTATTTTTTCTTTTTAACTTTATCTTTTATTTATTAAGATTTATTAATAAAATATATAAAATTAAAAAGTAAAATAAAGAGTGATACATAAAGTGATACAAGATATCTGAGCATCGAAATCGGCAGAATTATTAAATTAAACAGCACACGTAGTTGGTCTTGGGAATCAATTTTTTTTGCCATACTTGTGATTGCCGATATCTCACAATAGATGAAGATTGCCGACTTTCTTTGAGGCTTCTCTCATGTGTTGGATGCGACACTTCTGGAGATTTATGTGCATCTTGTCTACTTCCATTCTATATTTTTATCTTTTATTTATTAAATTTCATTAATAAAATATATTAAATTAAAAAAATAAAAAATTCTAGTCTATATATATAGGTGGTCAAAAATGAAGAAAAATACCACAAGAGATAGGCTTAATAATTTTGATATTGAGAATTTTGTTTTGGATACTTTCGATAAGTGTCACTAGCTTTCAAAATCATTCAGCATAAAGCCAAATTAATATGAAGTTACAGTTCTAGAAAGATTTTGAGATTTTTCTTTTACAAAAACAAAAATAGAGAGATACAAAATATTATTCAGATATTGGGACTAAATTTGTAGTACAAATTTTTGGTTTTTGTATTTGTGCATATTTATTTGTCCTTGTGTATATGGATTTTGATTAAAATTTTTTATTTTTTCTATCTTCATAAAGGTGATATATATTTGTAAGAGAAGACATATAATTTGTGGGAAAAAAAAAAAAAAGTAAATTTTGGACTGAAACTCAATTCATTTAAATGAGTGAAGCATAAGTTAGAAAAACAGAAAAAGAAAATAGGAATTGAATTAATATTGTAAGTTGAGGGATTACATCAATTTGAGAAAATGATTGTCAACTAAATAGCAATTATTGCAATAGATTAAGCATAAATATGTTCCTTTTAAAACAAAGCATAAATATGTGATATGTTGAAGGAATAATTTCATAAAAGCTCCCAAAATATCGGGTTAGTATCTATTAGGTATTTTGCTTTTAATTTTGATAATAGAGTATTTAAATTAAATTTTTGTCTTCAAAATAATATTGAAAGCTCTTGAATCTCTCACGTTAGCTTAAGAATCTGAATGTTTTTTCTAATTATTAAATATTGGAACTAAAATCTTTAAAATACTTTAAACTTTCATATCTAATCAGTTAGCATCAATAGTTTTCTCTAAAAAATAATTTTTTTTTGGAAATCACACAATTTTCAAGGTCATTCTAAACTTTTACTTTTTTTTTTATCCATCTAAATTTTTTAGATAGAGTTGATTTTATGTACTCAATTATTAAAATTAAAAAATTCGGTACCCCAGTGGATAATAATTCCAGATTTGAGGAATGTTTTTGAAATTAACCCAATCTTGAATGGTTTTAAAGAAAATGAATAATCATTTAAAAGAAAAGGATAATCGTTGAAATGTCATCATAAAACGTGATGGATGCACTAATTAATTAGATGATTCAACGTAGAAATTATTAGAAAATAATAGCATGCTTCCTCGTCAAAGGACTTTATAAAATTTAGGAAATAATTTTAGAAATATATTATTTATTTTATTCAGTGAATTATAATAGTAACATCAATCTCATAAAATTCAAGATATGTCTATTAATAATTAGTCTATTCTTACAAATATTTGCAAACAAGAAAACGTAATTTAAACTAATGGTTTAAACTTTGCTGGAGTACCACGTTATTATTTGACTAATTTAAGATGCTCTTTATGCAAAAATTATCAAGGACAACTCACTCAATATTGAGAAATTAAGTATATATACCTATAAATTATTTTAACTCTTTTTAACTTGTTCATAAACTTTTATTTTATCATGAAATATTTTTTTTATCATCATAAATATCACATCTTCTTAACCATGATTATAGAAATAAGAATAATTAGTATTATTTTAATTTGGCTTCATAAATTTTATTTATCCATTAAGAATGGTTGAGAATCTCACATTGACTAATTAAAGAAAATAATTACTCCTTATAAAAGACTTGGGCAATCCTCCCCTCTTGAGTTACCTTTTGGGGTGAATTAGGCCTAAGCCTAAATTATAACATAGTATCAGATCAGAGCCAAGTTTGAAGAAGAAAAAAAAAAAAAAAAGTCTTTCACATCTAGGACTTTATTATCTTTTCATTCAACTTGAACAATTCTTTTCGTTCAGTTTGAACAATAATTTTTTTTTTTAGGTTTCTAATATTTCTCCTAATTTGCTTCAATAAAATTTAGGAGATTATATATTTTATAACTCATATTCAAGTCAGGTAGCTTCATGACAAAAATTTTAAGCGCCTAGACTTAGAAATTGAAATTGGACATTGATGGATGCTTTATCGAAAAAAATTCTAAAGCGACATCAAAGGAATTTAAGAAATTTTCGATGATGGATTACGGAAGCCACTGTGACTGATGGAATAATACCACAACGACTGCGACTGATGGAAGAAGATCACAACGACTGCGACTGATGGAAGAATATCACAACGACTGTGAATGATGGAAGAACCACTACGATAGCGATTGATGACAAAAACCATAGCGACAACGAGTGATGGTAAAAACCACAACGACAGATGGTGGAAGACTACCATTATTGATGAAAAAAAGTTCTAAAAAAAATTGTGGCAAGTTAGATGTGCAATTTGCATATTCCAAAAAAAAAAAAAAAATTTGAAAATTTGTGACAAGTTGGACATCAATTTTGCATGTTCCAACTTGAGGGAGGGTGTTGGAGATATCTCCTAGATTATCTTGGATTCTATAAGAGATTATTTAGTTAGAATCCTATATTGATTATAATTAGGATACTTTGTATTATAGTATTATTATAGCAGTATTCTACATAATCAATTGAAACATTCTATATTATTCTTCTCTGCAATCTTAGTTCCTTAACATAGTATCAGAGTCAGTTGTTGGGCTGTCCGTGTTGGGTTACCTGCATAGATGTTCAATCCTATAGAATGCCACGCTAATGGCCCAAATGATCAACCTGGGCATGAGGGGGTGTGTTGAGAATCCCACATCAGCTAATTAAAGAAAATAATTACCCCTTATAAAAGACTTGGACAGTCCTCCTCTCTTGAGGTACCTTTTAGGATGAGTTAGACCCAAGTCCAAATTCTAACAAGAATTTATAGACTATCAAATTAAAAATATGAATGTTCATCAACAATGTACGCATTACCTATAAACTTTATTTTCACCATTATAATAATGAATAATTTTAAAAGCAATTAATTTTGACAAATTATACATTATGTGACAGAATCTGACTAAAATATTAATCCTTAAGTCACACGTTTATCATAACACATTCATTTTTATACGTATATTTTTCTTTTATGTCCTTGTTCGGGTGAGCATGACTTTGACATAATTATTTAAGTCTGATTCTAGTGCATAACGCATAGTTGCTAGAAAATTATTTGTGTGTATAAAATGATGAAATAGAAGATTTGGAAAGTATTTTGCTCAGAGTTAAAAGAGGTAGAAAAATATTATTAAAATACTATAAGAATTTATTATGAGACATTATAAAAAATTTAATAATACCCCACATATATATTTTTTTGTTCTAAATTCATTATTGGTCAAGAATCAATACCAATAATCCATTCAAAAAAGTATTCCCCTCGTGAATAATTTGGAGTTATTTTTTAAAAAACAAAAAAGAGTGGATATATTCTCTTTTTGACTAAGCAAGTTGAGATGATCAAACATGCATAAAGGTATAAGTTGTTGAAAAAATAAATAAATACTAAATGGTGATTGTAAAGATCATCCAATATTGTCAAGGTTGTTGTGTATAGAAAGAGATCAAATTGAGAGTAGAGTTGAGAGACTTTTAGGGCAGATTTTTATTAATGGCACGGCATGCATGCACTTGTTGTAATAAAGAGGAGGAAATTAACTCAATAAATAAATAATGTTTGAATTTGTGTTTGAACTTAACTCATTTTAAAAGGTATTTGAAGAAAAGAGGATTATCTAAGTCTTTACAAGGAATAATTAGTTCTCAAATATAGAGCGTGAAGTTTGTTGCAGGACTGGACATCTGCATGAGTGGTCCAATATGGATAGTAATCCAACTATTGGCTCTAATATCATGTTAGAATTTAGACTTGAATTAAACTCATCCAAAAAAAGGTAAGTTCAAATGGTGGGATGTGAGATTCTCAATAAATAAATAAATAAATGTATACTCATTACCATTTGGCGTTCTTATCTTTGTTGGTGATAAATAATATATAAGAAGGAGGCAGAGTACCCCAAAACCAAGCCAAAAGGGCCGCCGCGTACGTACAACTTTAGGACGCGCCAGTTCCGAGTGCCGACCCTTCCGTGTAACCTTTTTTCCACAAAAGAACACCAGCAAAATCAGATATATTAATTACTAGTATAAATTATCAATCAAAATAAGAAAAACATGTTGATAGTAATAATATTTTCTTCTAAAATTGGATGTTCTTTTTTATTAACATTATATAAAAATTTGAGATAATTAATTTAATTTTTATATCAATGTAAAGTGTTTAATTTTTCTCGACTAATATTTAGAGAGAAGAGGTTGAAAGATTTTTTTTTTCTTCTTTTTACAGAGTTTATTCTTATTTATAGATAAACAAACTTAAGCCAAAACTCTTGGAGTTGACTCGTGAATTTGAAGTGGCACTAATAGTTCACTTCTATGTATTTATGTTTATCACATAAATTATACATGAACTACTGATAATATAATACATGAAGAAAATAAGTATATAATGAACTTTAATTTTTTCTCTATGAATTGTATTATTATTCATACTTTAACTTATATGAAAATATCAATTACTCGTTGATCGCGATAAGATTCTCAAGTATAATATTCCTTATAACTAATTTTATAATTCGTATTATCCCAAAAAAGTTTTCCCACAACTTTTTGTGTGAAAAGATTTTTTCCGGCTTCATCTTAAAATAAGCATTTATGTAAATCTTTCTTACTTCAATTTTCCATTCAAAATATTGAAACGAAAGGGAAACAAAAATATGAAAAGATATTCAATTTCAAATTATTCTGATGTACCAAACATAAGCCTAATCTCAAGTGTCTTTCACAATAATCAACTTCTCCATCCAGCCTTACAAAATTGATAAAATCATTTTGATACATTTTTATTAATACAAACCCAAGTATTAATAAGATAACAAATATTTGAAGATGAAATGTACCTGATTTTTTGGTTTCTTTTGTTTTCTATTAATTGAACTAATTAAAGTGGAGAATTAAAAAAGATTTTTAAAAATAATATGTATATATATAACCCCAAAATACTTGGATCATTCTCAATTACTCCTACCTATAGAGGAAGTTATTCGTTGTGCTTACATCATACGTTAGGTATTCACGTTGTGGGTTGACCAAGAACTACTAAAATAGTAATTTAACGAAGAAGATTAGTCTTGAATAAAAGAAAAAATGCTACAAATACAAATGTTGAAATATCGGGGAAAAAAACTATTTAAAACACCGACCAAATAAGTATTTTATTAGCGAAAAAAAAATCAATCACAATTTCATAGCTAATTTTGCGACTGACAGCATCAGTTGCAAAACGATTGCTATTTTTATGACTGACTGACTGTGCTAGTCTATTAAATTCCATAGCAAAACAACAAGTTTTTTATAATTTAGGAGGGGGAATTTTATTCAATTTTTTTAAAGATTATTTGACTTAATGAACTATTATTTGATTAATAAATTACTTATGTATTTTATATGCAACTTATCTGGCCAACTATCGTTTAATTGCTTAAAGACTTAATTAATTATTTAACTAAAGACTTTAAAAAGTTAGAATTAATCGTAAAAGATTAAAATGATTAAAAATAAATATATTGAAAACTAAATCAATAACTTCTCCATATATTAATATGTGGACGGGCACATATTATATTAAAAGACACATAATCCTTATATCACTTTTTGTACTATTTTATGCACCACTTTCTTTTTATCTTTTTTTTTTTTAAATTATATTTTATTTATTAAGTTTTATTAATAAAATATACTAAATTAAAAAATAGTACAACAAATCAGAATCCCCATATTAATATTAAAAGATTCCATACATATAAAAGAGATTTTTAAAATAATTCATTAAAAAAAAGAGATGATTAAAAGGAAAATAAGATTCTTAACTCATTAAAAAAGCCGCTACATGAATGTGAATCAGCAAAGAGTTTTATCCATTGTACCCATATCTCTATAAGCATAGCAAGATAGTTTCTTGGACCACATCCAATCCAAAACCATTATTCATATGAATTTATTTATATTCCTTTTATTTCTATCTATTATTATTTGGTTAAATGTACATTTCTGCATAATAATGCGGACATATACATTGAAAATTTACCGTTAGTTCTATCTAAAGTTAAATATTTATTTTTTATTACTCAAAATAAATTAAAGAGTAGATATTAATATTCTTATAAACACATATGAGGTATTATTATTCTTTAATAAGCTTAAAACAAATAATATTATGGGTTAATTTTATAAAACGTATGATATTTTAATTACGTACAATGTCTTTTATTTTGAATAATTAAATACCTAAATTAAATTTTTGTCGAAATTTACTTATTTGGTTCTGTAAAAATCAGTAGGTTATTATAGGAATTCAGCTTTAACTTTCAAAAGCAACAAAAGATAAATGTTTAAAATTTTAAAGTTGACATATGTAATTCGAGAACTTTCAACGTGATTTTGAAAATAAATTTAATTTAAATATCTAATTATTAAAATTAAAATATATAATACCTAATTGGCACTGCTCAAATTTTACAAATTTTTCAAAAATAATTATTTATAATAATAGATAAAACTAGGCAATCTTTATACAACAATAAAAACAAGGTAAAGAAACAATACCAAAAGATCTTTAAATCTAAAAATGAGTAGATGTATCATAATCTTGTCTACCCATTAATAAAATTTTCTCAAAAAAATTAAAACCTTCTTCAAAGAAAAAGATAAAAAATACTAAAACAAATAATTTTACCTTATTTTCCTAATATTAAATAAATCCAAATGAAATAAAAAGAATGTGAAAAATACATATTTTTTAACTCCCTCCTATTACAAGTAGACCAGCAAAAGATTCACTGTGCCCCTCAACAACCCCCCCCCCCCGGCCCAAAAAAAAAAACTAAAAAAGGCAAGTGGTCAGCCGTCGGGTCTGACCCGTCTCAGTATAAAAACCGGTATTTTTTCTCCCTACCTCCCTCACGGCTTCCTTCCTTACTCCAACTCCTCTGCTTCTTCTTCTTCTTTTTCTCCATTTATAATTTTTGACTAAAAATTCTCTCTTTTTTATAATTTATACAATTTATTATCATCAAAACCAAATATTTATTTAATTTTCTTTCGTTCTTTCCAATATTTTTCCAAGAAAAAATCATGGTACGTTTTTGTTCTTCTCTTCTATGTTCTTGATCCTCTGCTTTTTTTTTTTTTTTTTTGGAAAAAGTTTTATTAATTAATTTTCCTTTTATTGTTTTTATTTTCAGGGAAGTGAAATTGATAATATCAAATACGAGGAGGTAAGAATAATGTTTATTTCGAATAATCACAGTTTTTTTTTTGGAGGAATTTGATGATGAAATTTGAATTCTGTTTTTGAAAAAATTTGCAGGAATTTATAATAAATTCTCGAGGGCTAAAGTTATTTACATGTAGATGGTTGCCTAAAAATGTTGAGCCAAAAGCTCTGGTTTTCTTGTGCCATGGCTATGCCATGGAGTGCAGCATCTCCATGAAAGGTACATTATTTACTATTTTACTAAAAGATTGTTTTTTATTATTTTAAATGATTTTTGATATATTTCATCTCAAATATATTTAGGAACAACTTTTTTTGGTAAACTTTTTATACGATTTTTTTATATTTTCATCTTAGACATATTTACGGTCAATTTTTTTTTTCTTTATAGACGGATTTTCGACAGATAATTTTTTAATTTTTTAGACTATTTCTGATAAGTAACTGCTTTTATTTCTTTTATACTTTAAAACTATTTCCAACATGTATGAACAACTTGTTAAACATGTTGGAAACTGTCTGATCACTACATGTCAAAAATAGTTTGATTACTGATTAAATAGGCCAGAAATCGTTTAAAAGAATCATAAAAAGAAAAAATTAATAGTTATGAACTAAATCTAACAAAAACAAATATGTTCTAACTTTTATATCCAAAAATTTTATCAATTAAGTAAATTATAGTAATTTAACTTGATGGTTTGCCGGAACAGATACCGGAATCCGGCTAGCGAACGCCGGCTTCGCCGTCTATGGGATGGACTATGAAGGCCATGGAAAGTCATCTGGGCTGGCTGGATATGTACCAAGTTTTGATGATCTTGTTAATGATGTTTCTGAACATTATTCCAATGTTTGTGGTAAGAAGCCAAAAATCTTACTATGTTTTTTTTCTTAATTTTAATTTCAAGAAAAGATTAATTTAAATATTTATATGATAATAATTTTGGGTTTTTTTTTTTTTTTAATGGAATTGTAGAAAGGAAAGAAAATGTGAAAAAGATGAGAATATTGGTAGGAGAATCAATGGGAGGAGCTGTGGTTCTTTTGTTGCATAGAAAGAAGCCTGAATATTGGGATGGTGCTGTACTTGTTGCTCCCATGTGTAAGGTATGATATCATAATTCTTCTCTTAATGCTGTAATCAGACTGAATTCTTATCTTTTTTTAATTAACAATTCATCTTAAATCTACTATTGAATTTTAAGTAAATGTAAATTGTTATTATTGTTATATTTGATATATTTTATTTGTATTGACCTGTTTCGAATATATGTAAACGAATCTTACCAAATACCTTTTAAATTTGGACATATAGAACAATTTTGTAGCTAGAATTTAATGGTAGCTAGAATTTAATGATGAGAATAAAAAGTCAATAGTGATTGTGCATGTTAGAGAAGATTTTGGGGATCTATTGTTTTGGGCTTGAGATGGCAAAAGAATCCAAATATGTTTACCTATTGTTCTAGTATATAGGGTTGATAACAAAAATTGCCTAAACATTAAACCATGGACCAATGTTGTATTATTACCACTCATATCTTTAAATGTACTTCTCAAAATGGAAACAAGAGCCAAAAGAGATCTCATATAATTGACTTGTCATTTATTATATTATATTGTACTCTCATTGAATTAAATCAGAGTATGTCAAATTTTAAATCTTGAGTAAAAATTTAATTTTATGGCTCTGAAAATCAAGTATTTATTAGTTAGGATAGTGTATCATAAATAACGGATATTTAAGAAACAAAGGAAATGACTTTAGAAAATTTTGTGGATATTTTCAACATTTCTTTTTTATTGGATGCAAGAAATGGAAAAACATTTTAATTTTGCTGATATTTTCCTTTTTTTTTTTTTTTTTTGCCTTTTGTAGATTGCTGATGATATGAGACCTCATCCAATAGTGGTCAATATATTGACAAAGCTCTCCTATTTGATCCCAACTTGGAAAATTATACCAACTCAAGATGTTATTGATGCTGCCTTTAGAGATCCTCAAGTTAGAAAGGAGGTAAATAAAATCACTTAATATAATTTTCTTTTGTATTTAAATTGTATTTCATTTTTTATAATTCTAATTTCTTAAAAAAAATATTTACTTAGGAGTCATCGACTAATTTAAAAAGAATACACAATACTTTCAAACAATAACATTGGATGTGCTACGTGAAGGATTTTGAATAAGAAGGTCAAATCATTGTACCACACAACTCTTATCCTCTATATATATATATATATATATATTTTGCTCATTCAAAGTTGAAACTAAAACATCAGAAAAAAAATGGAGCTTCAAAGTCTCCCCACTATCTTTTTTATGGCTTATTTTTAATTAATATGTCCTTATTATAATATATATATATATATATATGAAGAGACATTAAATTAAGATAAGATAACCACTTATGATAATAAGTTCTTGATTCAATGTATAATTTTTTTTAAAAAATAATTTTTACCAAATATATAAAGAAACATTAGGATGTCATTTTTGCCCCACAATTCCACTAAATGAAACCTCAATAAAATAATAGAATTATTTAAAACTCTATTACACGTTTAGTCCCCTAATTGGACATCAACTAATTAATTGTTATAGTCAACATTAGCTGAGTTGTCATTAGCATTTTCATTATTATTTTTTATTTTTGAACAAGTTTTTTTTTCTTTTTAAATCCAACCCATAATTTTCATTTTTTTAAATTAATAAATTTCTATTTAATATTAAAAAACAGATCAGGGACAACCCTTACTGCTACAAAGGAAGGCCTCGCTTGAAAACTGGATTTCACCTATTGAGAGTCAGCCTTGACCTCGAGCAAAGACTTGATGAGGTAATAATTTGTTTTATAAATATCACAATTTTTTCGAAAAACTTGTTATGAATTTTGTCTATTTTCTATAGGTGAAGATATTAAATATTTAATTGTATTAAATTGTATGTCTCGTAAATATTGTAATCTAATATAGCTCAAATTATTTTTTTATTATTTTTTAAAATTATTTTTTTATCAGTTTTGGACTAATTATTACATTTTATTTTAGTTCAAAAAAACTAAGAACAGGTATTTTTGAAAAATTAATTTTGAGGTGCTTTTTAAAATCGTTCCTTTTTGTTGATGCATTTAAAATTAAAAATATTATATTAACTTATAATAAAATAATTTTTTTTTAAAAAATATTTTTTATGCCATTTAAAGAAAAGTATTAAGTAATAAAGAAAAGACTTCGAAAAATATTTTTTCATCCGCTTGAAGAAATTAAGTAACGGAGAACATATTTATGGATCAACTTCATAACAACACATTTAATAGGACTCATTTTAATATATATTTTGAATGGTGGATATAGGTTAAGTTGCCATTTCTAGTTCTTCATGGAGAAGAAGATAAAGTGACAGATCCAGCAGTTAGCAAATTACTATTTGAGAAAGCAGCTAGTACAGACAAGACATTCAAGTTATATCCAGGGATGTGGCATGCTCTTACTTATGGAGAATTCCCTGAAAATAAAAACATGGTTTTTTCAGACATTATTGGTTGGTTAAATGAAAGAAGTAGTTTGGGTAATTCAAGGTTGGAAAAAGAACAGAAACTTGCTAATGATATTTTGATCAAAGATGAATCTATTTATTGAAATATTGGAATTGATGAATTCAAGTGAAGTTTGATTATTCCATAATAATAATAACGATTATTATAGTATTGAAAGAAATTATTTGTAGAAATTGATATTTGTTTTATTGTATTTTATTTATTTTGTAAAGAAAAGAATGTTACAAAGGAAATTGGAAGTAATTTTGTTTCTTTATTATTTTTTTTTTTCCATGAAGTTGGAATTTTGAGTAATTGATGTTGTTGCCAATTGATTAAAGCAAAAGCTTTTTAAAAAAATGATTAAAGAAAAAGGATAGATCAAGGTTGTGTGTTAAAGGCGCAACTTACTTAAATACCTTCACTTAACATGTTGTCAGTCAATTTACATAAGAAGTTACATAAAATATTATGTACGATTTTAGATAATTGCCGGTATAGTATTACTCTTTAGGAACTTTACATTCCCATCCTTTTACAATAATTCTTGGATATTGAGTTTAGAAAAAAAAATTGCTGCAAGCTTTGTTCCTCCTTTGCCGGCCCACAGCCCACTAGAAGCTGGTACCACGGCTGGAAGTTGGACCCTTTTGGCCCTATCTTTATACTGAGCCCAGCAAATGGTCCCACTTTTGTGGACCAGAACAGAACCACGCTGAACGCATATATTTTCGGCAAATCATAGTAGTATGCACCCGGATAAATCTTACATTATATACCGTGCTGGTTAAAACTACATAATATTAATAGCAGTTGTTATTTAACTCTAGTTAAGTAAGAATCATTTTTAATAAAATTTTACGTATTTTAATAACAGATATGTATTGGATTGTGCACTTTGCTACATAATATAAGAATTGTATATTTTCACTAATATTCGACCTCCATATATAGATTGTGTTAAAAAAATTCAACTCTTATTTGAAAAAGTTTTGTTAGATTTTTTTTTCTATTGAACTGGTATTTGGACGATTGGTTTAATTAATTTAATATGTAAATTTTTAAAAATAAATCTCTTCCAACAATATTATAGATGTCTTTAACTTAAGACTTTTCAATAACGAGAAGATTCAAACAAAAGATCATCTATCAACGAAGAGGAGACTTTTAATATGTATTGTTATAAGACTTATTCTTCATTGCTAGAGCTTTTTTAAGCAGCTCGAAATAAAAAGTGAATTTGAAAAAGTTATATCAAAATTTTAATTTTGAATTTAACATATTAACAAGTAAAAATCAATTATGAAAAGCATCGGAATAGTTTTTTTATACAAAGTAACTTTTAAAAATATATTTTAAATTTTTTTAAAGAAACAAACAAATATAATATGCAATCAAAATACATTAAGGGAAAGAAATGTGAATCGAACTCATTACCTATCACACAATAACGGGTATTTTAATCAACTGAATTACTTCATCACTATAAATAGTTTATTTAAACAGTTTAGAATGAGAAGAAAAAAAAACATAGAATGTGTAAATTCATATAATAAATGATTTTTTCAAATAATTTTACAGAGTTTCATAATTTTCATAAACCAAAGATTACAATATCATAATTAAACTTCAGAAACAATGAAATGATCAAATTACAATCAAACACCCTCAAGAAATTAATCTTATAACACTCTAGGGAGTGAGGTAAAGGGTAAAATGGGTAATAGTTTCAACACCATCAGTAGTATGTTGATCTTCATGTTTAAGATCAGTTTCAATAGTAGCATAACCTTTACCATTTTCATATTTTCCAGTTCCCCCAATTATTGCCAAATGTGAAATTGGATTTGCTGTTCTATGAACCCCAAAAAAACTCACTGAATCCACAATTTCTTCAATTGATCCTTCTCCTCCTTCATGATGATGATTATGGAAAATTGCTGTTAATGCTAATGTATGGCTACTTCCATCCAACGAACTAGCCAAATAAAACCCTTGTGCTCTTCCGATTATCGCCGTTCCCAATTCGTGACCTTCTGTGATTTCGTTATCGACTACCGTAACGGATCCGAACATGAGTTGTTGTAGTGTTAATCCGGCCGGTAATTGTCCGGCGGTGACGAACGGTTGGTTATTGTTGCCGGCTACGACGTTGTTACCGCCGTTGTTTGATAGGATTGTGTTAGATGGAGATCCGTTTAATCCGACTAGGAATGGGTAATTGTTGTTGTTAATTACGCCGTTAATCGTGTTCAGCGGAACTCCGCCGTTAATTGGGAAGATTTGATTGTTAGGTTTTGAGAACGGAAGTCCGTTGGCGTCGGTGTTCGCTACTACTCCGGTCACTACTCTGCCGGAAGGATGTGATCCGCCGAGGATATCGTGCATATAGAATGACAATGTCGGGTGATCGGCGGTGGTAACCGGTGCCACGTTGGCAACAGGGGCTGCTGATGTGGCAACTGGAGGAGCTGAATCATCAGCTAGAGGTGGCAGAGGGGATGCTGACGTGGCAACAGGAGGAACAACTGGTGGAGCTGAATCGTCAGCAGCTACAGGTGGAACATTATTGACAACATCATCAGCGGGTGAGGTGAGGGTGGTGGCGGGGATTTGGCCACTAGGAAATGAGGCCGGAGCAACCACCGGTGCAGCAACGACAGTAGTAGGTTCAGGTGATTCTGGGAATGGATTTTGAGGGTTGTTGAGTTGATCAAGAATTCTTGCTGAGTTGGCAAAGCCAAGACAAAGAGCCAACAACAAGAATAAGGAAATTGTGATGGTGCTGGGGTGGAAAAGTTTGGCCATTTTGGCAAATGTGAAGAAGAAAGTATGATTCAAGTAGAGAGAATTCTTGGATTGGATGAAAAAAGATTGGAAGAAAGAAAGATATATATAGTTTTTGTGTTTTGAGAATGAATTAATTAGTGGAGCTGATGATGATGTTATGGAGTTAGTGAATACAACAAATTCGTTGCGAACCTAATTTTCAAGGATAAAGGGTTTTGGTAATTTGGTTTTGTTGTAGATGATGATGATGATGATGATGAGATGATACATTCTAATGAATTGGAAAGGATCATTATTCTCATATGAGAATATTTTGTTTTCTCAATTCAATAGCTCAGTTAATTCAATCATAAAAATATCGATCGAGTTGTATAGTTTTTGTTTTCTTAATGAATTAACTATATTTTTCTATTTGAAGTATTTTGTATAAATTTTAAGTATATATTATCGTTTATATTTTTATAATTTATTAATCTATATTATTAACTTTAATAAAAAAAATTATCAGAACAATAATTATTCGGTAAAAAATTTAAAATCTTCTTAAAATATTGGTTTGGAAATTTACTTCTTATTTATTATCATATATTACCACAATAATATTAGACTAATTAAAAAACTTACTTAATATATAATAATAAACAAGAAGTAAACTTGAAAAATTATTGTAGGAACATTTTAAACTTTTCACTGCATAATCATTATTTTTTGATAAAATTCTTTCATTGAAATTAATAGTATGGATTAATAAATTATGAAAATATAAACAATAAAGATATATTTGTAATTTATACAAAATAAAAAGATGAAATTGTAATTTAAACAAATTTCAAAGGAGAAAATGTAATTAATCCATTCTATTTGCCTTCGGCTTTTTTTAAAATCGCCTCTACCCTTTTATGCGTTTTTCTTTCATGGTCCGAATTATCTAAGTATATTTTCCGGTACATTCTCGTAATAAATTAGATGATTCTGAATGTTTCTTTTTGCGTATAGCATCATTATTTCCTTTAACAGTTACCAATTACTAATAAGTATTTTTTCTTACGTGAATCCTATCTTAACGAGAACTCGATAAGTTAATTCACCTACGCTACATTCTCCTTCTGAATGTACCAAAAAATTCATGACTATTAAAATGTAAATGAATTGTGGGATTGTCACTTTGATAGTGTGAGTTCAATTTTTGTACAAATGGTATAATGTTGAAATAACTTTTTGCCGGGTATTTTGTCAAGTAAAGTTGAATTTAACGAGTCCGATTTAAATTAGTTTCGCTAATATGTGAGAATATTAAATGTTTTAGAAAAAAAAAAAAAGTAGCTATGCAGTTGTGGACTTGGAAAAGTTCTTGAGATATCATATGGATATCAGCAAGAGGCCTATAATATCATTTGAAGAATACCCCATATACAAAGTTTTCAACATTCTCCTAAGATATGTAAGTGAGATAATTGGGCTTTCTTTTAACTTAAAGAAGATTTCAATTTGAATTTTAAATATATAAATATATATGGAAGAGTTTTAACGTTCTTGTAATTCAGCTCAAACTTGAGTAAGGATTAGTTTGAAGTATTACATTAGATGTTCATTGCTTGTGGTTGGTGCGTTAAAATTGATGCTCTCGATAAAATGATTTATAGACTGACACTACTCATAATAAACAATTTGGTAAGCTCTCTTATTATGCTAAATTTGTATCTTAAAATGATCACGATACTTATACGTACAATTCTTAAATTATTGTTTAGATTTGTTACATGTAAAAAATAAAATATTACAATTTCGTAGTAAAAATATTCACTTAGTTTATTGAAGATGGAATTGAAATCATACTATCTAAGTTTAAAAAATCTCCTTTCCTCAAAAACAATAAATTACATATGCCTTAACTATTACATTTGATCATCACATTGTAAAACATGTAAGAAAATAACAGCATAAAAAGGTTGTCACATTTTCCTAACCAAGATACACATTAAAAAGCAAAACCTTGTAATCCTCATTTCCATTAATAGTCTTGATTGATGCATATCCATTTGCATTATGAAACTTCCCAAACCCACCAATAACAGCAACATGGGATTCATTAACATCTGTCCTATGAACACCAAAAAACCTTAATCCATCCTTAATCTTCTCATCATGATCACCATTATTATTATTATTAAAACTTACTGTCATTGCCATCATCATATGATGACTACTTCCATTTTCTGATGAACTTGCTACATAAATTCCTTCCGATTGGCCTAAAATCGAAGAACCCTCTTCATAAATCTCCTCATTAATCGTTGTCACGGTTCCTAATTCCAGTTCTTGAAGCGTTGCAACGGCTGGATATGACATAATCAACCCTTGTAAATCAAGTGTTTGCTGAGATGATTTGGCAGTTATAGGAATTGAATCAGGGATATTTAGGGGAATTCCACCGTACGGAGGAAAATAGCCTAATGGTTTGGAAAATGGTACTACTTTTGTTGTTGTTGGTTTTGATGAAGGGTGTTTCTTGCCACTTAGTACGTTTAGCATGTAAAAGGTTATTGCACGATAATTTTGATGATTCTGAAGATTTGAAGATGGATTAGTCAGAGTTCGAGATGAAACTGAAGATTGATGGATTATAATGAAGAAGAAGAAGAAGAAAAACAAGGATATTGTGGTTAATGTAGGAGAGGATTTGTGAGTCTCCATTGAGAGTAATTCAATTGAAGAGATGTTTGTTTTTTTTTTTTTTTCAATTTTATTATGGTTTATGATCCAAAGAATAGTATAGTAGTGAAATGATGTGGCTTAGGTAGCAGTTGTTAGAGGCACTAACAAAACCATTATTTATCAAAAAGTAAAAGAACAAAAGCATTAACCTAATCACATTTCACATTTTATGTTATATTATACTATCATGTCATGAATGGTGAGATATGGACCTAATTTATAATAAAATATTTTTTAAAAAATAATCACCATATTTTTTATTTTTTAAAGTAAGTAGTTTTTTTTTAATGAACTGTTCTCAATTACTTATTATACTTGATTTTAGTTATATTTTTTAAACTGCTATTGCTTATTAACGCATTAAAATTAAAAATATTAAGAGTAAATTTTTAAAAGAACTTTTTAAAAATACTTTTTTCAGTGACTTAAAAAAAGTAAGTAGAAAACTGTCCCAACAATTTGTTAATTATGTGAGTTTTTTCCTTAAAAAGAAAATGTGACCGAAACAATTAACACCCCTTTCTCTCATATGGATCTCCCCGCAACTTAGAAGTTTCGAGTTTGAAAAATTAATACAGTAAATATCGCATGTGAGCTTAGTACTACTAAAATGTTTTTAGCCAAGAGATGCTAAACAAAACCTACAAAAGTTAGAAGGAAATGCAAAAGAAGAGAAATACACCATTCTCAAACATTTTCTTCTTTTATTTAACACTCACCAAAACCCATATATAAATACATCTATAGATCCAAAACAAAGAATCAAAAAAAAAAAAATGATACCAAAAAGACTCATTTATGAACTCAAATCTAACTCTGCTCCCAATCACAAAACAAAAAATCAAAAGAGCACCTCATATAAAAGAGAATAAAAAGAAAGACCTATTTATAAACTTGAGTTTAAATCCTAAGAATGCAGATGTCTTGTGGAAGAGCTTTACTGTCTTTGTAGTGCTATCCGACTCGAACGAGGATTAATCTGAGCATGGTCTGACAAAAAAAAAAGACCTCTTTATGAACTCAATCTAACTCTGCTGCTAATTCATTGAACAAAAATTCCTCTATTTCTCTGCAAATGATACTAATATCTTCTTCCAAGCTTAGCCATTTTATTTCCCTCCCAAGTGCTTTTGCAGGCAAGTCTTTGTTCACTTCTTTTTCCTGATCAACAAGTAACATCCACAACTCTTCTTCTATCTCATTCCTCCTCAACTGGGGATCAATTCTTCGTCTCAGAGGCTTTCGTGAACTATTAATATCCACGAATGTATTTACAATCTCCTTCAATCCATAGTTTATTCGATCAAACAGAAGCTTTCTATCAGTCTTCAGCCATGAAGTTTGCTTTCCGTATTTCTTTTCCAACAACTCAAACAAGGATGGATCCACTGGTAAGTCAGTAGAATCCCATGCTTCGTATATATTATCACTTAAGTGGGCCTCGTCTAAAACATCAACCAAGTAAGAAAAGTCCCTGCTTTCTTCAAGTCCAAACATTTCCCATAGCCTTTTGTTATACTTAGGAACATCCACGGATTCGTTCTCATTTTCTTCATCATCACTAGACACATTCATTCCAGAACATTCTGAATTTGTTTCTTCTTCTGATTTTGATTCGAGAAGTTCAAGTTTCATTGCTAGTCCTAGTAAAAAGTTAAAGAGGTTTGGGAGTAGTGAGTAGACAATATTAGGCCGAAGTTTTATAGAACTCAAGCGAAAAGATTTCATTAAACTTACCACTGAGATCAGCAAGGGGACTGTTGGAAAATTCAGAGACAAAAGAATTCCCTTCCTTGATAGGAGGTTCTAAAACTGAATCTGGACTGAGCTGATTAATTTCCTTAAAGTTCATAGCCAAACTTGAATCAGATGTACACCAAGAATTCGATTCTCCACTAGGGGTACCACATGATGATCTCTGCAATGCAATAGAATTTCTTCAAAAGATTAAAAAAGAAAAAAAGAAAAATCATTTTTGTTTTCATCTTTTTTTGTTATCCTCAATATTCCAATTTCCTAAACATATCATTTGCATGTTAGGGATACAGATGGAAAAACATCAGAATGCAGAAACTTGTTATAACAATCAAGCAAGTACACAAAGCTTCAAAACGTCAAATAGTGTAAAGATCCTGGAAATAAAAGCCAAACCTGTGGAGTCAAATTTTCCCAGACATCAGATGAGGTATGCTCATCTTTGCTTAGGGAGATGCCGGGAGCTACTTCAAGCTGCTGCTGATCCTCAGAGGCAAGATCTGTATTTACCCTTGGTTTTAAACTATGTTCTCTAAGGGAGGCTTTGTTCTTCAAGTCATGCTGAGAGGCTTCACCGATGGTTGTAAGATTAGAATTTCCAGTTGCAACGATTGGCCTCTTGAAAAGTTCTAATCTTGGTAGATCTTGGATATGCCCGACTGTCGAACCATATTTGCCATTGACATGCCTAGAACTACCTAACTCTAACTTTCCACCTTCATGAGAAATTGAGGTTTTGGGCCTTGCTCCATCATCGTGCATGGTAAACATTTCACCAAGTGTGCATCTCCGACCATCAACTTCAACTTCTTGGAAGTTCTTGGTAGTTCTCCATCGCTCAATAATTTGCTTTTTTGCCTCTACTGAAAAAATTGATCCACTAGGAAATGGATATGAGATCTGGTCTATTCTTTTGAAATTGAAAGAACTTTGGCATGATATTCTGTCACTTACATTTGGAGAACATTCATCAGGTGTAACTCTTGATCTCGACAAACCTCTGAAACTGCTGCTGCTATTGATTTGCTTTGCCCGTCTTGAATTAGGCTTCAGCACAACAATCGACCTTGATCTATCCTTAAAATCTAACTGTGGTTTCAATTTGTCCAAGGGATCAATGTAAGTTTGTTGATAACTATTCTCAACTTTCTCAATTGATCTCAAAGCACCCCTCTGGTGGATCATCTTATCCAACATATTAAATAGTTCACCGTCACTATCATCTGAGACGCTGGTAGACGTGGATGCAGATAACCGTGATTGAAATCCCTTAGGACCTCCAAAGTGCTTACCCCTATTGTCACATAGACCTTCCAGCATATCATCAAGTCCCTTTAAATGAAAAAGCTTCTTTTCATTTAAAGGATATTTAGTATGTGAATTTCTCAGCCTCGGAACACTGAAATCTGCGCTTACCGTGTTAGCATTTGGTTTCCCGTCAAACATCTCACTTCTGCACACGGACATGTCCTGTTTTTCAGCTGATGTCTTACATAAGAGACCATCTCTGGATGATCTCTTTTCCAGTAGACCTATAGAAGCAGTTTTGCGAAGGTAGTCATCCGAAAGCACCTTATGGTTTCTGTGAAGAGGCTGCTGAGAAGGCAGCTCATCAAGACCCATCAACCTGGCAATAACACTTGGTGTCTTTTGCTTGTCTTCCATCATTTTTGACATTCTTCTGATGGTTCAAACAAAAGTAGCTTCAAATCAGACACTGCAGAAGAAGAAGAGTCTGCATTGTTAGATTCAATATAATCTACATAGAACTTATAGACCGTCATGAAGTCGAAGAATCTAATTTAACGAATCTGTTTAGTTTATGAATATAAACTCAAGAAATGTTCCTTTTGACTTGCAGATTCACATCGACACCAAAATATGATATTAACAAAAGTAATGGTACTTCAAAGTATGATAAGAACAATTCTCAAAGTGAAAAACTTCATATAGAGTTCCAAATGCATAGATCACAAGCAGCTTACTCACACTCCAGCAACACACCACTGCATTTCTGAGATTCCCACTTTTCAAGAAAGGAATGTCTCATATCCATATGTACAATCAAGAACATTTTTAAAAATCATGGCAAAAAGACACTGAATAATTTAGCTAAGGAACAACGAATATGCAATCAAAAACTTAACTCTCTTAGTTCTGTACCAAAATATGGATAAAAAAGATAATAGAAGATAAAGGTAAACATTAGAAGAGAATCCAATGTAAACATATAATGTTCAACTAATAAAGAATCAAATTGAGGAGATAAAACAGATGGAGAATGATAAAGTCTATCAAGGACTAGAATTTAAATCCCATTACAAGTGAATAGACAGATGGACCAAAAATTAAAACATGAAAACATTCTTGTACAAAATAGACTTCTAATACAGGAAGAAAGAAATAATTAAAGAAAGGGACCTTCTAAACAACAAAGCTCAATTAGCTTCAAAGACTCATCATTGCCCACAAAGAAAAAAAAAAAGGCATATTTGTCAAAAGATCAACAGCAAAAGCAGAAAAAGCCAGCAGACCATAATCATCAATTCCATCTCCTCATTTTGATCAAAAGGGCACACATACTTTTACAGTAAATACAAGTCCAAATACAACCCATTTTACAAAATATAGTACACCAAAAACATAAGCACAGGGTAACTTTAACCAAACCAACAAAAGAAATTCAACAAAGAACCCAAAACCCACAAATATTCTCCGATAAAACCCAGATATAAACTAATAAGCAACTAAAAATCAAGATTGCCCAAAAGAAAAGAAATTCATCTAACCCGTTTTAAATCTTCAAAGCCCTTCTTCTTCTTCTTCTTCTAATAGGAACAGAAATTAAACTGTCTTCAGCTGGGCTTACAAAGCAATTGAATATCGTCATTCATTCAAATGCTTTTACTCCAAATATTATTCCATGAGGAAGTAAATATCAATCAATATAACGCCTCCAAAATAACTGGAAGAATCCTAAAAAAATCTTTGGGATAAGTAAAATCTGGATCTAATTTTCTAATTTTTCAGTCAAAAGAATTGGGCTATTATGGAGAAGAAGAAGAAGAAGAAGAAGGAACAATCATGGAACTAATAAATATTATTATAAGAATTGAATCAAATTAAATAATCTTTTGTAGACCTAAACACGTAAAAACAAGAGTGATGTCATACAAATGAATATATATGTATTGATTTGTATAAATAAATGTTGTTGTAAGGTCCCATATGATATGATATGACATGATGGAAAGGTTGTGGCTTTGTTTGTTTGTGTTTTTTACTTTCTTGTGGGGTTTGTTTATTTTGGAAAAATTTTATATATTTTTCACGGGCGACCGACATTAATGTGGTCAACGCCAATTTTGCGCCAAATTTAGATAGTGAAATTACTATTCCACCCTTCAATATTTGCTTTCACCAGATTTTGTTTCGTGGGAACCAAAATGATTTTCTGATTTTTTTTTAATATAAAGAATATATTATACTCGGTGAACATTACATTATAACAAGTGATAATCATTCAAATATTAATAAAGAAGAATTCAATCTCATGGAAAAAAAATCCACTCTTGTATTATGTAGAAATTGTATTTTAATATTTTAATTATGGGTAATTTTTGAAAGTTATTAATAATAAGGTAATATTGTTATTTAATTTTCATCAAAAACATAAGTTCATTTTTTTCTAATTTAATAGTGCTTATTATCACATTTAATGGATTAAAATTAAGTATTTATTTAAATATTAGGAAAAATCATTCTTTTCTTTTCAAGAAGGAAAAACTATTCATAAAATATCTAAAAAATAAAAAATATCTAGAATATGAATATCTAAAAACGTGTACAATACTAAACAATAAAATTATTTTTTATTTGCAAATTGAAATTGAATAATATAATAGTACTTAAAATATTATAGAAAAATTATTCATTTATATATTTAAACTATACAATATTTTCGATTCTTACAAAAAACCACATGAGATTTTTCTACTAATAATTTATATTATACACTCACAATTTTTTCAACCAAATAATTTATATTTTATTAATTTTAAACAAAAATACATACTTCTCTGAAATTAAAAATAAAAGTTGGTTACATTTTCCTCTTTAAAGTTTGTAAAAATTATAATTCCATCCTTCTATTTTATACAAATTATAAACACATTCTTATTGTTTATATTTTTATAACTTATTAGTCCCTACTACTATTTTCAATGAAATTCTTTTTTAGAATACAGTAATAATGCGTTTAAAAAGTTTAAAATCTTTTTAAAATATTAAGTTGCAAGTTTACTTCTTTATTATCTTATTTTAAGACAATAATATTCTTTACTACGGACATTAGACTAATTAAAAAGAACTATAATAAGGTGCACTTCCATCAGAAGATATATGGGACTCATTCATTAAGCTCTCCTGCCTGCCTGCCTCCTCAAAAATTCAACATCTTCATTCTTCACCAGCAGTTTCCCTTCAATAAATCATTGCAAGAAATAAACATTATTTAAACTACTAATATAGAAAATGAAACGTTACTACTATTTGATTTACATGAAAACAAAATCTTTCAACACTTACCTTCTATATTTGGATCTAATTGTATCATTGACGTCTAGTGTCCACATGCTCTCAGAATATAATCCCAATCTTACTTGAATACGGTTGGTAGTGCACAATCTTCTACAACATAGAACCTCCATTCTAGGGCATTCATCGACCTCAAAATATACCAAAGACGGGAAGTCAACATCTCCATGGAAGAACCACTTGAGGTTTTCTAGTTCCCTAAGTATTAGTTTCTTCAATTGAGGAAGAACAAGTTTGTCAATTTTTTCTTCATCTTCTACATCTCGCACAACAATCTCTTCAATCAGCTTGCACTTCTCAATCTTTAGTTTTTGGATTGATGAAAGCTCTCCAGCTATGGAAGGTGAGAGTAAATATCTCACATTGTTACAGTTGCAGATGTTGAGTTTAGTCAGGTTTCTTAAAACAAGAATGCCATCAGGCAGCATTTCTACCTTTTCGGAGATATATAATATCTCCAAGCTTGGGAATTTGACCTGAAGATATTGCAAAAGGTTAATTAGTGTATTATAGGAATTAATGCAGTTGACAATAGCATTTTGGGGCATTCAAAAGGGTGTCCTGTTTAGGAAGAACAAATTGAGCATAGAATTTTACTTGGCTGGTTACCTTTTGATGAAAGAAGGAACCTTCAGAAGTCTTCAAATTGCTTGTTTCGATGGATTTGGCATCTGATATGGGTGCTTTATGAAATATCTTCCATTTGGGACAACCAGCTATCTCCAATGTTCTCAAGGATCCAGAAGAAAACATCTCAAGCATAGGTAAACCTCCAAGATCAAGAGTTTGTAAATGAGGGAATAGGGCAAGCTCATCATCATAATCATCAACCTCTTCCCTATCTGTTTCAATAACTCCTTCCATTGTTTCACATTGTCTTATTGTTATGTGTTGTATTTTCACTAGCATTTTAGAAACATGAAAAGGTAGCAAGAATCTCAAGTTTTTACACTTATCGACTGTCAGGCACCTCAGGTTCTGACAGGTTCCATTTCCCGGAGGAGGGATCCTCCATATTTCAACCAACTTTGGGAGATTACTGAGAAACAAATCCGTCAACTGGCCAAGTGTTGATTGATTTCCTTCAAAACTAATTACTGATTCAAGTGATTGGCAATCAAAAACCCCGAGTGTCTGGAGGCTACCCGTATCAGATGCAGAAACTACCAACAAATTTTCACAATCAGACACCCACATGTTTCTTAACTTGCACAAAGAAGAAGAAAGCATTTGTCCATCTAATACTTGCCTCAACTTCTTCATACCGAAGAGGTTCACTTTCTTTAAGCAAGGAACGATTATCTGACAAAAACATTACATTGGCATCTTTAAAAATAAACCTTCACAATAAATTCGCATTGTAAAAATAGGAAACTTTATGATAAACATGGGGTTAAATTATCCAACTTGACAATTTTGACTTTCTCACACCACTTTTTTTCAAAATTTAAATGAGACATTAAATTATTAACCTCTACCTTTATCTTCATCTTTAATTTATACTTATTTTTAACTAAATAAAACGATTTTTTTTTTTTGGCTGAAATTACATAAAATGATTTAGTTAGAATAAATTCAAAACAATAAATAATTAATAAAAATATAACAATAACTTATAACTAATTTACTAATATCAGGGGAAGTTAAAAATTATATAGAAAAATGCGTAAAAGTATATAAATAGAAAAGTAAATATTATTTATAAAGGGTCAATACGTCTAACTCGAATATGAATGTATAGTGTAGAAAAAATCATTATTTTCCCTCTTCTTTCCTTCTCTTTCTCTCTCTACACAATTTCCCTAACTAAAATCTTTAACATTGAACTTGTATTGGAGGTAGATATAGATCATTATTAAGAATTTATAGAAAAAAATATCAATTAGATGTAAGAAAAATTAAAATTATTTTTGTTTTTAAAATTGGGCTCAGAAACGACCCGAACATGATGAGCGGATCGCTTAGATGGGCGACCAGCACATATTAAACCACCATTTCGTCAGCCCATCAATTTTGAGTGGTTAGGGCATGACCATACACTTTTAACAATTCAATCTCAGGTCTCATCTGAGGAGTTTGAGAGAAAAATGAAATTGAGGAAAAAAATAGAGAAAGGGGTAGAGGTCAGAGAGATTTCATTGCCCTCTCTACTTTGAACTATCAAGAGACAAAGTACAAATATGACTTACTTGGTGATTGAACAGAGTATTCCTTGCTGTGTCCTCAGGATCAAATACAGAGTAGAAGCTCCTAAATGCAGGCATTTCCCTTACTTCCAAATATTCAAGTTTTGGAAATTCAACTCTGTTATCATCATCATCTTCATTTCCCACAATGTGCTCTATTTTCGAGCATTTCTCCACTATTAGTTTTCGGAGGTGTGCCATCCACACAACTACACAATGTGGGAAGACAACTTTGACAGAGTTACAGCAGTCCAATTCAAGAACATTAAGATTTTGAAGCCACGCCGGTTGAAGAATAGGACCCCTCCACAAACAACTTTTCACCGATGAGGCATTCTCATTACTCAAGTTTATAAGACAATCCTCTGGGTAATTGTGAAGTTTCAGCTTCCTCATCTTCAGAGTATTCTCCTGACATAATTCATAGAGAGGATTTCTTATCCATCCCTCACATTCTAATTCCACGCTGACTGCTCTCTTTAGTAAACTAATGATCTTAGTTTTTCTCAGCACATTCATATCAGATGATCCTTCTTTGAGAAGGGTTAAAATTCTGTCAAAATCATAAGAACCATGATAACGTACAGAAATATCGAACTTGACAAGCTTCTCAAAGGGAAACTCTGTCAACTCTGAGATGACATCACAGCTTGACGGACGCATTTGCAAAATTTTAAGGGAAGACAGTGAATTTAGCTCTCTGATTCTTGCATTCCCAGGATACCCTGCTTCCTCCCAATCCCTGAATTGACCAATGTAGAGTTCTTGGAGATTAGTTAATTCTGAAAAGACATTGGATGGAATTCTTCTAGGACCTCTGCTGCACCTAAGATCTAACAACTTGAGCTTTCTTAGTTCTCTTATTTCACCAGGAAGCTCATCAAGGTCAGAATGGAAAAAGCTAAGAACTTCTAATTGCTTGAGGCTTCCAATTATACTTAACTCGGTTCTCAAAGTGCAGTAATCAAAGCACAAACTGAAAAGATTTGATAGGAAACAGAGTGATGATGGTAGAAGATTAAGTGATAAATCTGTCATATGAATAACTCTGAGCGCTTTCATTCCTTCAAAAAAGTTGTCTGGTATGTCTACTGCTGAACGAGACATTCCTCGCAGTAGGAAAAGCTGAAGATTTTGGTGGGAATTCAAATCAGCAGGAAGTTTGTCAAATTCATTGATGTACAAGGATATGGCGGTGCCGGATTTATCCTCATTGACAAATTGCAGATGCTTTAAACTATGGTCACCAAAGGAAGCAATTGAAATCATAACATCCCTCACGACATCATGCATTTTCACAGATCCCTCCATATTTCCTGCTAACAAAAGGGAACAACTTCTGAGTTCATCAATTAAAGAATGTACTCGGTTTCTCGTCTCTAGCAATGAATCAATGTCACTGAACAAGCACAATCCCTTTCCACATCTAACCAAAATTTCGATAGTGATATTATAATCTTCTGGAAATAAGGAACAGAGCATTAGCAATGACCTTGCTTGCTTACTTTCCAAATAACTGTAACTTAACCTTATGCTTGAGTATACCTTTGTATGCATTCCTGAAATGTTTGTGACTATATGTCCCTGGAGTTGGGTAAGGGCATCTTCCCAATCATGCATCCTTTTATTTCTTAGAGCATGGCCAAGAGTTTTGATCGCAAGAGGTAAGCGTCCACATTCCTCTGCTACCTTTCTTGCTACCACCTGCAGATCGGGATTGTCCACAGAATTTCCAACAATTTCTTTGAAAAAATGCCAAGCTTCTTCTTCAGACAGGACATCAACAGGGAAGTTTTTTTTGAGTTCCCCTTATATCAAACTTAAGCTGAATACGTGAAGTGAATACAATTTTGCAGCGGTGTTTGTCACCTCCAACAGGAATTCCAATTTCTCTTAAATCTATATCTCTCCAAACATCATCTAATATAACAAGAATCCTTTTGTTGTCGTTCATCATTAGTCTTGCATGAAGTTTTTTTGCCCTCACAGAAATAGTCTCCTCCTGAAGCTTCAGATCAAGCTCATCTGCAATTTGACGTTGAATCTCCCGAACATTTGGATCTTGAGACACCACAGCTAAGGATACCTCGTCAAACATATGTTCATCCTTTGCTTTTTGAGAAACTTCATTCACCAGCATAGTCTTACCAGTACCACCCATGCCGCATATTCCAATCATGCGGATCTCATCATCCTGTAGGGCTTCCATGATTTCTTTTATGACCAAGTTCCTGGACTCAAAGTTCTTAAAGTCTCCAGATGAGATTGTGGGTAAACCAGTGATTGGTATAGGATCTGCCACTCGATCGAACTTACCACTGCCTTGAAGATCTAATGCTAGTTCAGCCAACTTTTTCGCACTCCTACTTAGGGAATAGCGAGATCTTGTATGCAGACACCAAACTCTGAAGCAGCTTGTTCCAATCTTACGCACTTGCTCAAAAATTTCATCAGAGTCTGACTTAGATTTGTCCACCTCAGTCAGCCATGCCTCAACAGAAGGTCGTATAACTTCAACATTTCTTTTGGCAGCATCAACTTGTCGTATAACTTCAACTCTCATATCTTCCAGTTTTGCAATGTGTTGCAGGAGATTCTCCAAGTTGTTGTTAAACGAAAACAGATAACCAAACTGGCGGCCAACCGAAACAACTACATATTCAACAACTTTTGTAGCAGCAGAAATCGCAATTTCAGCAGCCATCTGAACTAATACCACTCTCAAATCTTGTTCTCCTTCTGAATCAAGTATTATTATTATTATTGTGTTCTTTACATGTATAAAAAAAAGATGTGATATTTAAGCTCAAACTGAAATAGCCAAACTAATAAAAACCCTTCATTCGTTGCATTTAAACAATTAACTAAATGTTCAAGATCCAAAATAAATTACCACAAACAAGAAGAGAGAAAATACAAAATACTAACCTCCTCTGTCACACACTGCCAAATGCCTTCCTCTGCGTCAAATTCGAAAATCAGAATTAAGAAACCCCTCTCTTGAAGTTGAAAGTCGTCTGAATTCTTCGGTATGAGCAGAAAGAGAGAGTGGAAGATTCAAGAGAGTGTTGAAGATGACTTTTCCACAATAAAATCTAATCTGGTCGGGTTGTTTTGTTTAGGCAGCTTTTTGGAATAATGCACTGACTGGTCGCCCCCACTTTTTAATAAAATATTTACCACAAGTTTTCAAAACATAATTGCAGAGTAGATGACAAAACCCAGTGTTTTTTTTTTTTTTTTTCTGGAAGGGTCCATGAAAATAGAATATAATAATAAATGGCCTCAGATTTACTCCATCCATCGAGACAAAAATAATGCCTTTTTTCCCATTTTTTTTGAGCCATTATTGAGGGAATTTAGGATACAACTCACGGTATACTGACAAATAATATAAACCTGTATCTTCATTTAAAAAGTTATTAAGGAGAGAGAGAGGACAAAACACAGATTGGTTACGTTTGAACAAATGAATGAAATATAATTGTTATCCCAAAGAAAAAAAAATTAGTAGAGTTGGAGAATCACATTACTACAAGTTATGCCTCTGTTACTTTTTTTATTTAGAACTAATAAGAAATTTTTGTAAAAAGTAAAGTTATTTTCTTTTATTGTGTGCTATACTAATAAAGAATTGAGTCCCATTTTTTATTAAAAAATAAGAAAATCAATTTGAGATTTGTATTTACAAATTATTTATTTTTTTTCAAAAATATCTATTTTTTTAAATTCGTTATTCGAGAATCATGATGTGATTGGCCTAAAAAAACTATTTAGTTTCTAAATGTTAAATATTTGTATGATATATTTTTTAAAATTTATTTTCTATCGTCATGATTCATAAATAATTTTATATCAATTCAATAAATATTTTTTATCGTTAAATAATTAACACATGTAAAAAATGTAATTTAAACAAACTATTCACGTGCAATAATTTGAAGAGTAAAATATAATATTATAAATTATTTTGTCTAAAAAAACAAGTAGTTTGCCATTTTGGAAAGATTAGCAGCTTTTATTTTCTTTAAATAAAATTTAGGGTGTATCTTATCTTCAATTTCTTCTTTGAGATTGTAAGATGATTTTTGAATTTTCTTTGTTTTTGGAAATGAACCCAGAGAGGGAAAGGTGGCAGTGATTAGTTTGATGAGATACACCCATAACCTACCCTTGCTGCTCTAGCTGAAGTCTCATCCCTCTTTGTTCTTAATTTGCTTGTTTGATTTCTTTAGCTTTTGAGTGTCAAAAACTTGTATAGACTACACTAGTAATGTGAAATTCTTTCATGTAAAGTATATGGTCCTAATTTGTATTAAGGTGTTTATTATTTTCGATTGGGACAGGTGTCTACTTGTGAATTATTAATAACTATATGAGCATAAGCAGAGAGAAAAGATAAATTGCTCAAAGACAACTTTTCCAAACTTTACTAAAGTTATTACATCAGTTCCATTCCACATAATTTCACACCTTGTGCCACCTGTTATCAAGAATGAGATCAACATAAATATTTGAACACACAACGGCTAAAAACAACTTATATAAAAAGATCAAACAAATTAGCAAAACTCTTGAGGAGAAAAATACCTCTTGTATGTTGGAGGATACCATAAATTTCACCTCCATTGTCAAGCATCTGTTTTTGCAGCAGCCATTAGATACAAGTCTTAGGGAGATCTGACAAGTAGCTAGCATCAACAGGAAAAACCATTCTTTTTGTTGAATACTTTGCTCAATTCGGAAACAGGGGTATTCTAATCACAGTATGAAGAGGTATGGCCTATCTGGTTTATTCCCATCTTCTTCTCCATTCTTTTGCCCCTTAGACAGTTTTATATGTATTTTTTCAGACCTAATGTACCTCTTGTATTAAAAGCAAATGTAATTGCAGCCTGTCAGAAGCACAAACAAAAATCCAATCCAAATGCACAAAGTTGATTTCTAAGATACAATCAGTTAAAAATTATGTTTATGCTGGCAATTGATCAAGTATTTTCTCATAAACCCATCTATAGAGATCAGAAATATAACAACTGAGAACAACAGATATCTTGCCAGTGAAAGACACTAAAGAGCTCAAATCTTAACAATAATGCATAACAAATTATAAGAGGAGAACCTACAAGTTGTTACTTTCAAATAACCTCAAGAAATTGTTGAATATAACATATTTTACTTTGGTTACACATTTCTTCTCGTAAACAGTTTAACTTTTAAGAAATTTAAGACAAATTTCAAAATCAAACTCTAATCACAAGTTCACACCCATAGAAAAAAAAGACAAAAGCCAACATGCAAAATAGACATAAAAAGGGAAATTTTTATCATTCAATTCGAGCTAAAGGGTGAGATGATGTCTGTCTGGGGCACTTCTATCAGAAGTATCATCAAAGTAGAAAGACAAGGCAATCCACCCTGTTAACAACAGGACTCATTCATTCATCTCTCCTTCCTGCCTGCCTGCCTCCCTCCTCAAATTCAACATCTTCAACAACAGTTGTTGAGGATTCAGCCTCATTCTCACAGCAGTTTCCCTTCAATAAATCATTCAAAGAAGTAAACATTTTTTGGCTCAAGTTACATAAATGATTTAGTTAAAAGAGTTATTAAGTCTGTGTATAATAGAATATCGTCATTTTTTAATGTCTTATAGAAAATAATAATTAAACTTACATAGAGTAAATAGAGTTAGACAGAAGGATAATAAGAATTACATGATAACGAAATTTGGGGAGTTAAAATATATAGTCTAAGAAAAAGAAAAAAAAAAAAAAGTAAAAACTATTTGGGGACTATTTCTTTTAGTAAATTCGGTATTCAAAGTCATCGACACTCTCAAATGAGAACACTTGATTGACATATCATGTGAAGGATCTTAAGTGAGGGAGTCAAACCATTTGACTACACACCTCTTGTAAAAATATAATCTTATAATCTTATTTATTATACCAAACTTTCTCCAAATCTGAAAAATATAAATTACCAATCTAAAGCTTCTGCATACTAATTTTCCCAATTAAACACTAAATGCTTAGGATTCAGTCGTCAAGAGTTCAAATTCACAAATAGCATAATTACATCAATAACAATATTAATGTTTCAACAAAATCATGTCATTCTTCCACAACCACAACCAAGAGTTTTCATAAAAAAGTCTTATATTCCAAGTAAGTAAATTTGAAGTTTACAGCTTTTTTCCTCAGTACACATAGAAAGAATAGCATATAGAGTAGAGATACCTGAAGTGAAGCACCTCAGCACAACCAAGATTAAATTCTACTTTTTCTACATCTGAAGCAGCTCTTCTTCCAATAATGGCATAAATAAATAAATGTTAGCACTAACAATAAAGATCATTCAGAGATTTAATTTTGATCCTAAGATCTTATGAATTTCAGACCTGACTATCATATAGTATCAAGAAATTTCGACAACTAAATTACCAAAAACTTAGATGGCTTAAGAAGAATGTAATATAACTATAGAAACAAAATAGAAAATGAATTACAGACACACCAGAAAAAGGAAGGAGAAGGAGAAGGAAAAGATTCTCAATCGGAAATATTATTTCATTACACAGAATAAAAATATGAATCAACAAAGTAAGCAGAATCAATAAGAAAAGAAACATACTAGGATATCTAGTTTGATTTCTGGATGAAAGGTTTAGAATTCAAACTCTACTCTCAGAAAAAGAGAAAGGAAGTGATCTGTAACAATCATGAAAGTAGGATCCCAATTTCTACCGTGAATAAGATGAAAGATTTAAAAACTCTGCTAATTACAATATCAATTTTAAACAGACTAAAATACTTGATACCAAATCAATGCAACAAAAATTTCAACTGAGTAACAAATTTGAGTACAAGTAAAGAAAAGACCAATTGCTCACAGTTTTCTTCCCATAGAAATACGGCTGTAAACGGGACGGGTCTTACCCGTACTCGTGCAGGTCTATACCCGTTTTTAACCGGTAAAGTTTAAATCTTATACTCGCAGACCCGTACCCGTGTCCGTATTTATACTGCTATATGGGTTTGGACAGGGTATGGTGATGTCCATACCCGAATACCCGCGTGGATAAAATAATAATATATATGCTGAGAGAAGTCTGTCCGAGTGGTGAAGGAGGTGCTGCGCAGGTTCGATTCTTGCAACAAGCAAACTTTTTTTTTTTCTCCTTTTCTATTTTTTTCCTTTCTAGTCTTTTTCTCTTTTTTCTTTTCAGTCCTTTTATTTTCTTTTTCTCATTTTCAGCCCTTTTCTCTTTTTTTTTTTTCTCCTTTTCAGTTCTTTTTTCTTTTTTTCTCTTTTTCAATCCTAAATAGAGTCTCTTTAGTTCATGGATTTGACTCAACTAACTTCTTTCAAATTATTTATTTATTTATTTTCAACTTTATTTTAAATGTCATTTCACACAAATAATTTATTTTTACTAAATATAAAAATATATTCTTTCATCCCGTGTAAAAGCAATTTATGATAATAATATTTTTATAAAAGGACAATCTTGTTCTTTATTTTTCTTTGTCGTTCTCTATCATATATGTTACTATTTTTGACTTATCTATTAGGCCACACCGAGATTGTCCAAGAATTTGTATTACAAACAGATTTAATATATCAACATAAATATTTACAGACAATGGACCTAATTTTGCAAGAGAAATGCCTAAAAGAATATACTTTGATCGAACCAAATATATATGACTGCAAATCCAAAAGAGTTCCGATTCAAATACTTTGAAACAGTAAAACCACCCTTCTATGTAGCTCCAACACCTCACATTTTAGTCCATTTAACGGAAAGGCATAATAGCAGAAATCAGATTAATGTTAATTAACAAATCAGTAAAAAAAACATGTAGCAATACATAGCTAAGAACTGTAAATTTTAGGACATCTACATTTAACTTTCAAAATATTTTTCTTTTCAATTATGTGGAAAATGAATTGTTACTACTATTTGATTTACATGAAAACAAAATCTTCCAACACTTACCTTCTATATCCGGATCTAATTGTATCATTCAGGTCCTGTTTTCTAGATGCTGCTCTCTGAATCTCCCAATATTACTTCAATACGCTTGGGAGTGCACAATGTTCCACAACATAGAACCTCCATTTTGGGGCATTCATCGAAGTTAAAGTATACGAAAGACAGGAAGTCAAGATCTCCATGGAAGAACCATAATAGAACAAGTTTGTCAATTTTTTCTTCATCTTCTACATCTTGCACAACAATCTCTTCAATCAGCTTGAAGTTCTCAATCTCCAGTTCTTGGATTGAGGAAAGCTCTCTAGCCAAGGAAGGTGAGAGTAAATATCTCACACTGTCACAGTTGCTGTTGAGTATAGTCAGGTTTCTTAAAACAAGATTGCCATCAGGTAGCATTTCTACCCTTTCGGAGATATATAATATCTCCAAGCTTGGGAATTTGACCTGAAGATATTGCAAAAGGTTGAGTAGTGTATTAGAGGAATTAATGCAGTTGATAATAGCATGAGGAATCTCAAAAGGGTGTCCTGTTTAGGAGAAGAACAAATTGAGCATCATATATCTCAAAAGGGTGTCCACTGGGAAGTCAGTAGAATCCCATGTTTCGTATAAATTATCACATAGGTTGGCCTCGTCTAAAACATCAACCAAGTAAGAAAAGTCCCTGCTTTCTTCAAGTCCAAACATTTCCCATAGCCTTTTGTTATACTTAGGGACATCCATGGATTCGTTCTCGTTGTCTTCATCATCACTAGACACATTCATTCCAGAACATTCTGAATTTGTTTCTTCTTCTGATTTTGATTCGAGTAGTTCAAGTTTCATCGCTAGTCCTAGTCAAAAGTTAAAAGGTTCAAGAGTGTGAGTAGACAATATTGGCCGAAGTTTTATAGAACTCAAGCGAAAAGATTTCATTAAACTTACCACGGAGATCAGCAAGGGGACTGTTGGAAAATTCAGAGACAAAAGAATTCCCTTCCTTGAAAGGAGGTTCTAAAACTGAATCTGGACTGAGCTGATTAATTTCCTTAAAAAGTTCATAGCCGAACCTGAATCAGATGTACACCAAGAATTCGATTCTCCACTAGGGGTACCACATGATGATCTCTGCAATGCAATAGAATTTCTTCAAAAGAATATCTACCACAGCCCCAGAACTTTTCAAACCCAGAATTGCAGAGACGATGACAACAATTAACTGCATTGAAAAAATTAACTAAATCTTCAAGATCCAAAATAAATAACCGCTAGAAGAGAGAAAATCATCAACCTCCTCTGTCAATGTCAAATGCCTTCCTCTGCGTCAAATTCCAAAATCAGAATCAAGAAATCCCTCTCTTGAAGGAGAAACTCGTCTGAATTCTTTGGTATGAGCAGAAAGAGAGAGTGGAAGATTCAAGTGAGTATTGAAGATTTTTCCGGTCAACTATAGAGCACGGAGATCAAGTGTGAGGAGAGAGAAAAGAAATAATGGGATTTCAGAGAATAAGGGAAAAGAGATAATGATAATTTGGGAGATAGATAGAGAGTTATTTCCCCCTTTTTCTAAAAGAAAATCCCCAAATTTTTTTTCAATTTTTGTTGTTTTATTATTAACAAAATTTTATTTGTTAAAAAAGGTCTCTAATTATTGTTTAACGTTTAAAATCCTCAGCAAATTTTTGAGGATCACTGTGGTGTTTTTGTTAAGATTCTTTTAGATAAATAAGCATTGGTGTTTTCAGACAAAAAAAAAAATAAAAAAATGATACTTACTCTTTTAGACAAATGTACGACTCAAGTCAATTTTTTTCAACTCATTGCATTTTAATAAACTATGATGTCCTATCTAGGTGTTGGTGTTGTGTTAATAGTCTGACATCAATATTACATTCAGATGACATCATAGCTCTCTTATCAATTAGTACTACACTAACATTTCACTTGAAATTATTTTTTTATATAAGATTTTCTTATTGATAACACATGTCATCATATGCTCAAATCTCACTTATTTTTTGGATCATATCAAAACTCATTAGGTATAACATAGTTTGTTATCATATGTATTTACTGATGAGTATATCTCACTTATTATCATATCCTCAAATATCACTTATTTTTTTTGAAATTTTGAGCAATTTATTCAAAGCATTTTTGCAATTTTATTCCTTCTTCTTCAATTAGATTATGTTATTTGTAAATTTTTGTACAAAGCCGCAATTAAACTGTCCAAAAATTAGTTTAACTTGGATGGATTAGCCATGGATCCATGAAGAATTTGCAGCATAACAAGTTGAATAAGTGAAATGTTTATTAAGAGTGTTTGTAGTATGGATATCGTGTGTTATCTATTTTACATAAGATGTCTAATAACAAGATTGTATTGTTTTCAGAACCCTTTAAACGAAAATGTATTTTGGAACGAGAAAATTTAAGATTTTAGCCGCTATTTACATTGTAATTTCAATGTTAGCCCTTACAATTCGAATCCTAATTTTTTGAAGAATCATTATCCTATCTCCCGAAACTAACAGAAAAAGGCGATGTATAGCATCTACCTTGGTTGCACCCAAAAGAAGAAGTTGAAGAAAGGAGCCATGTTTTTTTCCATGTTTGGATTATGTTTAATTCCACAGCTAACATTATCAATATACACACACTATATTAGAATACCCCTTTTACTATCTCTCCTCTTCTAAAACTTCTCAAGACTTCTTCCTAATTTTCTAGAATTTTAAATTTTTTAAATTAGTCACAAAATTCTCTATGGAATTATAGAAACAAATGATAAACTCCTAAACTATTTTTTCACTCAATTACTTTTTATACAGTTATTCAACACCTACCTAATATCAATACTTATCTTCTCTATAAGTTTCAATTAGACTGGAAACTCACACTTTAATCAATGTTCCCGGTAATGATGAAGTCTGCCTGAAATTTTGCTTCGAATTTATATGACAAGTAGAGAAAAGTAAGTATGAAAAGGTAAATAATGATTTTAAATTTAGGCACAATCAATATGAAGGGAAGTAATACTTCACACTCTTGTTTAGATTAATTAATGGTAATTATAATATTATACTTCAAAATAATTTCTTTGGCATACTGCAGATAAGTTTTCTAATTTGGATTTGGACTTATATATAATCTATATATATAACAAAAAGGTAGCTAAATTGGTCCGTCCTCTCTTCATGTTCTTCTTGATTAGTTCGGAATCTATCCATCTCTCTAATCGCTTCTTAGATTATATTTTTCTAATATTCATCTCTTTTACTTTTTTTTCCATAATTTCGCGCAAAATTCTTTTCTTCTAACTTAAAAGATTTTGTTTTTTCTGTTATTGGTATCATTGAACTTATTTATTTTTTATTTTTTAAATTTATTTTATGGTCTTAATGTAATTTTTTTAATCATTGTTATACATATTGAGTCTCGGATGAAAATCAAGGAAAATGGAGTGAAGAAAATTGAGGATTTCATCCTCTCATGGAAGATTCTTTGGTCAGTCATTGGATAGAAAATTGAACTTAAAAATGAGTTATATAGAAAAATGGTAACATCTATATATTTTTTTCTTTACAACACTTATTCGAATTGCCAACAAATATTTCGCAAATATTATAAAGAAGAAATGCCTCATTAATCTCTCATTTAAAACTTTCGTTGAAAAAGTATACGTAGATATATTTTTATCTATTATTGATATTTCTAGACTCAACACTCAGCTTTTTCTCCAACCAATAAAAAATAAAACAATTATGGATAAGTCCATTAATGAAGCAAATCATTTTTTTTTTTAAACAACACTTGCTTTTTATTTATAATATAAAATGTGATAATATATTTTTATTATTATTTTTCTTTAAAGGAATACAAGGAGATTTGTATTATACCTCATGTTACATGTTAATTATACCTAAATTAAGAATCATATTCATATTTAATTTCTATTAATAAGATCCTTTTTTTTTTAGGTTAAGGGGATCTTCTTTTTTTTTTTTTTTTTTGCTATAAAAATTCATTATAAAAAGAGAGGAAGAGGACTATGATGGATTGAGATAAAAATTTAGGGAAAATAAGAAGAGAAATATTGAAGGTAAAATGGAGTACTACTTTATAGTCTTAAAACAAAAGATGCCCTTTTTTTTTTGTAAAAATTCATATAGAAGGGGAAGAAGAAAGGAATATGTTAGGTTGTGAAAAAAATTTAAGAAAAATATTTGGAGAAATAATCAAAGTAATATGTAAACAATATGAATTTTTTATTTTTTTCTTTAATATTTTTTTTGAAACATCCTCTAATATTTGTCTTTATGTATTTTAGAAGGGTGTTATTATGGTCACTCAAAAACTATCATATCTCAAATTCGAGAAGGGCGTCGATAAGGATAACTCGGAAATCTATAAGAATAACTCGAAAAAATTTCATTTTAACTTAAACACTTTCTCTCTCTACAAACTTTTGCTCTAACATCTCTCTAAAAAAAACTCCAACTTTCAACATCAAAACGAGATTTGAAGAAAATATGGATTCCTTTGAAGAACATTTGGAAGAAAATGTTAGTTTTGAGGTAAGAAATCGATTGAAATTTTTTTTTTTCAATTTCTACACCATTTTCTCCCAGATGGGCTAAAATGGTGCATAAATATATATATATATATTGGTTTAGGTTTTTTTTAATTTTTTTTTGGTTTTGGTAATATTTTCATTTTACATTAACAAGCTGATGAAGATCCAATACGTTTAAAGAATTTTTAGATCCGGAATAATATATTGATCTTGGACATTTATTCACAACTGACCGAATATTTAGTTCGAACGATGAGTTGGTGCACTGAGCAAAACAAACTACAATGAATGCGAAGACATATTTAATCATAACTCGGTATCAGAGATTAGGAATAGCTGACCGGCGACCATATGTCACATTGGCTTGCGAGCGCGGAGGTTTAGTTAAAAAATATAAAAAAGCAATAGTTGACGACGAGAAAGAAGAAGTTCAAAAAAAAAGGCGGGGACCCTATGGGACGAAAAAATGTGGGTGTCCACTAAAGCTAAAGGGAGAGTAAATGACAACAAGCGAAAGTTGGCAATTGTTTGTACACAACGGAAGGCACAACCATAAAATAGTTGTTTAAAATCACAGTCATGCTCAGGCTGCAAGACTTACGGAGGAGCAGTTGCAACAGACTGAGCAGTTCAGGAAGAGTCATGTGCCGCCTCGCAATATATTACGATTTCTTCGAGAACAAGACGTTGGCTGTGCAGTCATGTAAGTTAAAAGGGAATTATTTTTAATACTTTTATTTAAATATTAAATATTTTAGATTTGTTTTTATTCCATTAATAATTAGAAATTTATTATGTATGTAGTGCCCAAAAAATTTACAATGTTGTTGCCAAGATTAAGAGGAATCGGATTTAGGGAAGAAACACAATAGAAGAAGTTCTTTGCCTAAGTGCAGAAAGGATCTACACCGTTTTCCATAGAAACCGTGAGGAGAGCAACGTACGTAGTGATATTGTCGTTACATACCCAACATCGATTGCAATGATTAGAACATGGCCATATGTACTGATAATGGATACCACATATAAAACGAACAAGTAAGTACTATAGTGGATTAATTGTATTATTAGATATCTTTATTAATTTATCTGCATAAAAAATTTAAATTTATTATGTATGTAGTGGATATTTGATATTCTATAATATTTTTTTTTTTTAAGAAATAGTTAATAATATTTTGACGTCCATCTGAAATAGTTGTCAATGTTAATCATTAATTTTCCGTTTAATCTTTAATTAAGGTACAACATGCCACTATTAGAAGCTGTAGAGATGACTCCGACAGGAAAGAACTTCACAGTAGCAACAGATTTTATGTGCAATGAACAGGCAACGACATACAGATTGGTTCTTCAACAAATCAAGCATTTATATTTTACATCTGCTATGTCAAATGGCGAGGGTTCAATTATCAATGAAGGAGAGCCACTAGTCATTCTTACCGATAGGGAAAGCAGACTAGTGCCGGTGATTGACGATGTATTCAGAAATTCATACCATATGTTATGTAGAAGACACATCGATCAGAATGTGTTGGCAAAGTTGACTGAGATAGTGAAAGATGAAGAGGTGGCTCAACGGTTCGTGAATGGCTCGTGGAAAAAATTAATAAATGAAATTGATGAGGTTGAATATCAGAGAAAGTTAGAGGTTTTGAAGACTGGGTGGAAAAGCAGGCCGGGCTTTCTGCATTACTTATTCAGCACATGGTTGAATCCATTTGCCCATAAATTTTGCCGGGTTTGGACATCTTAAGTGTTGTATTTTGGGGTAGAGACAACGAACTGTGCTGAGAGTGAACATTCTGTGTTGAAGGTGTGGCTATCAACGTGTCACGATGATTTGGACACTGTGTTTCTGAATATCGACTCTCTAATCTATGTACCCAGTCTACGAACCTGGCCTAACCTAATATCCATTCCCTGAAAACACCGATGCAGCATGGTTTCATAGTGTAGGATGGCTCTTACCGTCACTCAATTATCAAGATTAAAGCTACTTTCTGCTTTTGCTCGCCGTCTTGTTTGTGCTATTCACCTACGGAGAAAGTGTGCCTAGTCAGCTAGCTAGCAGGAGATAACTGAAAGGCTTTACTCTCTATGCTTTCCAAGCAAGTACAGCTCGTATGACACGAACGAGCTTCCTTCTTCCATTCCAGGGTCAAATTACTGAAATTAAATACACATTGGAAATTTCTAAACTTAAGGAGAAGTATGCCGCTAAGAGTAATGCCATATTGAAGAATTTAAGTAATAAAGTTAGTCATTTGGCTTTGAAGAAAATAATGGATGAGTTAAAGAAAGCACGTGAGATGGTTGAAGAACCGGGAAGCAATTGCCTGCATTACTTAAGGAAGTTGCACGGTCTACCATGTGTATGTGAACTTGTTCATAGGTGCCAATATTTAATTCCAATCGGAGAGGAGATGTTGACATTTTTGGAGAAGACTAGAAATCGGTTCTGATATTCTTGAACAACACGATAGAGACATGGATTCCGAAATGCGTGATCTCACCTCTCTGATACATGAGATTAATATGGGTCCAATTTCTAAGGTACGAGAAGTGAGACGTCTCATCAAAGGTGCTATATCTCCTATGTTGCCTGAAGATCCCTCTCAACCGTTGACAACACCCCCAGAAACCGCAATCACGAAGGGACGACGGAAGACGAATTCTACCAAAAAGGATAAGTCTCACTAGGAATGCGTCTCTGTCGCACATAGAAAGATTGGAAAGTCTAGCGGATCAGGTTCTGGTCCTAGTCCACGTTGAAGAGGTAGGCCGCCTCGTAGCGGTAGGGGTAGGGGCATGGGACGTAACAGTGGTAAGTCCAGTCTAGTATCCATTGTAAACCCGGATGCCCCATTAACGCCATTCCCCTTCAACAATGCATTTCTCGGGTTCATCTACGAATTCATACTAAACTGGAAGAATATGGTTGGTGATGGTAATTGTGGATTCAGGGTTGTATCTAATTTTTTGTTCAGGGATGAAAATCATTGGGTTGAAATTCGTAGAAAAATGTGCTTTGATTTACACCATCGTATGAACGTATATGTGCAAATGTTCGGATCAGTAGAACGTGTCACTGAGTTGATAAGGCGAACCAATTGGGAAGAGGGTTCGGCATCTGCTGACTATTGGATGGATACACCTGATCATCTTTATGTCATCGCGAACACATTCAATTTGTGCGTTGTTTTTCTTGCACGGTTAGGGTCGACCACCGTCCTACCTCTTGTTTCTAACATAGATGGTAATGCTGGAGCAATATTCATCGAATTCATAGAAGAACAACAGCATTTTATACAGGTATTTATTATTATGATTTAGTTTAAACTATTGTAATTCTTATTCTCATTTATTACATTTTTAGCCGAAACTTATATTTAATTCATAATAATTTATGATTCAGTTACAATTGTGAGATGGATGCCCTTTGCCTCCACTAAAGGTGCAATGGAAATATCATCGAGACATAAGAGTTAGTGGTTGGGCCGTCCCATACCGTGACCAGATGTTTGATTGGGTTTCGAGTTATCCTTATAGTTTTTCGAGTTGACTGTCCTTTCCAGAATTATTTTTATATGGGGTATACTTTTATTCATTGGTTGCTTTTACTCGTTACAATACAAAATTTTTTGTTATTATGTAACTTTTTTATATTTATATGTGATATATATATACATGCTATAAGTCGACGAAAGCATTAGTCACTGCCACACTCAGAAGCCAGAACTCTCTTGATTCTTCAATTCACAGTTCCGATTACTTATCCGATCAATGGCTGAGCCAATGGAAGTCTGCGTCAAAGCTGCTGCTGGTTGCCCTGATGTTCTTGGAAACCGTAATTCCTCTTCTTCATCTTTGTCATTTTATTCTATTTTGTTCTTTTTTTTACTTTTCTTCTTTTACTGTTTTCTATAATTTTCATGAGTTTATTAATCTAATCTGTTTGAATTTGTCATGGATTTTTGACATTTTTAGGTCCCTTTAGCCAAAGGGTCCTTCTGATTTTGGAGGAAAAGAAAGTACCCTACAAGAAGCACCTAATCAACACTGACGACAAACCCCAATGCTAAATTCTTCTTTTGACTATAAAAAGATGATGAGAAATGGAAAAGAAACGGATCTTATCTTCAATTCTTCTCTGAGATTGTAAGATGATTTGAAAATTTTGAATTCTTTTTGTTGGGCTTCTGTTTTTGGAAGTTAACCCAGAGGGAAAGGTGGCAAGTGATTAAGTTTGATGAAAAATGGATTCCTGATTCTGATGTTATTGTTGGGATCCTTGAAGAGAAATACCCAGAACCTTCCCTTGCTGCTCCTCTTGCTGCTCCTGCCGAAGTCTTATCTATGTAAATTTCCATCCTTCTTTGAGCGACTTAATTTGCCTGTTTGATTTCTTTAGCTTTTTAGTGTCTAAACCTTGTATGCACTGGTAATATGAGATTCTTTCATGGAAGTATATGGTCCTAATTTGTGTTTTAAATCCAGAAATTGATTCTTTTTTAGGGCTTATTGATGCTCAGTTGTTTACGTTTTGTTTATTTTCCATGGGCGCAGGCTGCTATTTCTGAAGGTTAACAACTTTGTCAATGAGGGAGCAAATGTTAGTGTCACAACTCATAAGAAACTAACCGCCGGAGATTTTTTACTATTTAATATGCTTTCTAGTATAAGATGTTCTACATATATGTTTATTGAGTAATGAAGTTAGATTTTCTTGTCTAGAATTAACCTGTGATTATTATTGCCCGTTCCCTTGCTTTATGTGTTTTGAACTTAATGGTGACATAATGGATTACTTTGTGTTTGTTCTGATCGATGAGTTAGTCAATCCTTTTATGCTGCATTTGATAGTTTTACACTTGCTTTTTCTGTACTTGATTGAAAATTTTCCCAATCTTGTTATGCTGCATTTGATAGTCATTTTATACTTGCTTTCTAATACTTGATCGAAAATTTTGCCATCTTTTGTCAAGTTCTTGAAGAGCAAGGATCCCAATGATGGTTCAGAGCACCCCAAATCTCATGTATGCAATATACTGAGAATTAACTGAAAAACATTGAATTGTCCTCTATTCCCATTTCTCTTAGCGGTGAACTGTAATTGTCTTTCCTATCCGCAGGGACCATATGTTAATGGCGAAGATATCTGTGCTGTTGATTTGAGTTTGGCACCTAAACTTCACCACCTTGTGGTGGTCTCTTGGCCAGTTCAAGGACTGGAAAATTCTTGAAAGCTCGAGTGGAGGGTAGGGAACGGGGGAGGTAGGTCAGTGAGGGAGAGAAATTATAGATCCATTTTCCCTTGCTGCATTATTCATGTAACAAGCTTACTGGACTTAAAGTGATGATGTATTATCTAACATATACATCGAAACGAGTAATAAAATACATCATTAGATGATGATATCAGCAATTTAGTATTGAAAAAACTAAGTGTGGAGTGTTTTTTATACATAAATAAAGGCCACATTATGAGATCAACTTTAACATACCACTTGGCCCTTTTCTTGAGATTCTGGTTGGAGAAAAAGGGGTAAATAGGAGGGAAAGAATTACTCTCAGTTTTCAGTCCAAAATCGCCTCTGAATAACAAAAATTGTTAAACATTTAATTAAACAGTTTCTTCTTCCTTGCAACTGAATTTTCCGTGTTGCTGGAATTGTGGCTGTTTTATTCATATCGAAAAGAAGAGCCAATTTTTCTATTGTTGAGAAAGAGATTATACATATGGCCAATGATTTGGATTTTGGATTAAAATTTTCTCTACAAATGTTTAGCTTTTTGACTCAACTCCTCACATAATCACTTCTACAAATGTTTAGTTTATTATTCTGGAATATAAAACATGTAAAGCAATTTCTTACAAAACAAGTTTAAAATATCTAAACAACTCTTCTCAATGAACTATAGTTTATGATTCTGATTCATATACTATCCTAGTATATAGAGTGGTTTAGAAGTTCTAGAATTTATGACAAAACAAATAAGCATAGAGGAGATATAAGGAAAAATGTTATAATACTCGTAATGAATCATAATCATTCAAATATTAATAAAGAAGAATTCGATAAAATCTTTTATGATGTAGAAGTTGAATTTTATTATTTCAATTATGGGTAAAATTTTTGAAAGTTGTTAATTTAGTAAAGTGATATTGTTATTCAATTTTCATAAAAAACATATTAATAGCTACGATGATAATAAGCTATATTGGAATCTAATTGTATCATTCAGGTCGTCAACAATCTTGGGAGTGCACAATGTTCCACAACATAGAACCTCCATTTTGGGGCATTCATGGCACTGAAAGTATTCCAAAGATGGGAAGTCAAGATTTCCATGGAAGAACCACTTGAGGTTTTCTAGTTTCTGAAGAACTAGTTCCTTCAACCCAGGAAGAACAAGTTTGTCAATTTTTTCATCATCTTCCACATCTCGCACAACAATCTCTTCAACCAGCTTGCAGTTGTTAATCTCCAGATATTGGATTGATAAAAGCTCTCTAGCTATGGAAGGTGAGAATAAATATCTCACATTGTCACAGTTGCAGATGTTGAGTTTAGTCAGGTTTCTTAAAACAAGAACGCCATCATGTAGTATTTCTACCTTATCGGAGATATCTAATTCCTTCAAATTAGGGAATTTGACCTGAAGATATTGCAGAATGTAAATAATAATTGTATTAGAGGAATTAATGCAGTTGAAAACAGCACGAGGAATTTCATAAAGGTATCCTGCTGCATAGGTACCTTTTGATGAAACAAGGATGCTGCATAGCTATTCAAATTGCTTGTTTCCAATATCTCAGTGGATTTGGCATCTGATATCTTCCTCTTCGTTTCATAACATGTCTTCAGCTTGGGACAATTTAGTATCACAAGTTTTCTCAAGGCTGGCCATTTGTATATGTAGGATCCAGAACAAAACATCTCAAGCATAGGTAAAACTCCAAGTTCAAGAGTTTCTAAATCAGGGAATAGGGCAAGCTCTGCATCATCATCATCAACCTCTTCTCTATCTGTTTCAATAACTCCTTCCATTGTTTCACATTCTCTTATTGTTATGTGTTGTATTTTCACTAGCATTTTAGAAACATGAAAAGGTAGCAAGAATCTCAAGTTTTTACACTTATCAACTGTCAGGCACCTCAGGTTCTGACAGGTTCCATTTCCCGGAGGAGGGATCCTCCATATTTCAACCAACTTTGGGAGATTACTGAGAAACAAATCCGTCAACTGGCCAAGTGTTGATTGATTTCCTTCAAAACTAATTACTGATTCAAGTGATTGGCAATCAAAAACCCCGAGTGTCTGGAGGCTACCCGTATCAGATGCAGAAACTACCAACAAGTTTTCACAACTAGACACCGCCATGTCTCTTACCTTGCACAAAGAAGAAGAAAGCATTTGTCCATCTACTACTTGCCTCAACTTCTTCATACGGTAGACGCACACTTGCTCTAAGCAAGGAAAGATTACCTGACACAAAAACATTACATTCACATGTTTAAAAATAAACCTTCACGAGAAATTCGCATTGTAAAATTATGATAAACATGGAGTTAAATTATCCACTTGAGAATTTTGGTTAGTTTCCCAATATTTGCTTTCTCATCAACTCTTTGTCAAAACTAGTATCATATACGTTCATCCTTACCTAATAAATTTTAGTAATTAAAATTGTTATTTATTTTAATAAATAATAAAATAATTCATTACTTTTTAATTTTAATTATGTTATTTATTTTAACAAATAATAAAATAAAATAATCTATTCTCTTATTTCTAATTATTTTTTATTTTTTGAGAAATTAGAATTAGTTATATAAGATTAGTTTTATTTTTCTGGTTGTAGTCATAAACTTTTATTTTAACCATTTATTGCCATGAATTTTATTTTATCTTTCTTTAACCATGAACTGTTTTAATATTGTAAGTTTATAACAATTTTATGATTTTATAGTAACATTCAACACATTTTTTTTTGCACAATTTTATAACATAATTTGAAGGATTTAGTCACTTTTTACCATTCAATTGGATCCATGTGTCAAAATGTATCGAATTTCATCATGAAATCTTTAAATTGTTATATATGAAATGTTGAAATATAGTTCGTGCCTATAAAAAGATAAAATAAGTCAATGAGTATAAAGAGAAAAGTAAAATTAGTTTAAGGGTAAATATAACCAATTTCTCTTATTTTTTTAATGGTTTCTTTTCTACTATATAGTTATATTTATTTTATCAAGAATTTCTACTTTTCTCTTTCATATTTGGAATATTTTTTTCTCTTCTTATTAAACCATATGAGGATTATTGTTTTTATTAATATTATGGCTAAAATAATTATGAAAAGAGATAATGAATTTACCTTTTTATCCTCTTTATTCAATTTTACTACTAGGTTCATTACTTAACATATTTTTAGTCATGATTTGTACTTAATACTTAAATGTAATGAATATGCACTCATTCTTTTAATATTTGGAAGTTACAAACTTTTTTGTTACTCATTCTTTTAATATTTGAGAGTTACAAATGTTTTTTCTTTTCTTATTAAAGCATATGAGGATTATTAATATTATTGAAGGATATAATGAATTTACCTTTTTATCCTCTTTACTCTCCTTATTCAATTTTACTACCAAGGTTCACTAATATGTTATTAGAAGTCCTCTTACCTGCCAAGCTCTTAATATTTAGTATACTTTTAGTGTTAATTTGTACTTAATACTTAAATGTAATGAATATATACTCATTCTTTTAATATTGGAAAGTTACAAACTTTTTTATTATCGTTCTTTTAATATTTTGTAGTGACAAATGTTTTTCTTTTTATTAAAACATGTGAGGATTATTGTTTTTTATTAATGTTATTTGGCAAATAATTATTGAAAGAGATAATAAATTTACCTCTTTATCCTTTTATTCTCATTATTCAATTTTACTATTAAGGTCAAATTTGTCCATTTAGAAAAAGAAGAAACAAAAAAGTGTAAATCAAATGCAGAGTAGAATAAAATAATTAAAGTTAGATGGAGTAAATATGAAGTATGAAGAGACAAGTAGAAATATGACTTACTTGGTGATTGAACAGAGTATAGCTTGCTTTGTCCTCAGTATCAAATGCAGAGTAGAAGCTCCTAAATGCATGCATTTCCCTTACTTCCAAATATTCAAGTTTTGGAAATTCAACTCTGTTTTCATCATCCTTGTGCTCTTCTTCATTTCCCACAATGTGCTCTATTTTCGAGCATTTCTCTACTATTAGTTTTCGGAGTTGTGCCATCCACACAACTACACAATATGGGAAGACAACTTTGACAGAGTTACAGCTGTACAATTCAAGAACATTAAGATTTTGAAGCCACGACGGTTGAAGAATAGGACCCCTCCACAAACAACTTTTCACAGAGGAACTTCATGAGGCATTCTCATTACTCGAGTTTATAAGACAATCCTCTGAGTAATTGTGAAGTTTCAGATTCCTCATGTTCAGAACAGTATTTTCTTGACATAGCTCATAGAAAGGATTTCTAATCCATCCCTCACATTCTAATTCCACACAGACTGCTCTCCTTAGTAAACTAATGATCTTAGTTTTTCTCAGCACATTCATATCAGATCCTCTTCCTTTGAAAAATACCAGCTTCTTGTCAAAATCATATGATCCAGAAAATTCATAAGATTCAGAAATATGGAACTTGACGAGCTTCTCAAAGGGAAACTCTGTTAACTCTGAGATGACATCACAGCTTGACGTACACACTTGCAAAATTTTAAGGGAATACAGTGAATTTAGCTCTCTGATTCTTGCATTCCCAGGATACCCTGCTTCTTCCCAATCCCTGAATTGACCAATGTAGAGTTCTTGGAGATTAGTCAATTCTGAAAAGACATTGGATGGAATTGTTCTAGGACCTCTGAGGCACCTAAGATCTAACAACGTGAGCTTTCTTAGTTCTCTTATTTCACCAGGAAGCTCATCAAGGTCAGAATGGAAAAAGCTAAGAGCTTCTAATTGCTTGAGGCTTCCAATTATACTTAAATTGGTTCGCAAAGTGCAGTACACCAAGCACAATGTGCAAAGACTTGACGGGAAACAAAGTGATGATGGTAGAAGAAGATTAAGTGATAAATAATTTAGATCAATAACTCTGAGTTCTTTCATTCCTTCAAAAAGGTTGTTCAATCTGTCCCATTCACTTAATTTTTCCCATTCACATCGCAGTTGGAAAAGCTGAAGATTTTGGGGGGAATTCAAATCAGCAGGAAGTTCGTCAAATTCATTCATGTTCAAGGAGATGGCGGTGCCGGATTTATCCTCATTGACAAATTGTAGCTGCTTTAATCTATGGTCATCAACGGAAGCAATTGAAATCACAACATCCCTCACAACATCATGCATTTTCACAGATCCCTCCTCATTCCCAGCTAACAAAAGCGAAAAACTTCTAAGATCAGCAACTAGAGAATGTACTCGGTTTCTAATGTTTTCCAATGAGTCAATGTCACTGAACAAGCACAATCCCTTTCCATATCTAACCAAAATTTCGATAGGGATATTATAATCTTCTGGAAATAAGGAACAGAGCATTAGCAATGACCTTGCTTGCTTACTTTCCAAATAACTGTAACTTAACCTTATGCTTGAGTATACCTTCGTATTCATTCCTGGAATATTTGTGACCGTATGTCTTTGGAGTTGGGTAAGGGCATCTTCCCAAGCATGCACGTCTTTATTTCTTAGAGCATGGCCAAGAGTTTTGATTGCAAGAGGTAAGCGTCCACATTCCTCTGCTACCATTCTTGCTACGACCTGCAGATCGGGATTGTCCACAGAATTTCCAACAATTTCTTTGAAAAAATGCCAAGCTTCTTCTTCAGACAAGACATCAACCGAGAAGTTTCTTTGAGTTCCCCTTATATCAAACTCAAGCTGAATACGTGAAGTGAATACAATTTTGCAGCTGTTTCTATCACCTCCAACAGGAATTCCAATTTCTCTTAAATCTATATCTCTCCAAACGTCATCCAATATAACAAGAATCTTTTTGCTGTTATTCATCATTAGTCTCGCATGGAGTCTCTCTGCTCTTACAGAAATAGTCTCCTCCGGAAAACTTAGACCAAGTCTATCTGCAAGTTGACGTTGAATCTCCCGAACATTTGGATCTTGAGACACCACAGCTAAGGCTACCTCGTCAAACATATGCTCATCCTTTGCTTTTCGGGAAACTTCTTTCACCAGCATAGTCTTACCAGTACCACCCATGCCGCATATTCCTATCATGCGGATCTCATCATCCTGTAGGGCTTCCATGATTTCTTTCATGACCAAGTTCCTGGACTCAAAGTTCTTAAAGTCTCCAGATGAGATTGTGGGTAAACAAGTAATTGGCATAGCATGTGCCACTCGATCGAACTTACCTCTGCCTTGAAGATCTAATGCTACTTCACCCAACTTTTTAGCTCTCCTGCTTAAGGAATAGCAAGATCTTGTATGCAGACACCAACCTCTGAAGCAGCTTGTTCCAATCTTACGGACATGCTCAAAAATTTCATCTGAGTCGGACTTAGTTTTGTCCACCTCAGTCAGCCATGCCTCAACAGCAGGTCGTATAACTTCAACATTTCTTTTGGCAGCATCAACTTGTCGTTGCACCACAACTCTCATATCTTCCAGTTGTCTGATTTGTTCCTGGAGATTCTTCAAGTTGTTAAACAAATACAGATAACCAAACAAGCGGCCAATCGGAGCAACTAAATTTCCAGCAACTTTTGCAGCAACAGAAATCACAATATCAGCAGCCATCTGAATTATGTTTATATGTATAAAATTTAAAAAAAAAAAAAGAAGATGTGATATTAACCTGAAAGAGAGGGTGGAAGATTGAAGAGAGAAAGCTAAAAGAAAGGAGAAGAATGGATGAGGGTTGCTAAGGGAAGCTGGCTGATTAATAGAAAGCTAAAAGACAGGAGAAGATGAGAGGAGTGAGAACTGAGAAAGAAATAAAAATCAGGAGAATCCATTTGAGAGAATAAAGTTGCCCTTCTTCTCCTTCTGAATTATGTAAAGAATAAACTAATCAAGCTACAAGGAAGAATAGAGAGTCTTTCCTTTCCTTAGAGCTCAAAACCAAGTATAATACTTAACCTAGTATTCAAGTAAGAGACAGACAGAATAACCCATATCATACAAAATGAAAGCCTCATCCCCTTCATTATTATCAATGTTTCAGTTTTGCTTTTGGAATTCTTGGATGTGACTCTAATTTAGTTGGTAATTGTACAAGTAGATTCTTGTCTTAAGATTCTTCATCCTAATGAAATTTCAATCCTATCAATTCATAAATTTGTTAACTTTTATATAACGCAAGCAAAAATAGTAAGTTAATAATGCTGCTTATAAGTTCTTCTCCACATATGCATTTCACTCTCTAGAATCTCAAGAAAAAGAGTCAACCAAACTTTCTCCAAATCTGAAAAATATAAATTACCAATCTAAAGCTTACACATACTAATTTTCCAAATTAAACAATAAATGCTTAGGATTCAGTCGTCAAGAGTTCAAATTCACGAATAGCATAATTACATCAATAACAATATTAATGCTTCAACAAAATCATGTCATTCTTCCACAACCACAACCAAGAGTTTTCATAAAAAAGTCGTATATCCCAAGTAAGTAAATTTGAAGTTTACAGCTTTTTTCCTCAGTACACAGAAAGAATAGCATATAGAGTAGAGATACCTGAAGTGAAGCACCTCAGCACAGCACAGCACAGCACAATCAAGATTAAATTGTACTTTTTCTACATCTGAAGCAGCTCTTCTTCCAATAATGGCATAAATAAATAAATGTTAGCACTAACAATAAAGATCATTCAGAGATTTAGTTTTGATCCTAAGATCTTATGAATTTCAGACCTGACTATCATATAGTATCAAGAAATTTTGACAACTAAATTACCAAAGACTTAGATGGCTAAGAAGAATGTAATATAACTATAGAAACAAAATAGAAAATGAATTACAGACCCACCAGAAAAAGGAAGGAGAAGGATAAGGAAAAGATTCTCAATCAGAAATACAGAGACAAAACCTTACCTTTATTTCATTACACAGAATAAAACTATGAATCAACTAAGGTTTGAGTATCAGCAGAGAAAAGACAAATTGCTCACAGTTTTCTTCCCATAGGAAGCAGGATTAATAAAATCAGTAAGTCCAAAAGAAAAGGACAATTCCCATGACTATAAAATGTGCTAATTAATGAGCAACAAAGAATGAAAAGACGACTTTTCCAAACTTTACTGCAGCTAGATCAGCTCCATTCCACATAATTTCACACCTTCTGCCACCTGTTATCAAGAATGAGATCACCATAATTATTTGATCGAACCAAATATATATTACTTCAATTTCCAATACAAAAAATTTGAAACAGTAAAGCCTTCTCCTTCATGTTCTGCACCCTTCAATGTTGCTCCAACACCTGCACTAACACCTCACATTTTAATTCATTTAACAGAAAGACCTAGCCGCAGAAATCAGATTAATGTTAATTAACAAAATCAGTAAAGGAACATGTAGCAAACCGTAGCAAAGAACTGTAAATTTTAGGACATCTATATTTAACTTTCAAAATATTTTTCTTTTCAATTACACAAACACAGCTAAAAAGAACCTATATAAAAGATCAATTGCAGCAAAAACGAATAAATTAGCAAAAGCCTTGAGGTGAAACATTAATCTCAGGAGAAAAATACCTCCTGTACGTTGGAGGATACTATAAATTTCACCTCCATTGTCAAGCATCTGTTTTTGCAGCAGCCGTTAGATACACGTATTAGGGAGCTCCGAAAATAAACAACGGGCAGTGAGATAGAGAATGAACTTTATATTTATGAGATTCAAATAAAATATACTGCGCGGATTGATTTTAGATAATAATGCACTAATTTTTATTATAAAAAATATATAATACTCGAATATATTCATTAAATTTTTTTTTTAAATTCATTAAATTTACTTAATTGAATTTGCGGATGCTTTTATAGATGTCCTAGTAGGACATAATTCTTATAACTAAAGATTTGATCATAAAAAGTTATACATGGATAGCGTATATTGCACATTCTCAAACGCATAAGTTATGCATATATAATATAAACTTATCATATAGAGTTATAGTTAACGTTATGTGGAATGCTGAAAATATGTATAATCATTATTAATAATTAATTTCAAGATATGTATATGATATCCTAGAAGGATAATACTACAATCACATTGTTGGGGTGTGAAATTTAAAGGCATGTTTGAAGAGATAAATTTCACCAAAATTTCTTTATAAGAAATGTGAAATTAATGTACAATACTTCCGAAATGGGCATTATTGCATATGATTTTGATTATGATTAACATATATTTGTGTGATGATTATTAAACTTAGTTTCTATAGAACAAAATAAACATATTTGGAGTCTCAATACTACACTGCATAGAAACAAAAGATCTTGGTGATAAAAGATCAAGTCATTACAAGACCAAGGCATAATGAAGAAGAAAATATCAAGCCATTGAAAACCTTGAAGACAAAGTTTAGTTAGAGTTATATGCTAAGGTACTTTGTAAAATTCTCTAACTTTTGTCTTTGATTTTTTATTATGGAAGCTCCTTGGATGAAATATTTTTTACAGACTATACTTGAAAAACTCAAATATTCTTAATAAAGTGTTTGATACTTTTAAATGTTTTTCTCATTTTAAAGAGTATTAAAAATACATGTTTCTGAAATGCGAAGGAAAGTTCTTTTTAAGGAAAACTGGTTTTTAAATCCTTATCAGAAAAGGGCCATCCGATTTTTTCAAAGTAAAAGAAAAACCGATCATCATATTTTAAAACCGGTCGTACGATTTTTCAATCGGTCATCCGTTTTTTAAGGGTCATCCGATTTTCCATTGTAAAACAAAAATCAATCTTCCTGTTTTAAAAAGGACATCGGATGTCCGTTTTTAAAAAACGGTTGTCCAATTTTTCATTTTTGCTGCAAAAAATTTAACTGTTACAAAGAGTAACAACTAGTTTTTCCTTCACTTATAAATAAAGTTTTCTGGATCAGCAGTAAATGAAAAAGTTGTTGAAAATATTTTTGAGATCATTTAAGAACATTTAAAGAGTTTTAAAAGTACATTCTTAAAAAACATCTTCATCTTGCAAAAACAAAAAGGAAAAATCTTCTTGAAAGCTTCATTGTTGATCATCCATCAAATAAGAGAAAATAGGAGCTTCTAGAAGCATTCAATTGTCTTGTATATTTCCCTTTTCAAGCTCATTTGGTAACATTGTTCCTTACTCATCTATTTTTCTATTGATATCAAAAGTTTGTGTTGAAAAACCCCTTGGGTTATCCTTTGATTGTAATTGCGTTGTGGATTAAGGTTGCTTGGGAAACCCTTGTTGGGTGATCATCATACTTGTGATTGTTGTAGACTTTGATTATAGTGGATCTGGTACATCATTGGGCGTTGAATCAATGTATTGAATGAGAGAGTGAACTACTATAAATTGTTGTGCCTCTTTATTCTTTAAACTTTGTTCTATACTTGTTGCAAAGAGTTTTAGAATTATTCATCAAACAAAATTGGAAGTTTAACTTGTAATCACACAAAAGATTTTATAAATTAGCAAAAAACCTTATTCACCCCCTCCCTCTCTAAGGTTTTTCAAAGATTTATTCACTAAGACATACCATTGTATTGGTTTAATGATCTTATATAAAAAATAAATGAGTAGTGTACTATTTTTTCTTCACTAAACGTTTTTCTTCTATAAGGTTTTTTTCTCTAGTAAGATTTTAAGGAGGCATATTATTTATATTATAAACATTCAAGGAGAATATTATGAAATTAATGTGTACATAACAGATATCTAAATATGCTTATTCATTTATTTAAAATGTTGTTCCATTTGAATAAAATTGAATGAAATATTTTTCTATGCAAAATTCGTTTTCACTTTAGATATGTTCACTATATGAAGGGTGACAAGGATCCCCAATCACTCTCTTGAAAAGTTCTTTTTTAAGTCACATGGAAAACGAGTACATAATAGGAAAATTATTGGACCAACAATTAATTATTGTAAATAAAAAAAGGAAAGGAAAAATTATTGGAGTTGTGTACACCACATTACCACAAATTGCGCTAGTGGTACTTGACTTAGAACTAATTGGAAATTTTGAAAAAGGTAAATAAGTCAATCATTGTAAAGTTGTTTTTTTTTGTTGTGTGATATACAAATAAAGAATTTGTTCTATTTTGTCTAAAAAATAAATAAATTAATTGAAGTATTGTATTACAAATTATTACTTTTTTCTTTTTAAAATATGACTACTTTTTTTACAATCAATATTTGTAAGTCATGCCATGTGGAGGATCTAAGTAAGAAAGTCAAACAATTGAACTACGCCTTTTTTATTTAAAAAAAAATTATTTAGTTTCAAAATTCCAGTAAGCAAAGAAATAAAATATACCTAATTGAAGACAAGGACAAACTAAACCACTAGTAGGTCACGAACTCCTCCGCTTGTCTGGGATTTAAACTGCTCTTGTCTCTTCTATCTTATACCCCGCCAATAGTTTTCACTTTCAGAGGTCTTTTTTCCTGCATTAGAAGTAGGGTAAGAAAATTTTTTCTCTTTACTAGAGACGAGATTGTGCAAGGAGAGAAAGACTAATTCCTGGCAACGGAAGTCTATATGTAATTGGGCTCAAATTGTTTGGCGGATTCTCACATTACGCCTGCACTCTAGAAGTGTTGGTGTTGGATTCAAGGGAGGTCAGATAGCTTCCCCGACTCCCGGGATGCATTAAACATTTATATGATTTAGTTTTTAAACATTTATTTTTTCTATCATCATTTTTCAAAAACAATTTTACATAAATTCAATAGATTTTTTTACCGTTAAATAATTAACACATATAAAGAAATTAGATGAACTGTTCATGTATAGTAATTTAAATAGTAAAATATGATATTTTAAATTACTCTATCGTAAAGAAATATAAATGATGTGCCATTTTGGATGGATGAGTAGTTTTTATTTTCTCTAAATAAAATTGTAGGTGTATGTTTATTTTGTAGGAAATGTCTTATGATGTCTATTTTACCATTCAAAATATTTCGTTATTAATTCGTGTAATTTTATTTTTACGTAAATTAAATATAGTCGATAAAAGGATCTCATTATATTTATATAGAATTGTTTAGAGTTATAATGACAGAAAATAAGCTGAGTTGCTTAAACTTTAAGCTATTTTTTATTTTTTCTTTTTGTTTTTTTATATGGCTATAAGTCGGAGAAAGCACTAGACAAAGCACTAGGCAGTGCCAGAACTCTCTTGATTCTTCAATTCACAGTTCCGATTACTTCTCCGATCGATCAATGGCTGAGCCAGTGGAAGCCTGTGTCAAAGCTGCTGCTGGTGCCCCTGATATTCTTGGAGACTGTAATTCCTCTTCTTCATCTTTGTCATCTTATTCTATTTTGTTGTTCTTTTTTACTTTTCTTCTTTTACTGTTTTCTATAATTTTCATGGGTTTATTAGTCTAATTTGTTTGAATTTGTCATGGATTTTGACATTTTTAGGTCCCTTTAGCCAAAGGGTCCTTCTGACTTTGGAGGAAAAGAAAGTACCCTACAAGAAGCACCTAATCAACACTGATGACAAACCCCAATGGTAAATTCTTCTTTTGATCATAAAAAGATGACGAGAAATGCAAGAGTACGGATCTTATCTTCAATTTCTTCTCTGAGATTGTAAGATGATTTGAAAAATTTGAATTCTCTTTGTTGGGCTTAGGTTTTTGGAAGTGAACCCAGAGGGGAAGGTGCCAGTTATTAAGTTTGATGAGAAATGGATACCTGATTCTGATGTTATTGTTGGGATCCTTGAAGAGAAATATCCAGAACCTTCCCTTGCTGCTCCTGCTGAAGTCTCATCTGTGTAATTTTTCATCCCTCTTTGTTCTTAATTGTGACTTAATTTGCCTGTATGATTTCTTTAGCTTTTGAGTGTCAAAACCTTGTATGGACTGGTAATGTGATTCTTACATGTAAGTATATGGTCGTAATTTGTGTTTTAAATCCAGAAATTGATTTTTTGGTAGGGCTTATTGATGTTCAGATGTTTATGTTCTGTTTATTTTCGATTGGCACAGGCGTCTACTTCTGAAGTAGTTAATCAAATTATCGGAGTTAGGAGTCATAATCGAATGTTTTTGTCTTTCAGTTTGGGTTATAATTTAATCTTGTCAAAGAGAGTTCCAAGGTTAACTTTGCCAATGAGGTAGCAAATCTTAGTGTCACAACCATAAGAAACTAACTGTTGGAGGCATTTTACTATTTAGTACTCTTTCTAGTATGAGATGTTTTACGTAGATGTTCATTGAGTAATGAACTTGTATTTTCTTGTTTAGAATAAACTTGTGATTATCGTTGCCCGTTCCCTTTCTTTATGCGTTTTGAACTTAATGGTGACATAAGGATTACTTTGTGTTTGTTCTGGTCGACGGTTGACCTCATTAATGGGTGTGTCAATCTTGTTATGCTGCATTTCATTGTCATTTTACACTTGCTTTCTAATACTTGATTGTAAAATATAGGGGATCGAAAATTTTCTCATCTTTTGTCAAGTTCTTGAAGAGCAAGGATCCTAATGATGGTTCAGAGCAGGCTCTGGTTGAAGAATTGAAGGCTTTGGAGGAACACCTCAAATCCCATGTATGCAATATACTGAGAATTAACTGAAAAGCATTGAATTGTCATATTCCTATTTCTCTTAATGCTGAACTGTAATTGTCTTGCCTATCCTCAGGGACCATATGTTAATGGCGAAAATATCTGTGCTGTTGATTTGAGTTTGGCACCCAAACTTTACCACCTTGTGGTGGCTCTTGGCCACTTCAAGGACTGGAAAATCCCCGAAAGCTTGACTCACGTCCATAATTATACTAAGGTACGCTGATATTTCAGATTGTTCACCCTACCCTTTTTTTCCGTCTGATTTCCCCCTCCCCCCTGCTTGTATGTGGATTTATTGTTTAGGTGGCATTTCTTTTTGTTGTTGCTATGCATTTGGGTGAAGTGGAGGGTAGAGAACGGGGAGGTAGGTCAGGGAGGGAGAGAGATGATAGATTCATTTTCCCTTGTGTGCACGATTCAAGTGACGAGCTTACCAGACTTCAGGTGATGATGTATTATTGAACATAAACATAGGAACGAGTAATATATCATTAGACGATTATATCAGCAATTTAGTATTGAAAAAACCAACAGTGTAGAGTATCTTTATATGGAAATAAAAGCCACTTTATGAGGTCAACCTTAACATATCACTTGCCCTTTTCTTGAGACTTTGGTTGGAAAAAAGGGGATAAATAGGAGGGAATGTTGCAACTAATCTCATTTTTCAGTTCAAAATTGCCTCAAGTAACAAAAACTGGTAAACTTTTACATTAGACATCTTTGTTCTGCCTTGCAACGGTCTTCAAAGGATCTGCGAGTTCTCTGTGTTGCTGGAATTGTGGTTGTTTTATTGATATTGAAAAAGAAGATCCTTCAGAAAGAGATGTATATCATAGGATTAAAAGTTTCTCAACGAATATTTAGCTTTTAACTCACAAACTCCTCACATTCTTATAACTCCATAGACGATGCAATGCATTGTAATAGGTTTTTTCATTTCCCTTATATCAGTATCTAACAAGTTCTTGATGATTAAATTCCTAAAAATTCTTATTGCATGCCGATCGCCATGAATTTTCTAGCTAGGGAATTTTTTAAATTCCAAATAATGTGAAATTTTTCTTTCTTCTTCGTCCTGCAGTTGCTCTTTGCCCGAGAGTCGTTTGAGAAAACTAAGGCTGAAGAAAAGTATGTGATAGCAGGATGGAAGCCGAAGGTCGAGGCAGCATGAATATATCCTACTACTAGTAGTAGTAGGTTGTGATCAAATCCCTCTCCCAAAGGTCCCTTAGTGTCAAGGCAAAAGGAGAGAGAATAAAACCTTTTATTTGTAGTTCAATGTATGAGCTTTTGATGAACACTTCACCTCTTAGTAAGCATATTTATCTCTAGAGTTGTATTATGAAATAAATCACTCCCTTCTGCACATATAATAGAACTTGTCCTGATTCAGGTTTAAAAAAAGAAATATCTACTGCCAAGGAGGCTCCCCGAGGTTTCCCCCGGGCAGGTTGCTTACCCGGCCCGGTCTCCTCTGCTGCTGTTTTGGTGTGCGGAACCTTTTCCGCTGGCGGTGGAGGGTGGGGATTTTTTTTTTTTTTTTTTTTTTAATTGTGGGTTAGATGTTTGAGGCTGTATTTGGGTTGATTCTTTGTGTGTTGGGTTTGTTTTCTGTGTTTCTCCCACACCTTTTCTTGGCCGAGCAACCTTTGCATGGGGATTCCGGTGATTGATTTTATTGTGGAGGTTCTTCGAGCAAGTCATAGATAGAAACAGACACTACAAAAGTACCTAAAGGTTCAAGGCCTCTAGTACCACAAAATACTAAACAAACAATACTAAATAGGGGGTAAAGTGCGTATTTTCTATCAATAAAGGGTGAAGTATTTTTCAATTTAAGTGACGGACAGAATTTTGCAATTGACCTAAGAATATTATATATGTATATATATTTTACAATTTTATGGGCAAATCATATATAACTCAAATAATAATAATCTCTACTTAGAAATACTATAAATTTATCACGTTTAGACATTTTTTGTCATTCACAATAAGTAGTAACAAAAAATTATTTCCCTCTAATTAGCAAAACATATAAAAGTAAAACATATTTTTAACTATATTATCTTTCTAATACATTGGGATCATTGAAACTGCTCATATAGTAATTTGGATTCATGACTTATCACTTAACAATTAGTTTCAGGTACTTAAGGAAGGGATCCTTCAAACTACTTCTTGCTTTATTTTCTTACATTGCGCGGAGGGGAATGTGATTTGAAGTGAGAACCTTTGTATAGAGCACTCTTTACTATTGTCTAACTAAGTTGCCACAAACTATCCCTCCTTGTCCACGCAATTATACACCTCTATTACTATATAAGTAGTTTTGATATACTCCTATTTCATATTAATACTCGCCTAAACATGTTTTTTTTCTATTTTAAAATATTTATCACTTTAGTAAATCAGTGAAGTATTAAATAAAAATTTTGTGCATATACCCTTATTGAATATTATGGGATGGTAAAATATAATAAATGCTTAGAAACAATTCAAATAAATTCATATTACTAAAAAATAACAATTTAGTATATTAAGCTTAAAATTTGTACACTTTAATAATTTTTTTAATACTCGTGTTATATGTTAACATGACAGATAATAGGAAACAGTGAGAGTAGTATTACCCAAAAAAAATAGTTTTAATATTGTCTATTTGATTTTGGTTAAGTAAGTTGTTTGAAAAGGATGAAACGACAAGGGTGGCTGTAGTTTAGTGGTAAGAATTCTACGTTGTGGCCGTAGAGACCTGGGCTCGAATCCCAGCAGCCACACTACTAGTTTTCTTTTTCTATTTGCCTTGTTGGCGTCAGTGTGATGAGAGGAGTGGTGGCAACTGGTCAACCAACCTCGGCGCCGGTGATATACCATTCCATTCATGTGTGCTGATCTTTTGGTCTCTCTGTTATTGACTTTCTTGTCAGGCCGTGTCGTTTTGATCCGAAATAGATGATATGCTGATCTCAAAGTTCCACGTGTCCCATGTTCCCCACTCTTTCCCCTAGTTCCCGCCTAGATTTTTCACTCACTCTAACTCCTCACTTTTCTTATTAGTACAATTTATTTTTTACTTTTACACGATATTAATCGAATTATTATATTAAATTTTATTTTTTTTATTTTATATTACTAAAAATATTAATAAAATCCAAATACATATTATTAGAGATGATAATGAGGACAGAACAAAGGAAAATTAAGAATTTCATCGTCCGTATTGTTAATTTTATACCATATTCTTTGTTTATTCCATTCCATTTAAAGTTATGAAAAGAATTTATATCTCTGTCTCACAGGAATAAAATGAATTCCATTTCTAAACGGTAGAAGGGGGCAAAAAAATCCCCGTTAACCCCACAAAAAAACATGACTAAAAACTCCCCTTTAACCCCCACCGAAACATAGGATATTTGGTCTCATTAAACCCTTATAATTAATTTTAAAAACTTATATTGTTAAATCCAGAGAGTCTATTAAAAAGTATTTATATTATAAAAGAGGTAAAGTAATAATGTTAATAAATGAATTAAATATTTATAGCCATAGGATTAGGACGGGACTATAACTGGAATAGGACAGGACGTAATGAAATTTCATACTAATTTCTTCCCTAATTTTTCTATCTCATCTTTGGTCTTGTGCCATCTCCAATTAACATTGGGAGTCACCGTTCCATTTCAAAACAAGACATGACAAAAATATAAGATAACCCTTAAATCTTACTGTCAAATAATTATCATTCATTAATAGTTGAGTATTAAACTTAAAGTTTTTTATTATATAAGATAAGCCCTTAGTCTTAATACTACTTAAGATTATCAAAAAAATAATTTTATGATAATAAACTATCCATTTTATTTAAAAAATAACACTACCATATTTTATAATATAAAATTAAATCATTGGAGTTTCATGGTATAAGATTATTTTATTTTATAAATTTTTCCCCTAATAATACCCATATCCTTTATTGTTTAATGTATTACTATTTAGTAATTTTCAAAAGTTAAACCCATTTAGAAATAGGAGAGAGAAGATAAAGTATTTGAATAATAAACTTATAAAAAATTATTATATGTATTTTACTATTAAAAATGTATTGGTTTCATATTTTTTTAATATTTATAAAAAGTAATTTAATCTTACATTATAAAACAGAGATAAAAATTGAACTAATCAAGAATAATTTTTTAAAAATTTATAAAATTTAAAAGGATCTATTATAAATATTTTATTATTATAAAAAATACCTTAATTTTATATTTTTTAATTTATGTAAAAATAAATTTACCCTTATATTATGAAATGAAACATAATGGAATATAATTGAATCAATCAAGAACATTCTGCATCATTAAAAAATAAATTATGATTATGACAGGATTTATAATAAGTGTTTAAAAGAAAAAAGAAAAATCATTAAAATCCCCGATATTTTTGTTGTCTTATTATTCCCCTCAAAATACAGGTTCGTAAAGTTCCGCCATCGGAGTCCACAATAAAATCACCCACTTTCCTCGATCGCATTTTCCGTTCATTTCCCAAAAGGCCCTCCATTTCCCTCCATTATCTCCCAATTCCCTCCTTCTCCGCTCTACAGTTTCTCACCAAACCCCTACTGAAGAAAGAGTCCTCTTTCCAGCAGGTTCTCCTTCTTCTTCTCGTTGTCAAATATTGCATGAGCAACCAGTGAACGTCGCCGCCAATATGGTGGAGCCGTTAACTCTCGACGGCGGTCACGATGCCTCCGAAGAGCGACTACTTTTGCAGGAGACTGGAAATGCTACTACTGACCATTCCTGGCGATTGAACTTCGATGGTTTCCACTTGTCTTGCGAGCATAAGGAGAAACCTCCTCGTGGTCTCCAGGATTGCCTCGGTGTATTAGGTGTTAATTAGTCACTCGGATTTACTTTTATATACATGAAGTTTGATTAACGATCTTTTTTCTCAAGTTACTTGGAATTTCGTATACTTTTTTCCTAGATTTGGACTGATATTGTTTGTTTCCTTGTCTTATGCTACTTTTGGTGAATTTTTGGATTAATTCTGTTTTGGGATACTTTAATGGCTGAATGAATCCTTGGTGTAGTATAGTGTGTAGTGGAAAGAAACTTTACTTATTGTCTATGTGGCTTTAATCTATTTGAAGGGAAAGGAAAGTGGATGCATTAATAATGGTTGAAAATGCTGGGGAATATTAGTTTTTGATGGTGCTCTTTTTAGAACTGAGTACTGGATACTGGTTACTGCTCACTTTGGTATATGCTTGATTTTGTGGTTCATGTTTACAAAGAATAATTGAATGTTACCTTGTCTGTATTTTTTCTTTCCTCATAAATAGATTTGTTAGTTTTGCCTGAGAACATGTTGGGGCTCTGCAGTTCAGGTTTTTGATCAATATGATTCGTAAAATGAAGTTATTACTCACTGTAAATGGAGGCAGTTATCTGAATGCGCTTGTGGCTTTTTCAGTTTTTGTTAAACTTTGCCATGTTCCCTTTAGAACTTGAAGTTGTTTTATCACTAAAATGCTATTTATTTTGATCTACTATAATGTGATTCTGTGGAGTCAGCTTAGTTTAGATAGATTATTGCAATCCTTTAAGAGGAGTGGATAAAACATACTTGAACTGGTGGTTTCAGGTTCCGAAGATAACGTGGCTGAGTATTATCAGCAGCAGGTGGAGATGCTAGAGGGCTTCAATGAAATGGATGCCTTAGCTGAACGTGGTTTTGTTCCTGGAATGTCAAAGGTCTGTCTTAATTTTCATTTTCATATCCTTGGGGTGTCAAATGTCTTAATATGTTAATTTTAATTTCACCAGACCTTTCAGTTGTAGTTAAAATACAAGGATTAGTTGTGAGGATTGTGAACAAAGAATACCGCTTTTATTATATGCAGGAAGAAAGAGAAAAGTTGGCCAGAAGTGAGACGACTGCCATCCAGTTATCAAATATAGCAAACATGGTTCTTTTTGCTGCTAAAGTTTATGCATCCGTTCGGAGTGGTTCACTGGCTATCATCGCATCCACATTGGATTCACTTCTTGACCTTCTCTCTGGATTTATCCTTTGGTTCACAGCGTTTTCCATGCAAACTCCAAACCCATATCAATACCCCATCGGAAAGAAACGAATGCAACCATTGGTTAGTCATTTTCAACCATTCATTATGTTCTTCAACACGACTCGTTGCATTTTAGTTGCATTTCAATGTATTGCCTGTTGCATTCTAGTTGACCTGCATGGTCAGGCATTTCATACTCTTACACCACAGTTGCTGGGAAAATTTTCTTCTGGGTTGCCTGGATTACCCAGGCTTCTCCTAAGCTGAGTGCTTGAATATCCCAATTTTTGGTATATGAATGCTGTTTGAATCAACTTTGCAATTAGAACTACTCCTAGCTGTTATGTAGGGTTGAACAGGAAATTGAGAATGGTTGAGACATGCTGAGGATTCTTTTCTACAGGATTTAAATGTTGCCTTTATGTGAACATTTTACTAACGAATGCAGCTAGAAGTCAATTGCTCTTATGGATGTTGTTTTGTTCTAAATCCGTTTTACTTCATTTTATTTTCTACTACAAGCTGCAATTTCTTGAATGAGTTCTGTAACTCTATATTTCAATGCTTTAATGGATATTTTTAAATGTTTTTGGCAGGGAATCCTTGTTTTTGCATCTGTTATGGCGACTTTAGGATTGCAAATAATCTTGGAGTCTCTGCGTACATTAATATATGATGTAAGTATTGTCTCGACCAATTGTTATGTTTTATACTTCTTGGTTGGGTTGTTGGCCTTCAACAACCAGATAACTCTCAGTTAACTTTATCTCAAGACAATTGGCATGTTTGATGCTTCTTGATTGGGTAGTTACCCTCAACAACCAGATCATTCTCTAATAACTTTATCTTAAATATCTCCTCCCTCTCTTGCCTAAAGAAAATTTTTTACATCCTATGCCATCCCTAGGCTCTAGCAATCTACTACTCATACATCATATCATGGTCATGTAACATTAATAGGCTCTCTGACCTTTTGTAGGATGGTGATTTCAGCTTGACCAAGGAGCAAGAGCGCTGGGTCGTCGGTATTATGCTCTCTGTGACTTTGGTAAAACTGTTTTTGGTTTTTTACTGTCGATCATTTACCAATGAGATTGTCAAGGCATATGCTCAAGATCACTTCTTTGATGTGATCACCAACATCATTGGGCTTATTGCTGCACTCCTTGCTAATTATGTCACTGACTGGATGGACCCTGTTGGAGCTATCATTGTAAGTAAATGTACATTCTATCATGTAATCAATTTAAGTTATTTTTACTTTATTTACCCAAAAAAAAAAACTTTATCCTTCTGCTATACCAAAAATTGACATACTAAATTTCACTACTATTTTTTTTCTTCTAAAAATAAAGCCATGTAATAAAAGAAATTGCCATGATTAATCTCTTGTTGTCTTCTTGGAGCCATTGAGTTTGGGTCTAGCAGCTATTTCATTAACTCAGCTTAATTTGCTTGATAAATATTCTGGCTCATGATTTGAATATATTGAGGGGTTTTATTTGGCTTGTGGGATGCATACATACTGCTGCATATATGTTATGTTCTTATCAAAGTGTTTGCCTCTTGGCGGCTATGTGATTACTGTAGAAACCAATACATTCTCTCTCTCCACAATGGAGGAACGAGTCACCTGGTTCAGAATAGAAATATAATGCATGCTTGAGGCAACCACTTTGGCTTGATGCATTCTGTCTCTCCACATTGGGGAAACCATTCACCCGGTTCGGAGTGAAATATAGTGCATGCTGGAGGCTAACCACTTTGGCTTCCAGTGTAACCCGGACATCATGGTACACTAGTACAACCTGCTAACTTAAGGGCCACCATTATCTTTAAAAAGAACTCGTGCTTCTGCTGTAAAATGTTTTAAAACTATTGAAGCATTCTGATATTCTTTGAAGCTCAATATCTCTTGATACTTAATAGGGATGCCTACATTGTATTTTCTTGGGGAAACTTAGAAGTTTACATAGGGATAAGGGATTGGAGGAGTTGAGATCTAAAAAACATAAAAGGAACTTCTAGATGTCTAAAAGTTTATTTTGGAGGCTGGAAAGAGTTCATTGTTGGCTGTCGGATTTGCTGGTTAAATACATAACAATTGGCAGTCAGATTTTCTTTCAATACTCTCTTGATTTACTAAAGCTACATATAATTTGAAATGGAAAAAGTATGTCCAAGCGACAAATAAATTAAAATGGAGGGAGTAAAAGTAACCACTGCTGTTGTGTTTGTGGTTAATCATCCATGAAATGTTATGTATTCTATTTCTTTTTCTCTATATTCATTTTTGGCTTTCATTTTCCTCTTTGCTTCATTTTTGTCATGATAAAATCTTCTGCATTGTGCAGCTGGCTCTGTACACCATTCGAACATGGTCATTAACCGTACTGGAGAATGTAAACTCCCTGGTTGGAAAATCTGCCGCACCAGAATATCTGCAAAAACTGACCTACCTCTGTTGGAACCACCACAAGGCTATAAGGCACATTGATACTGTCCGGGCCTATACTTTTGGTTCTCACTACTTTGTAGAGGTTGATATTGTATTGCCTGCTGACATGCCCTTGCGAGAAGCACACGACATTGGAGAGGCCTTGCAAGAGAAGCTTGAGCTGTTGCCTGAAATTGAGCGCGCCTTTGTTCATCTTGATTATGAATACAGTCATAAACCTGAGCATGCTCAATCACACCATTAGGTACGAACCATTATATTCCATTATTGCTCCTTATGTCACTCCTATGCTTGCGTTTTTACTAATACTGCAAGAAATACATATTCAGATTATAGACTGCTTAAGAAAGTTGTCGGTGCTGGCTGCAGTGAAACAAACCGCGTATGTGCATTCAGGTGAGTATTTTATCCCAACTCGGAGCTGAATAAACTGTTGATTTGCATAGCTAGCTAGTGAATCCTCCTGGCGGGCGTTTTAGGTTTCACATAAATATAATATATTCCACAATGGGAAGGCAGGCGTAATGTTTCCACATGAGTTATATTGCATATAGCAAAGGCAAGGCTGTTCAAAATACAGGAATTGTTTGGAGAGCTTGCGGATGACTATTGTGTAGGCTTTTTATATAGTTGTACTTGACTGTTGCTATCATTTTAGTTTTATTCAATTAGAGATTAATGTCTTTTTACTGCTCTAAATAAAATCAATTTCCAGACGGGAGATTCGTCATTCCTTCGCTCTCCTCCTCTAGCTTCATCTACTGCAGATTCCAACACATTTTCTGAGGCCGGGCGGGCGGTTGGATCTTTAATATATCCTAATACATCCTCCTGTACATATCATTTATATGATATTAAATAGTTTTATTAATAAAAATCTAATTAGTAAGTACAAATGATATTAAATAGTTTTATTAATAAAAATCTAATTAGAGTGTACTTACGAATGAATTTTCTGTACAACATACTTTATAATTAATTTTATTGTAATAAATTCTATATTTGAAAATAAATTTTAAACGTTAAAAGGATTGAAAATCATCTAATATATTTTTCTACCTTCTAATACGCCATTCAAAAAAAAAAATCTTTAATACATATCTTTATTATGATTTTATTAATAAAATTCAAATTCCTACTAAAGAAGGTATGTTAGGAAGTGTTTTAGAAGCATTCAGAATGATCTAATATATTTTTAGTGCATTCTATGATTTGGGTTGCTTTTCGTTCTCAGTATATTTTTGGCTTTCATTTTCCTCTTTGCTTTCTAATTATTAGTTTTATTTTTTTTAATCTTCAACTAATTTATGAACAATTTATTTTGTTTTGGTGATCTAAGACGATTTTCGATTTGTTTGATTAATGGTCAATAATTTAATTATTTTTAGATATATTAAAATCTTTTGGAATTGTCATTATTATTTTTTTTTATGATTTTCTTTTTATAATATATTTTGTTTTTAAAATTTATTTTTATTTATTAGATTTTATTAAAATGTAGTGATCCGAGTTATATTATAACACTAGAATAAGAATACACTGAAAATAATAATAATATATTTAAAGATAAATCTTTGACCATTCATTAAAGATGTCCAAAAAAGATAAAATTAATAGTTAGGGACCTAATTGATAAAAAGTAAATATATTAAGGATAAAAGAAATATTTATATATATATATATTATTCTTTAATTTCAGTAATCCAACCGCCCTAAGGTTTCCATCCTCGACTAGGAATAGGATTTCTAAATTTTAATCCTCATGGTAAAAGGTTTTCCCATTCTCTTCTATTATAAATGGTCACCATTCTCTTCTATAAATACTCAATTCTATTCAAGAATTATTTCCATTCCACTTTAATCTCAAAATAAAAAATTTTCTTTAGTGCCATCAACAAAAATATGAATATCATTGTTACACCGAGAGAATTACCTACGCCTTGGTGGTGGGTTTATTGGGAAAAACTCACAAAAATCACTACCTATGTTTTAAATTGCGACGGGTCGTTTAAAGAAAAAAAAAATATGGATCGTCAGCGTATATACTTCGTTCATCATAAGGAGTTCCATTATTAGCAGCTTCTATGCCATGTCCAGTTAATGGGTTGGCATAATTGATGTAACACAGTCTTTTCCTAATATTGAAGAACTCGAAATTAGATCAGATTTGAGGAGTATTGTAAACGCAATAAATCAAAGTGATGCAGATTTTCGTACAGTATTTGGAGCCGGAACAATAGAAATAATCTTACCAAATTAGAAGATTAGCAAAAGAAAAATTGAAGTCATACAAGTTTATTTGGGTGGAGCGCGAAGCAAATTTAGCTGCGGATTTTTTAGCTAAAATAGTGAACAAAAAGCGTTCTAAACGCTTAAGATACGAGAATTTTGAAAATTATATGTAGAGATGATTCTAATAATATTGGTAAAGTACGAACAGCTAAGACTCCAAATATGGTGGTATAATTGTATTAGAAAAACTTTGTTTTCCTTTATAATATTTGCCTTTCTTGTGATGTTATATACTATTATGTTTGCATATTTATGAAAACTTGCAAATTAGTGAATGGTAATGTTCATATATTTAATTTGATGAGGAATCCCAATTTTTACCCCTCTTAATTTTCAAGTAAAATTGACTCCTTTTATGCAGTTCGGATCCTCTCCGAAAATATTTTTTCTAACACTCTATGTAACATTCTTAATTTAGTATATTTTATTAATAAAATTTACCAAATAAAAGATAAACTTTAAGAAAATGATAAACTTTAAAGAAAAAACATATTATAAAAAAAAATGTTACATAAGATGTTACAGAGGATTCTAAGTATACATTCTAATATATTGTATAGAGCAATAGAGAATGTATTAATTGTTTGAACTTTTGTGCCTTTTGTTTTATCTACTAACCAACCGATAACATTTTTTGTTCTTTTTGGGAAGAATTACAAGTAGAGATTTTCAAGAAAAGTATAAACCATTTTATTTGGAAAAGATATACTAATTATTGATAGAATAGTAATAAAGAGATCAATATTCATATAATTATAGTGAATTAATGAGGTGTGAAATGGTCATTTTTTTGTAGAAGTAATATCAATAGGTATAAAAGTATGTTTTGTTTCTTATTTTTTTTAATTTTATCTTTATTATATCATTATAATTATTCATGGAAGAATAAAAAAAAGGAAGACGATAAATCGAATTCGGGAATCTATATGTATAGCACGAAAAAATTCATCATTTTTCATCATCTTCCCTACTCTTTCTCTATCTACAAAATTTCTCTCTTACTTTTCTCTACTCTCTCCCTACTCTAAAACTATGTGTTGGCAAGTATTGATTGGTACACGATGGGAGGCACAACCATGCAATAGGTGTATATACTCACGGTCAAGATCAGACAGCTAAACTGACGGAGGAGCAGCTGATAAGACTGAGCAATTCAGAAAGAGTCATGTGCCACCCCGTAATATCTTACGATTTTTTCTGGAAACAAAACATGGGTTGTGCTGTCATGTATGTTACATTAACTCAAATGCATCATGGTTTTATGTTTAGGGTTTAAATTGAGGTTCTAATTATATGATTTGCATGATGTTTTATAGTGCCAGAAAATGTATAACGTCGTTGTGAAAATTAAGAAGAATAAGATGCAGTGGGTGAAACACGGTTGAAGAAGTTATCTGCCTAAGTGCTAAACGGGGTTACACGGTCTTCTATATAAACTATGAGAACAACAACGTGCTCAGTGACATTGTCTTTGCACACCCGACATCAATTGAAATGATGAGAAGAACGTGACCATATGTACTTATAATGGATACGACAAATAAAACAAACAATAAGTTGTATTAAATTTGTTATATTAATTATATATTTAGGTGTTATTTGCGAATTGATGGTTTAAAGTTATAGTATAAATACGGTTTATGATTAACCCTGCATATTTAAGTTAATATTTGATGGATACTTGAATGAAATATGTCATATTTAATAGGTTTTTGTTTAAGTTTACTGTGTTTTATGTTTAGTTTCTAACAAGTTATCTGCTTTATGTGTTTTTTTAAAAAAGGTAAAATATGCCACTGTTGGAAGTCGTAAGGATAACCTCGACTGGTAAGAATTTTACTGTGGCCACTATTTTTATGCGAAATGAGCAAGCTACGACTTATCGATAGGTTCTTCAACAGATTAAGCATCTATACTTTTAAAAAATATATATCATCTAAACAAATTATCAAACATTTTCCTCAAAGACATTACATCATATTTGTCTAATTCATCTCTTCTATTATTTAAATCATTTTTATACGATACAAGTAATGCATTTTTCTTCATCTTTATATTATTAAGTTAAAGCCGTGCATTAAGCTAAATTGATTATAGTTATAATTATTATCTCATTGAACACTTCACACTTTTTTATTATATTGTGTCAATCCTAAACACATAAAATATTTCAATATATAACTTGAAAAACTCTAAACTTTAAACCCTAATTTATGCAATTTGTTTATAAAGTCGTATTATTCATATAAACCCTAAACCTTAAATAAACAAAATTATACAATCAGTCAAATCCACAGACACCCTAATAAACATAAACAAATTAAAGAGTATAATATAACCTCTAAATTAAACAAATAAACATAAACGTAATAATAATTTTAAAAAAATAAAATAATCATTAATTATAATAACATAATCATAAACAAATTCTAAAAAAAAAAAAATTTAAATAACATAACCTAAACTCTAAATTAAACAAATAAACATAAACGTAACCATAACTTCAAAAAACATAATCATTAATTATAATAATATAATCATAAACAAATGTAAAAAAAAGAAAAAAATTAACGAACATAATATAAATTCCAAATTAAACAAATAAACATAAATGTAGTCATAATTTTAAAAAATTAACATCATCATTAATTATAATAATATAATCATAAACAAATATTAAAAGAAAATTAAAAAATTTAAATAAATTAAATACATAATATAAACTCTAAATTAAACAAATAGACATAAACGAAATCATAACTTTAAAAAAATAACATAATCATAAAAAAAAAGACCCAGAATTGATCCGAATCGTGTGAACCGGTGACCGCAAAAGAACAGGATCGCTGAACTGAGTGGTCAGTTACCAGCTCAAACGCCGGACCGAGCAGTCAAACTACAAGCCTGATCATTGGACCAGGCGATCCGCAATGGATTCGACCAAAAACATGAATTATGCAAAAATATATAAATTTTTTTTCAATCAAACGGTTATTTTCAAATTTTCAACCGATAAAAATATAAATAAATAAGTAAAAATCGAAGCGCTAACATTTTTTTTCATATTAAAACATTCAGATCTTCTAAAATTTGTGAGTTTAGAGATAGTTTAGAGGATTTGTTGAAATTGAAAAATTTTTTATATTTAAAAATGATAATTTTTTTACGTTTACACAGGTAGATTTACGAATTTGGTTATAAAAAGAAAAAGAAAAAAAAAGAAGGAGAGGGCCCGCTGGAATCCAATCTTGCGAGCCGATTACCTGCAGCCCTGCACTCAGCAACTCTGTAATAATTGACCAAAGATTCCTATTTCGTTCCGTATATGGCTGCTTCTCCGTCCAAATACATGACCCTCTGTCTTTTTCTTTGGCCGAATAACTTCTAAAAATATACTATTAAAAAAAGGATGAATTTCTTTTTCCTTTTTGAGGTCATGTATTAATTAACATTAACATCATTTATTATTCTTGTAGCAAAGAAAAAAAACATTGTTTGTTTATTTTTTGATATATCAGAAAATAAGAAATGTAAATTAAATTCATAATTTATCGTATGATAAGAAAGACTTTTAACCAACTGAGCTACCATTATCTATTATTCTTCTAAAAATACATCATTTATCATTGATAAAATAACAAATTTGTTATATAAGAATAATGAGTAGTTAAGTTGCATTGTGTTGCCTAATTTGTAAATTATTATTGTTTGAGTTCTCAATTAATAACAACAAATTTTGATTAGATTATTCCAAAATTAAAGCACAACATATTCTTTATTATACTTTTTGTTACAAATATATATTTTTTCTAAACGATTTTCTCCTGCAAATTATAGTATTTTTTATTTTTTAATACCTATTTAAGGTACTTACATTTAGAAGTATATAGTCTTAATTAATTACTCCTCTCTTGAACTTATACCACTAATAAAATTATAAAGATCAATATTTACCTAATTATAACTGTCTCAAAAGAAAAACATATTAAAAAATTAGAAAACATACTTTTCATCTAATATTAATACAAATACTTTTCCATTATCAATACTTTTCTTATTAAATAACACTATTACACGCATATTGATTCTCATAACATCAATTCAGAAATAGAATTTTATTTAAATTATCAAATATATAAAAATTTAATTTATGAATCCCATTAACATTAATAGTTTACTATTAATAAATAAAAAAAACATCAAATTCGTTAAATTTTTTTGCTATGAACCCAACTATATCACTAATGACCATTCACTTATCTTGGGCCAAATCAAGTTTCAAACACCCTCTTGAACTTTGAAATTTGTTACAAAATTGAAGAGTAATTAAGTTGCATTGTATTGTTTGATTTGTAAATTATTATTGTTGGAGTTCTAAATTAATAACAATAAAGTTTGATTTGATTTTTTCCAAATTAAAACGCGAATACTCTTTATTATACCTTTTTATTAGAAGTATCGTTTTTCCAAACAATTTTATCTTCTAAATTAGAGTAATTTTTTATTATTCGAATACCTATTTAAGATACGTCGCATTTAAAAGTATATATTCTTAATTAATTCATACTTGACGTGTAAAATGTATATACAATTTGATTCTCGATACATTCGGAGAGTAAAAATTATTTATCTTACATTTTACCAACAATAAAATTATACGTATCAACATCAATCTAATTAATTATGTAAGGAAGATAAAATTAAATACACCAGAAAAACAAATATTTTTTACTCACTATTGATATATGTATTTTCCATATTGTATAATATTTTTATCTCAGACAACTAATTTAATCAATATTGATATCTATAACAATAATATAAAAGTTTTTAAACACTGATACTGTATACAAAAATCAAAATTAAACATTTAAATTCGCATTAATATTAACGGCTCCCTTAATAAGCCTCGCAATCTAAATTCAAACCATACCCTCAAAAGCTGTTTAACCTCAACTGATTTTTTTTTTTTTTTTTGGGGATTAAAATTCAACTTTCAAGTTGGGTCCCACCAAGATGCCCAATCCCTTCTTCTACTCTATATGAATAGTATCACCATGGCTGGCCGTTCCCCTTCATACATAGGGGGCCACAATACAAACAATGAAACAACAACCAGCAGATTTCCTCCCTGGCTTACGGTAGCAAAATCTAAATCCTCCCTCACAATCCGCGCCAATAATTCTCATACAAATTGCCGCGCACGCGCATGGAGATAACTTACGCCTCGCCAAGCTCCAACAATCTTGCAGGTGTTGCAGCTGCCGCTTCTTCTTCTTCTTCTTCCATGTCTTCTTCCTCTTTAACCAGACCTATTAAGATTATACCCTTACAACATCCGTCAACGGCACCGGTATCTTCGTTTCCGTCATCAACTTCATCGTCGCCGTTTCATTCAGTTTTTTCCAGATGGAAAACGAAGGTGAAGAGGATGACTTTGTTGGAATGGATCGAAATGTTCTTGCCTTGCTTCCGATGGATTCGAACATATAAGTGGCGCGAATACTTGCAAGTCGATCTTATGGCTGGTCTCACCGTCGGTATCATGCTCGTTCCTCAGGTAATTCATTTTTCTTTTTCAGAGTATCTTATAGAAGTTTTGTTCCGGTTGCTTAATTAGATGGATTTCGATTATGAGATTCTTTTTCGTACTGATGAAATTCTATCTCGTTTTTAGGGTGAAGTATAATGTCCGGTTTAAAATTTTTGGTCAAACTTCAAACCGTAGAGTAGTCATCATTCTGCACTGTTTGAAAGTGATGTTGGTGAAATGAACTCTGGTCAGTAAAGTTGGCAACTGTAAAAGTAATGAGAAATTGATTAATTTTACTTATTCATTATTGGTCACAGAAGGAAACTATTCTCTTAAATTGCATGTTTAGTGGTAGATGATTTACATAAAAGTATTACCATTTAAAGTGCTCATGGTATTGATACACAAATCTTTGTAATTTCTTGGTTTTATTGTGTGCAGTTGATTATTACAGTTGCATAAGATGAAGTAAATTTTTGGTGTAATTGCCAAGGGGATTAACCACTTATTCGGACTATTTTATGTAATAAGGAAGCATTTTGGAACGAAATGATGCTTCCTTATCTTCTTAGTGCATTTGCATTCCACATATGCTATTTCTTCTGTTATGCTTCCTTATCTTCTTAGTGCATTTGCCATTTTGTGCTCTTCCTTCTGGATGATCTGTTGTTCACTTCTGTTACTTGACCAGTCAATGTCATATGCAAAGCTGGCTGGGCTTCAACCAATTTACGGACTTTGTAAGTATATTATCTAATTATTTATCCAAAATTTGTATATAACATTAGAAATAGCTACTTCAGGATATGGAGATATAATATTGAGGGAAAAAGGATGAATAGAATCCTCTGGAATTTGGAAGAAGGGGAAAAATGTTCCATTCAGTTCTCTCTGTGTGGTGCCACAAACCATCAAGTAGTCTGCTTATACATTTTGTAGGAAGCTAGATTAGGGATCACATACACGTATCTGATACTTAAGTTGGAAAATGAAATTATGGAAGCTAAAACAAATACAGTGCATAGCCTATAATTTTCATGTTTCATCTCTTATCTTTTCATCTCTCTCTCAAGTTCAGAAACACTCATGAGAATGATGCCTTTTGGTCATGAATTCGATCATTTTTTAAAGAAGATAATCTTATGGTTGAATTGTATTGATGCCACCATGTTGTTAACTGAGATAAGCATCTCACTAGAAGTGATAAATTTATCTGATCTTCTAGTAAAAACAGCTAAATGTGTGTAGAAATGAATTCACTGAATTAAAAGGATAGCGTCTCATGAAGTGTATTGTGACTCATGGATTTAATTCAATTCTATGTTCTATTCTGGAAATTTGTTCAAGATAAAGCAAAAAATGAACCCACTGGAAAAGCTTCTTGCCTTTTACCCTAGTGTCCCAGTTTATCAGCCCTGGAAAATCTCCATTGTGTTTCAAATGCAAGTAAAATAGTTCGAAAGTCAACTTTGCTTTCTGGAATAGAATTGGAAATGTAAATATTGGTATTTCCTGGATGATGAACATCTTCTGTTTTCTATGTATCTTTAGCAATTACATCTTATTAACTGCTTTTCCTTCTTTTCTTTGTTTTGTTTTCTTTGGCAAGCCAGATTCTGGTTTTGTGCCTTTATTCATTTATGCCATATTCGGGTCATCTCGACAGCTTGCAATTGGCCCTGTTGCATTGGTCTCACTTCTTGTCTCAAATGTCCTTAGCCACATAGTAGACCCATCGGATAAGTTATACACAGAGCTGGCAATTCTGCTAGCACTTATGGTCGGTATTTTGGAATGCATTATGGGACTTTTAAGGTACTAATTTATCAAAAATTTATTTTATTTCTCATGTGAATAATTCATGTCCCTTGAAGTGATCTCTTTATGTTAGATATTGCCTTTTGTTTTGTTACTTCTAGCTATCACATACAATTTATTCACCATTCCAGAATAGGATAAAATTGGCTTCTTAATTGCCACATCCTCCAGTTTACCTTCCAAATTGCAAGTCATTAATGGATTTTCCCTAATACCACAAGCTGTAGAGAATTTTTTGTAATCAGTGATTTCATGCCAACCTGCTTTTTTAAAGTCAAATTCTCTCATTTTTGTACACTTAAATGGTTGTAGAACAAGCCATAATAACACTTCAAGAATAAGCTTTAATTTTTGGGCCCCACACCACTCAGATAGTGATTCTGGTTGCTGAAGAAGTCTAATACGAACTGAGATACCAACTTTCAGTGATTTGAGAAGTCAACTACAATGATTTTGTGGAACTTTACTTTTCATGCTGGGACAGTGGAGTAAATGGCTTGTACAGACTTGTATATACCACACGTTATTGTTTCCTTGGGTCTGAAGACGTTTTGGTCTAAACCTTATTTTTATACCATGACACCTCTGCTTCTTTCTCTGAATCATATCCTTCATTTTTTTTTCTGCTCCAATATGTGATTGATTGTCTTATATATGATCTGTTCCCCACTTTAGGCTTGGGTGGCTTATTCGATTCATTAGTCATTCTGTGATTTCTGGATTTACAACCGCTTCAGCTGTTGTGATTGCCCTGTCTCAAGCGAAATACTTTCTGGGCTATGATATAGAAAGGAGTAGCAAAATCATACCACTGGTCAGGAGTATAATCGCTGGAGCAGATAAGGTACTACTTCTCTTCTGAGCTAACTTTTCAGAATTTATCTTTGTCATTATGTAACGTTTAGTTTTTGTTTATTTGCTGTTCTGTTTTAATCTTCCATCCTCCCAAAGGAAAGCAAGTGGGGAAATAAATGGCAAAATTCTCCCTTTATCTGTCATCGGAACTGTTTTTAGATTTCATCTGCTATGCTCTTTCTATTACCACAACATCTACCTACTTTGGTTTCCTTTTGTATAGCCTTTTACTATAGCAGCTTGAAATTGATAATTTTGGCCTTTTGTCTTGGGCTTTGGCAACATGTAGACTATCGTTTGCTACCTTTTCAATTAGCCACTAGTTGAATATGGCCCTGTTGCAAATCGACCTTCTTTCGTAAGAGTATAAAATGTCTTATATATCTCTTATGTGGCAAGATATGGGCATTTTCTTTTTGTTTCTGGAAGAATACCTTTACTTGTGGGATGTTGAGATCGTCTAAATTGTTTTTGTATATCTTTTCTTGTACTTGTAACGATTCTCTTTAGGTTTCTATGTTTCATCAGTTTGTTTTTTCTTTTACTAACAGAAGTATAACTCTCGATTCTCTTCTAATGCATCAATTTCCTTTGGCTTCTTTGTAGTTCTCCTGGCCTCCTTTTGTAATGGGCTGTCTGATTCTGGCTATTCTTCTAACCATGAAGCAATTGGTAGGAGCTGATTTACTTTTTCATGCAATCATTATGACAGTATCATGATGGAGTTTAAGACCTCTGTTGTTCTGGAGACAGGGAAAAATGAAGCCCTTGAGAGTCCTGCGTGCTGCTGGTCCTCTTACAGCTGTAGTTCTGGGTACAACTTTCGTGAAAATATTTCATCCATCTTCAATTTCATTGGTGAGGATTGCATTAGTCGAGTAAAACTAACAATTTGATATTGGATATTGAGAATATAGCAGCATAAAACATTTTATAGAACTCTTCATGTTCAACTAATATCATTGTCACTGTATCTCCAGTTTCTATTGATTCTACTTGCATTCTATTGTGAGTTATGTCAAGGAATGTAGAAAATTTTGAATATGATCGGTGGAATGTCTAACTAAACTGAGAATGTTTACTTGATGCTTCTGGATTTAATCTTGAGTCCCTCCATTTGCTGCCTGGTGTACTGTTTTCCACTGCATTGAAGAAAATCTTCTGGAGTAGAATTCGAAAGATTCGCGTTCCTGCATGCAATGGCACTAGTGACATGAAATCTTTATTTCTTTTGCTAATTTCTATATTCATTCTAGCTTTCTTGTAAGGTTCCTCTTGCACATAGTTTAGGATGAGTTCTGGTTGATTTTTCATGTGATATATCTGTCATTGTGTAGCCTGATTGTTTAATTTCCATTTCTCATCTTCAGTTTCGCCCCTGTAATACATGTTCTAACAGTGTAAAGGAAACCGGTCTTTTTGTTTCTTGAAAAACATCAAAGACAAGGCCCCAATTTTATTATTTCTGTCAGTCAGCTATTATCTTGGTTAGAATTTTCTCTTGGAAATCCTGTAACAGTTCTGAAAGAAAATTTTCTTGAAAAATTTAAGCACAAAATTCAGTGTTATTTGGATTTTATTTCCTTATATCATTGTGGCTAGCCTATGAACCTGTTTGAAAGTGAATTGGGATCTGTGAGGTTACAATATTACACGACAGGAACATTGTCTTTTGAACTGGTCTCGAAGGAAGAAAAGGAAACCGATTTCGTCTCGTTATTTGAGAATTTGAAATTGATTCAAACTAGCATTTTCATTACAACTTTTTTTGGTTTTAGGTGGGAAATATACCCCAGGGGCTGCCAAAGTTCTCTGTTCCCAAGGAATTTGGCTACGTAAAATCATTAATTCCAACTGCTGTTCTTATCACTGGTGTGGCTATCTTGGTAAGTGTACAATCTGTCCTTACATACTCCTTTACTTTCTCCCTTTATATTCTGATTTGAGCAAAATAATATATTCAATCATGAAATTGATCAGGAATCTGTGGGGATAGCCAAAGCACTAGCGGCAAAAAATGGTTATGAGTTGGATTCAAATCAAGAGGTAGGTTTATCAATAACTCAGACTTCTAATCCTGTACATTCCTGAAATACTCTGTACTTGCTGCTTTGTTCTGACACTAGTGTCACTCTAATTTCATCTTCTATTCTATATGCAAGTCAGTTTCTGCCTTCAGGAAATCTGGATATAGGCACAATTTTTTTTTAATACATTATGTAAACATTACTACTTCATATGTAATGAATGTTTCTCAAGATTTAAGATTCTGTTTTTAGTCTCTGTTAACATTGGAATAGAAAAATATTTTTAAATTAAAAAACGTATATGACAGGGTGAACTGGTGGACATAGTATTATAAATGTATATGTCATTTTGTTCTCTGATTGAATTATTAACAAGCTAAAGTAGAAAAAAAATCAGTTTTACTTTTTCTCCCTACTCTGGGGCAAGATTGTCATTATGCAATCAAACAACTATGATGATGTGTTCAATTCTTCTGATATTTATGTGACAGAAGAATACTTCTTTGTTATTGAATAGCTTATTCTTGTCTTTTAATAGCTATTTGGTCTTGGTGTGGCCAATATTGCTGGTTCATTCTTCTCAGCATATCCAACAACAGGTCAGTTTCTGAGTCATAAGAGTGATAATATCTACTCATTATGTTTTTGAGTTGGTTATATAGGAATTGATCCATGAATTGCTTTGTAGCTTTTGGCTTTATAGTTTGTGTTATGCTGACAGGCTTCTGAAAGGTTTTTGAATGTGTCATGCAGGTTCATTTTCTAGATCAGCTGTTAATTATGAAAGTGGAGCAAAAACTGGCTTATCTGGCATTATAATGGGAATTATAATGGGCTGTGCCCTTTTATTCATGACTCCTCTATTTGAATTCATACCTCAGGTATTGTCTCCCTGCTGATATATTAATATTCTTTGCCAGAAACATAACTTTATTAAGGCATGGGACTGGATGTGCAATTGATTCTATTAAAGATCAGAGAAAGTTTAATGATATTAGTATTGGAGTTCATCTCAAGTTCACTATTACCATAGTTCCTTATCATATATTTTGCATCTCGGTTTTCTAAATATGAACTTTCTCTTTTGGCTGTACATACTTCAACAAGTAGAGCTTCAGTCAATGTGTTCATAATATGCTAAATCTCTCCTATTTATTCTTCCTGCAGTGTGCACTGGCTGCTATCGTCATTTCTGCTGTGATTGGGCTGGTGTGTCTACCATACTTCTGAATTTATCATCTTTTGTTGACTTGGCTGATTGTACTCTTATAAACATGCTCCAGTTTGAACTTTGCGCTTTCAAGATTTTACTTTTAAAGAAAATTTATGTGTGACATTTATGAGTATTAAACTTAAATGTTTTTGCTTTCATCATATCGAACACATGGGTTGAAATGTTGAATTTAACCTTTTGGAAGTGGTCATGCCATTATTTAACATAGTTGGCTGTTGATTGGGCCTGGCAAGTTGAGTTTTTGATTTTTTATTCCATCCTCGTCTCTTATAGCAAGAGAGCATTGTACTCTTTCCTGAAACTACATTTTTACTGATTCATCATTTCAGGTGGACTATGAAGAGGCTATTTTCCTCTGGCGTGTGGATAAGAAAGACTTTCTTCTGTGGACAATTACTTGTGCAAGCACCTTGTTCCTGGGTATTGAAATTGGTGTCCTTATTGGTGTAAGTTTTTTACAGGGATCTTTTCTGTGCTTGTCTGAATTTGGTTTGTCATATAGGAATTACACGTGAAGTCTGACATTGTCTGTGATGCCAGATTCGGGAAGTTTATTCCGTAATTGCTGCATTTGTTTGTAGGTTGGTTTCTCGCTGGCTTTTGTTATTCATGAATCCGCAAACCCACATGTTGGTGAGTCTACTCATTGTGTTAGAATCATATGTCTAATTTTGATATACTTCATATGATACAGCTTGCAAATATTCTGCTATAGTGCTTTACCATTTGATATTGAACTGTTTCACAGCTGTTTTGGGGCGTCTTCCTGGAACCACCATCTATAGAAACATTCAACAGTATCCAGAAGCATATACCTACTATGGGATAGTCATTGTTCGCATTGATGCCCCCATTTATTTTGCAAATACAAGTTTCATTAAAGACAGGTGATGATGATTGATTCTTCTCTGAGCTTTTGTTACAGCCGAAAATTTGTCACCTTTGGGTATATTTATATAAGTTGGAGACATTCTCAAATTCCTCAGTTTTTTTCCAGGCTCCGTGAATATGAATTCAATATTGATAGTTCTACCAAACGTGGACCTGAAGTTGAGAGGATATATTTTCTGATCATCGAGATGGCACGTAAGTCCTGTGGTTTTGGAATTTCTGTTGGGTAGAACCATTTCTTCCTTTGCCAATTGCTTAATTCTTCTCTTCAACATGGATAACAAAGTGAAGGATCTTCTTACTTTCGATAGATTCTTTCTTGCAACCTTTCAAATTTTACCACGAAAATGGTGAAAACATAAATATTTCTACTGTTGGACCTTGTTACATTACTATTTACTGGTATTCTGTTTCAGCTGTGACATATATAGACTCCAGCGCGATCCAAGCTTTGAAAGACCTGTATCACGAATATAAATCACGTGATATTCAGGTAGCATCTCATTTGATGAGGAATCTAAGTCAAATTTCTTAAATGGCATAGTTCCTAAAACTGTTAAAACATCTGGTCTATGTTGCAGATGGCTATTTCCAATCCCAACCGGGATGTCCTTCTCACCCTTGCAAAAGCTGGAGTAATTGATCTTATTGGCAAAGAATGGTACTTCGTAAGAGTGCACGATGCTGTTCAAGTTTGCCTTCAGCGCGTGCAAAGTTTAACTGATAATTCCAAGACTTCAGAATCATCCTTAACAGAGGAAAAATCAAGTTATCTCAAGCGGCTCCTGAAAGAAAGATTAGATGAACCTTCCAACATCGACTTGGAGTCAGGCCATAGACAACAGCCTTTCTTCAATAGAGATTTAGACCCTCAGCTTGAGCCTCTTCTCTCCAGAAAGTCATGAAGATAAATTGCAGGAACAATTTCTTTTTTTTTCTCTTTTCTTTGTATACCAACAGTATATCTATTTTTTGCCAGCCATTCTGGTCTTGGTTGATAGGTAAGTAATTTATTTACTGTAATATTGAGACTGCCCTGATTGCCTATTCATTGGAAAGCTTTTACAGTTGAGAGCTGAAGTTGGTTGATTTGTAAGTAATTTCTTCACTGTAATATTGGTATGTATTGCCTATTGGCTGCTTGCCTATTCATTTAAATACAATTGAGCTGAATTTAGCTCTAATACTTATATAGGAATAGGATATATATACATTTATATGCTACATTATATTATTGGTATTTTTGTACGGAATCCCTATTCTCGAGTTTGGTTGTGCACGAAATGGTCATTTTTTAGTGGCTTATGGTGGACTTCTTAGCGCTATTGAAGATATAGCATGAGTACCTCTAGAACTAGCAAGTTGATAGTAGTTGAAAGTTTCTCATGCAAATTACTTCTAATCTTTTAGAATTAGGATTCTTATCTTGTGATTTTCCCTAAAATAAGTAGGACTTTGGTTTAGTTCTTCCATATTTTACCGATCAAGTAATTATTTGGTCTATTATTTAACTACAGGTTATTTTAAATTTAAATTTTTTTTTTGAATTAGACTCGAAACATTCCCTAATATAATATTTTGTTTTGATTAGGTCTTATTCCGAAACCCAACAAAAAATTTTAAATTTGACAATTACACATCTTCTTATGAATAATTACAGTTTTTAGAAAACCTAAAACAATTATCACAATCAAATATTATCCAAATAAATCAAATTTATTAGTCGTATACATAATTCTCCTTTTCTTGAAAACAGGAGAAGAAAACAGAGCCAGGATTTTGTCCCACATCGGGAACTCTGAGAAATATAGTTGGCATTGGCTAGGATAAATGGGAGCAACCACAACTTGGAAAAATTGCCTTAAACTAATGAGTAAGGAAAACAAAGCGTGCGGTGAGAGCCGTTCGCAGCGCCCATAATCGTTGGCGCAAGAATTTATGGAGGGGTTATAGGCTGGCCGAGCGTTGACGCTGCTTACTTTTGCAGAACTCGCTCGTGCGGGCCTCCCAACCACCCGCCAATTCTCAATTTCCCTAAGCATTTTCAGTTTCTAACGATAAAGTCAATTTTAAGGGTAACTCAACTTTTAATCATAGATAGAGTTAATTTGAAAAATTATAAGAATAATTCAAACAAATTTAAAAACTATGATTTTCATCTAAACAATTTCTCAGGATGTAATTAGTTTAAAATTTTTTGTTTATAATTGTGTTTAATTTTAATTTGAATTGATGCCATTAGGTTTAGGATTTAGTAGGTAATATTGAATAATATATAAATTAATAATTATTACTAAAAAATATTATTAAAGAATATTAGTGATGAATAATAATAGTATGAAAGAAATAGTACAAATGAAATAATAGATTCGAGTTTGAATAAATAATAGATGGTTCGACCTAGCGGCCGTAGAGAAAGTGATGATTTTGGTTTTGTCACAGATAGGATAGGTCGAGTTAAGGGACAAACTGTTTCTTCTAAAGGTGTGAGGGGACGACATAATACGTCCTACCTCCCCGCTACTCCTACTTATCTTGCACCTGGTTTCCATCATGGTACAGGTGAACTCAGGTCTTCTGCCCAACCACTGGTCATATCTTTTAGATCTTGACATCCCCTCCAACCCCATCTGTCTCACACCACTGTGCCCTATGAGCCATATGAATCTGCACAGCCATCATCACACCTCACAAATACAGTATATGATCCATACTTACATGCTTCGACTATACGACCTCGCATATCATATAGATCTGCCACCCAAGAGCCTATACTGGAGTTTATTGGTCAGTCGAGACTGATATGGGCTGAGTTTTTTTATCAGATGTTTGGCGCCGCCCCTTAGGATTCTTCATGCAGCGCACATGGGTATTCTTATGCTGAGTATGATGTTTCATCTTCTTTTCCTTATGTTCTGAGGCCCGCAGATAAGGTATATGAGGGTGATATTGGCTTTGAGGATGATAGGGGGGTTTGAGAGGAGCAAGAAAGAGTTGGATCCCACATATTGAGGGAAAGGCGGATGAGAGAGGTAACGATGATGATGATGGTGATGGTGGTGATGATGATTAGGATGAGGGTAATGATACTGGTGATTAGGAGCAACCCGTGCCCGTGGCACGTGCTAGTGAATCCGACGGGCGTCCTCGTCACGGGAAAGAGAAAGGGTTGACCGACATCTTTATGTTGGTGATGAATAAGATTGCAAGGTGTCGTAACAAAAAACCCGAAGTGGCTCGTGAAGTTCCGGCTCCGACACAAAAGAGGAAGAAAGTGAAGCCGTCAGATTGGGAGCAGACAGAGCCAGCAGAGGGAAGTCCTGTTGACCCGGAGCTCATCTCATCATACGGTGAACATGTTGCGGGTCGAATATGGCGTGAATAGGTACATTTCTTTATGTTAAAGTTACATGTTATTATTATTATTTTTATTATTCTTTAATCTATAAAATATTTTTATTGTTATATGAAAAACCTTAGAGGGGGATGAATAAAGTTTTTGGCTAAGTTTAAAAAATCTTTTGTGACTAGAAAGATAAACTTCCAATTTGTTGGTGAAAGAATTCTAAAACTCTTTTTGATAAGAATCCAAACAAAATCTTATAGTTTTGGCAATCAAGCAATGAGCATAGAATTAAACTTTAAAGAACATGCACAACAATTTATAGTGGTTTACTCTCTCAAGGAGCTACATCCACTACCTTGAGACTCAACCCAAGGATTTCACAAATCCACTATCTTCAAAGTTGGTTACACAATAACACAATTAGGTCGCCCTTCAAGGGTTTTACACAAAAACCTCAAACTTTACACAATACCACAATACAACTAATTTATCAAAGGATCACCCAGAGGATTTTTCACAAACCTTTGATCACAATAAAAGAATAAGAAGAGTAAGGAACAATGTTACCAAATGAGCTTGAGAAGAAGAAAATACAACTCAATGGAATACTTCTACAAGCTCCTCTTTACTTCTTCTTTGATGGATGATCAACAATGAAGCTGCAAGAAGATTTTTCTATTTGTTTTTATGAGATGAAGATATATGAAAGAATGTGCTTTTAAAGCTCTTCAAATGTTCTAAAATGATCTCAATCAATTTTCAATCGACTTCCATACTTTTTGCAGCTGATCAAAAATCAATATATATGAAGGAGAGAGAAAGTTACCGTTGCACATTGTAACGGTAGTATTTTTCACAGTAAAAAGGAAAACCGGACGACCAGTTTCTAAAAAAAGACGTCTGATTTCCTTATACAAGAAAATTGGATGAGCCTTTTTCTGAAATAGGAAGACCGATTTTTTAAACAGAAAGATTCGAATGCATCCTACAAAATCGGATGATCCCTCTTAAAAATTGGACGACCTATTTTTCCAAAGCTAGAAGAATCGGACGATCGATTTTAAAATAGGACGTCTGATTTTGAAAATTGAATTACCTGTTTTAAAAATCGGATGACTAGTTATGAAAATCGGATTACCCTTTTTTTTCAGAAGGATTTAAAAGCCAGTTTTCCTTCCTTAAACAAGCCAGTTTCCTTAAACAAAAAAACTTTCCTTCACATTTCAAAATATGTATTCTTGATACTCTTTTAGAGATAAGAAAACTTTTGAAGGCATCAAAAACTCTATCAATACTTGGATTTTTCAAGAATAGTTTATAAAAAGAAATTCATCCAAGGAGCTTCACACTTGATCAACAAACAAATATGAGAGTTAGGGAGTTTCACAAAATACCTTAGCATATCCCTAATTAAGACATAAGTCTTCAAGGTCTTCAATGCCTTGATCTTGGAGTGGCTTGATCTCTCATTCTTCATTATGCTTTAATTACCAAGATCTTTTACTTCTTATGTAGTGTAGCCTTGAGACCTCAAATATGCTTCTTTTGTTCTATTGAAACTAAGCTTAATATTTTATCACACAAACGTATGTAAATCATAATAAAAAACATATACAATAATGCCCTTAGGGCTAACATTATAAATAGAATATAATAATGTAATGAAACTGTATATTGGATATGTTCTTACATATTTTCTTACATTCTTGTTTATATAGTATTGGTGAATTTTGTTCTGTTCATTATTTTTATTTCATCACATACTTGTGCATTATTTAAAAAATGAATCTTATAAAATCAAATCTAAAAAAATAATGTGTTAACAAACCAACCACATACACATTATAAATTATACACTAAAATGCTAAACTTCTTAGTTAATAATATGCGAATTGTAACGCCCTACCCCGTAAGCACCTAGCATGACTTTAAAATTAAGAACGTGATGAAAATAGAGTTTTGATATATATGGTGGGATATAGTGTTTTTGGTACTTAGTAGTATTTTGGGAATATTTAGGAATAGAAATAAAATTTTATTATCTTATTGAGGTTTTATTATTAAGGTTTATAAGTGCCTTTAAGTGGATTTTTTATTTTCAATACCTACTATATTTATGTTAGAAATTTAAATACTTGGCATTTTCATATAGGAATTTAAAAAAAAAAAAAAAAAAAAACAAAAACTTAATTATGAAGATTGCGGCCACCTCACAACAACACTTGTCACCCCACCAATTTCTTTTTTTTCCTTAACCGCCTCATGACTCCAATGTTTTCTTTCTTTTTCTTTTCTTCCTAATTATATATATATATATATATAGCATGCATGTTGGTTTTCAATTTACTTAAGATTTTGGTTGGCAACAAGAACAAGCTAAGGCAACAATCATATAGTTAAGGTTAATTGCATGTTTTGTTTTCTTTTTTTTTTTTAGTTAGTTAGTTAGTTAGGTTATATATATGTATATATATAGTATATATTTATTTATTTTCTTTAATATATAGTGAGATCTATTTCTAGTTAGTTTATATATATTTTTTTTAGGCGAGTTATTTATTTTAAGATTTCAATATTTTAAATGGATTTTTAGTATAAAGTATATAGTTAATTATGGTTTCTTGGGAGAGTATATTTTTTTTTAGAGTATAGGATTTTTCGATCTTTTTAAAAAAAATTATATAAGTATACGTATTATTATATAAGTATATTTATATACATCCCAAAGTCCATTTTATAAGATTTCGATATTATTTAGGGAATAGGATTATTTAATCGATACCCAGGTATTAAGTATTTTTTTGCATTATTATTTTGTAGGATCTTAGCACCAGATCTACATCCAGGTGAGTCCACAAACTCCATTTTATTTCAAATATTTTTTTTTATATTTACAAAATTTTTTGCTATTTTTTTTTAACAATATTTCTCAGCGTGTTTTTGGAGATGTTCTCCCTAATGTGTTACGTGTTTCGTAGAAAAATGCATAGGAGCGGTGCTCCAAATATGTATTTCTTTTAAAACAGATTACTATGGTAGTACATAAGAAGTTTGTTGTATGCAGGTTTTCGGAAATATTTATATATTGAAAAATGTTCTGACTTGAAAAGTTATGTATTTTGATATACATGAATATAGATTTGGCATTGGCATAATTGTGAAATTACATAAGCATGTGATGACTGGCGGATGAGGATTTTCTTTTGTGTTCTGAAATGTTTATGACTTGAATATGTTATTATGGCCGGGCAAATGGGCCCTTTGATTTGTAAATACATACGAAACCTCATTCAGACCAAGATTAAAGTTTATTGTTGATCAAGTGAACGGACGCGTTAGCGGGATTGCACCTGTACGTGGCTAGTCCCCCCGTACTAGGGCCTCTTCCGATGACGTGGACAGATTTTTGACTCTGAGGGTGGATCCACTTTAAGAGGGGCGTAGACCGCGGAGGGTGTGGCCCAATCAGTCTACGTGGACACCGTATCATGCTCTACAGTGGGGTTCGACCGCCTAGTGGAGAGTCAGGAGGGGCTCGACACCGAGGTTGGTTCCAGGGCAGACCTGGTAGGTGCCCCAGGAGTCTTTAGCCTGTTTTGACCAGTGTTCTGGGAGTGCGGTTGTTTGTAATCGAGCGCTCATATGTTGTTTGGTTGGTATTTGACTACGAGATGCAGGAACTTAGTTCTGATGGCCTCGTTTCGGGGATCCGGACTTTGTCTGTGGAGCCCCACTGTTGTATTACATGTTTTTTTTTTTAAAATTGGGCATAGAGCTGCGCTGATGTGTCTTGATTCGCTCAGACTTCCCGGCTGCGCTCGAAACCCTCATGTAGGTTCAAGCATCAGTTCTGTTAAAATAGTAAAATAAATATTTTTCTTATAACATTGCATGAATTGTTTTTGTAAAACGGCATCATCATGATTTTAAAGAAAACACTACCGCACACACTCACGTGGACTCACTGAGCGTTTGCGCTCACGTTTTTCCATATCATGTTTTCTTCTCAGATTAGCTTGGAACGGTCAGGGGTTCCGCGAGCCACTGAAGTTTTAGGCCAGGAGTTTTTGGATCAAATCTCCCCGGAAGGGCATAGATTTATGTTTTATCTTTTTAGACTCGAATCGTCTGTAGAGTTTCTTTTTATGTTTTTATGTAAGTGGTTGATGTAGATTACTTTTGTGTTTATTATAAAACGGAAATGAGAAGTTTTCTTTTATCCTGTGTTTGAGCGCATCGGTAGTATTCAATTTACTTAAGTATTCTGCGTACTTTATGTATACCTGTTAGTATTGTTCTAGGGTTTTGTTTTAGTGTGGAACTTATAATTTAGTGCCGAGAGGCACGCATATGCCCTACTCAGCCGCAGTTGACCTAGTGGCAGGGTTGGGGGCATCACACGAATGACTATGAGGCGGATATATTTCACGGTATCTCACAACGTAATCTAAAATCCGGTCACGATATGGGACTGCCCATTCACTAATTCGTACTCTCGATGATATTCCCATTGCACCTATAGTGGAGGCAAAGGCATCCATCTTGCAAGTGTAGCTGCAGAATAAATTATTATAAATTAAATATAAGCTTCGGCTAAAAGTATAAGAATGATAATTATAATTACAAGAATTTAAAATAAATCATAGTAATAAATACCTGTATGAAATGCTGCTGTTCCTCTATGAATCCGATGACAAGTGTTCCAGCATTACCATCAATGTTAGAAACAAGAGGTAGGATGGTAGTCGAACCTAACAGTGCAAGAAAAACAACGCACAAATTGAATGTGTTCGCGATGACATAAAGATGATCAGGTGTATCCATCCAATAGTCAGCGGGCGCCGAACTCTCTTCCCAATTGGTCTGCCTTATCAACTCAATTACACATTCTACTGATCTGAACAATTGCACATATACGTTCATACAGTGGTGTAAATTAAAGCACATTCTTCTACGAATTTCAACCCAATGATTTTCATCCCCGAACAAAAAATTAGAGACACTAAATCCACAATTACCATCACCAACTACGTTCTTCTAGTTCAGTATGAATTTGTAGATGAGCCCGGGAAATGTATTGTTGAAGGAGAATGGCATTGATGGGGCATGGGTTTATAACGGATGATAGACTGGACCTACCACTGTTACGTCCGTTGCCCCTTCCCCTACCTCTTCCACGTGGACTATGATCAGAACCTGAACCGCTTCCCGATCTAGAACCTGATCCGCTAGGCTTTCCAATCTTCCTATGTGTGACGGAGACGTATTCCCAGTGAGACTTATCCCTTTTGGTAGAATTCGTCTTCCATCGTCCCTTCGTGATTGCGATCTCTAAGGGTGTTGTCAACGGCTGACAAGGATCTTCAGGCAACACAGGAGATATAACACCTTTGATGAGGCGTCTCACTTCCCGTACCTTAGAAATTGGACCCATACTAATCTCATGTATCATTGAGGTGAGATCACGCATTTCGGAATCCATATTTCTATCATGTTGTTCAGGAATATCAAAATCGATTTCTAGTATTCTTAAAAAAATGTCAACATCTTCCTCTCAGATTGGAATTAAATATTGGCACCTATGAACAAGTTCACACGCACATGGTAGACCGTGCGATTTCCTTAAGTAATGCAGACAATTGCTTCCGATTCTTCAACCACCTCGCGTGTTTTATTTAACTCATCCATTATCTTCTTCAAAGCCAAATGACTAACTTTGTTACTTAAATTTTTTCAATATGACATTACTCTTAGCGTCATACTTCTCCTTAAGTTTAGAAATTTCCAATTTGTATTTAATTTCATCAATTTGACCTTGGATTAGAGAGTCGATATTCAAAAACACGGTGTCCAAATCACTGTGACATGTAGATAGCCACACCTTAAACATAGAATGTTCGATCTCAGCACGGTTCGTTGTCTCTACACCAAAATGCAACACTTGAGATGTCCAAACCCGGCAAAATTTATGGGAAAGTGGATTCGACCATGTGCTGAACAGGTAATGCAGAAAGTCCGGCCTGCTTTTCCACCTAGTCTTCAAAACCTCCAAATTTCTCTGATATTCATCCTCATCACTTTCATTTATTAATTTTTTCCATAAGCCATTTACGAATCGTTGAGCCACCTCTTCATCTTTCACCATCTCAGTCAATTTTGCCAACACATTATGATCGATGTGTCTTCTACATGATATATGGTATGAAATTCTGAACACATCATCAATCACCGGTATTAGTCCGCTTTCTCTATCGGTAAGAATGACTAGTGGTTCTCCTTGATTGATAATTGAACTCTTACCATTTGATATAGCAGATGTAAAATATAAATGCTTGATTTGTTGAATAACTCATCTGTATGTCGTTGCCTGTTCATTGCACATAAAAGCTGTTGCCACTGTGAAGTTTTTTCCTGTCGGAGTCATCCCTACAGCTTCTAATAGCGGCATGTTGTACCTTAATTAAAAATTAAATGGAAATTAATTATTAACATTGACAACTATTTCAGACAGACTTCAAAATATTATTAACTATTTCTTAAAAAACATATTATAAAATATCAAATATCCACTACATACATAATAAATTTAAATTTTTACGCGAATAAATTAATAAAGATATATAATAATACAATTAATCTACTATAGTACTTACTTGTTCGTTTTACGTGGTATCCATTATCAGTATATATGACCACGTTCTAATCATTGCAATCGATGTTGGGTGTGCAACGATAATATCACTAAGTACGTTGCTCTTCTTGCAGTTTCTATGGAAAACGGTGTAGCCCCTTTCTGCACTTAGGCAAAGAACTTCATATACTGTGTTTCTTCCCTGCATCCGGTTCCTCTTAATCTTGGTAACAACATTGTAAATTTTCTGGGCACTACATACATTATAAATTTCTAATTATTAACGGAATAAAAATAAATCTAAAATATTTAATATTTAAACAAAGTTGTAAAAATAATTCTCTTATAACTTATCTAACTGCGCAGCCAACGTCTTGTTCTCCGAGTAATCGTAATATATTGCGAGGCGGCACATGACTCTTCCTGAACTGCTCAGTCTGGTGCAACTGCTCCTCCGTAAGTCTTGCAGCCTGAGCATGACCATGATTGTAAACAGCTATTTTATGGTTGTGCCTCCTGTTGTGTACAAACAATTGTCAACTTTCGCTTGTCGCTATTTGCTCTCCCTTTAGCTTAAATGGACACCCATATTTTTTCGTCCCATAGGGTCCCCGCCTTTTTTTTGGAACTTCTTCTTCCTCGTCGTCAACTATTGATTTTTTATATTTTTTAACTGAACCTCTGCGCTCACAAGCCAATGTGACATACGGTCGCTGGTCAGCTGTTCTTAATCTCTGATACCGAGTTATGATTAAATATGTCTTCGCATTCATTGCAGTTTGTTTTGCCCAGTGCACCAACTCATCTTTCGAACTAAATATTCGGTCAGTTGTGAATAAATGTCCAAAATCAATATATTCTTCCGGATCTAAAAATTCTTCAAACGCACATGGATCTTCATCAATCTGTTAATGTAAAATGAAAATATTACCAAAACACAAAAAAAAATTAAAAAAAAACCCTAAATCGAAAAAAAAAAACTTCTGCACAATTTTCGCTACCAGTCACTTTTGCCCATCTGCATGAAAGTGACTGGTAATTTTCGCTCATCTGGGCGAAAATGGTGCAGAAATTGAAAAAAAAAAAATTCAATATATTTCTTACCTCAAGACCAACATTTTCTTATGTTGAAAGATGGAGTTTTTTTTAGAGATGTTAGAGAGAAAGTTTGTAAAGAGAGAAAGAGTTTAAGTTAAAATAAAAATTTTTTGAGTTATCCTTATATATTTTCGAGTTATCCTTATCGACCCCCTAAATATGTAGTACCAAAATAAAATCAAGGCGGCAAATAAAATTAATTTGGCCTAAATGTTTCCTAAGGCTTAAATAAATTCATAGAAGTTCTATAGCATGAGAGTCATTTTCTGTCTGAAATTATGAATTTTCATTTATTGTGTGGTGACTTCGTTAAAAGAACGAGCATATATTTGAGTTCGGTTCTCGAGAAAATCTGTCAGTTAAAATTAAATTAAATATAACAAATCACGAATTTTTAGTTAGAATTCAAATAAACACAAGTCGTCCAATCGAATTTGATTTCACCAAATTTGAGTTTGCATTTACTAGAAAAGGTTAATCATAACTTGACTCGATTAAATTCAAGATTGAGTTCATTATAAAATAAGTTTAAACCAAACTGAATTATTACGAAAAAGAATATATATTTGAGTTTGAAAAATAAAACTGATTTGTTAAGAAAACCAATATATATTCGAATTTGAAACAGCTCGAACTCGTATAGAAACGAACTTATTGATTGTAGAATCACTGAGCTCAACCAACTCGAATTCAAAATTTGCTAGAGAAAGCTTCGAGTCCAGCTTTAGTCGAGTACGTTTTGGTTCGGCTCGTTTAGGCTGCTAATTTTTTTCATGTTTGTTATTATGTACTTGTTTTGGAACTTTTTGCAGGCAAATGACAAAATGGAATATAATATCAGAAGAAATAGGCGAAGATCTTCTTCCTATGGTGAATTTTCTTCTTACTCTTTTTATATCTTCTTTTTATTTGTGATTGATTTTCGGAACTTCTTCTCGGATTTCTTGTGCTATTTTTATTCAATATTTTTCTCTTTTGTTTGGAATTTGATCATGGTAGGGTTTTCAATGTTCTTTAGAAGTGGCTTGGACGGCAAAAGTTAAGTGGTCCTTCACGGAAGGGGGCTTAGGTTTTTCACTAATAATCTATGACTTAGTGTATGTTTTTTGCATAAGCTAAATCTTATATTGGAGGTCAGGAATGAGTTACTATCAATGAATCCAAAATAGAGAGAGGTTTTTGAAGAATGGACGAAAAAGGAAGAATAATCCGACATAAATTTTACTGGACAATAGTTTTGAGTATAAAAAGACAACATTCTGAAAGTTACCTTTGCAGCTGACAAAACTAGGGTTGAAATCATAGGATATATCATCGGGTTTTCTGCAACTTGTTAAACTCCTATTGCCTATTGAGATGCTAAAGTTTTTTAGTGGGTATGAGGAATGTTGATTGTCTTCTTGCTGTATCAAGATTGCCCAGAAAATGAAGTGAATATTACATGATTACATTCTTTTTCTGCTGTAATTTTTGTTATTGAGAGCTCTCCATGTTTCTGTGTATTATACGAGATTACAAAATGATTTGAAGTTTTCAGAATACAGGAGATTGATTACCTTGATAAGACATTTTTATGCTAATATTCTAAAATCTTTGATATAATGAAACCTCACTTTTTGGAAAAATGGTGCAAAACTAATGGCAGCATTCTGTTTCTTGCTCTAAACTAATAGCTCAATGAACTGCCCTGTTCTCTAGAAATAGAAATGAAATAAGTGGAGATTTTTTACACGAGATGCGTAAAATGTAAACTACTTGTGAGAGAAGAAGTGGGGTTCAAAATAAAAAAGTAAATGGATTTTTGGTTTTAAATCTAATCCAAATGGACCCTTAGTATTTTCTGATGCAAAATCTTAATTTTTTGCCGAACAGTGTTGACGAACATTCTACTAATAATGTTTACCTTAACTCTCGTTATGCTCCTATTATAGCTCCTCTTATAGTTCTATTAAAATAAAGATATGTAGCTGTTGTCGGTTTATTTAGACTGTGGTATCTGACATATCATAAACAATGGTCCTGGGTTGTCATTCCTACCTAAGATGTACTTGTTGCTTTGAACTCAAATATCAATCTTTAGCAAATGTGAGACATGTAGATTTCCATTCCGTTTTCCTTTTAGTGAGAAACTCCTTCACAAATCACCTCTACTGGTTTGTTACTGCTCCAAAATTGCAGGGTATAGCTATTTTTGCTAAATCACAGTCAGATTCTGCAATTCATTATATGCTGGTTTTTAGCAAGTATTTTGTACAAAATAAGTGAAAGCAGCCGGGAAGTAGAGAATATATGATTAATTTAGCATCTGGTTTCTGGCACTTCAGGTTTAATGATAAATATTTTGTCTTCAACACTGGAGCAATCACTAGTAATTTAAGAACTGTTCAGGACAGGCTATTGACTTGTTTTTGTCTAATGAATCCCACCTTCCTTTTGCTAGTGTGTTAAGTTGTGGCGGGAGTAAGTGGAAAGATGAAAAGAACATGGAAATCCCTTCAAATCCGCTATGAATTGACAAAAAGTTTTTCACTCTTTAGGTTTACTTAGTGGCTGATCTCTGTGAGTTTCATTTGTTTGAGGACAAGTAATATCATCTTTTTTCACTTATTAGTGATTTTTCTGGATAGATTTGTCGCGTCTCTGTTTTCTGCTGTTGTGGTTATTTAAAAATGTTTGTGCCACAGATTCATGATTGTAGAAACCTCAGAATTCCATTTTAAACTTCACTTGTTTAAGCTACTGTAAAATCTGTCACCATCAGTTATCTTAATCATAAAACTGTAAAATCTTTGTCTTCAGACCTTGAGCTTCAGGATTTCTTAGTGATGATGATTGAAATGACTTGATTAAGGTTGGTGCAGTGAAGTAAGTAGCCTAATGCGGACAATTGAGTACTCTGCATGAACATACATATGTGCTGTATATCTTTATAACAAGAATATCACTATAAATCTTCAAGGTATATATTTAATGTTCATCATTTCCAGCTCAATATTCTAGTGACTCACTGAAACTTGGGTATTGGATAGAAATAAAAAGTACTGGCTTTGGAGAGAATAAAATTCTCTTGTAAACCAGTCAAAAGGTGACATTTGTTGAAGTGAAATCCAAACTATAGGACACACAACCACAGGTAGTAGATAACCTTCTTCCCTGTTTCTTTGCCTCATCCTGATACTGTGAAGGCTTTTGGCTGTTAACAGCAGGACTCAATTTCAAGGATGGTGCAGATCATTCAAGAACCACATATAACCTCTTGCCAGTGTCCTCTTATCTCTTATGATTGCCACTGATGAGGGAATAGGTTATGCTCTTATCCCTTCTCTTCCAACAATTATAATCCTTCTTAGAAAAGAAACAGAAAGAGAGTTTCAGCCTCTATGTTGTTGACTGGAGGATACTTTAGCTGAAATATCTTGGGTAGATAATAATTTCATATTGTTCGAATATAGTTGCTACTCTGTGCCAAAAGATGCTGGCTTCTCAATTATTTCTAACAAGAAATGAGTGCATCATGTAAAAAGAAAAAGGACAATCAAGTCAGGAATTCTACGAAGATGACGGAATTATTCTGCATCATTTGATCTTTTATTTTTTATTTTTATAAAAAACTGCATTATCAGTTCTACTGGGAGGTAATTTTTTTTTTGGAAAATGAGCTATGAATATACATGATATATATACCTGTTTCGCGTTATATACATGAACTTTGTTTTTCTCAAAGTATATACATGAACAATTTTGGGGCATCTAAAAATATCCTGTCACCACATCTTACGGAGAAATTATTCGTGTCTATGGATGCTTGGGATTAGTGAGTTCACTGTGAGGTTTTTTTTTTTGTCTTACACGTGCACCAGACATGTATAGACACACCTAATTCTGCCGTGAGATGTGATGTCGAGATACTTTTAAATACCCGAAACTTGTTCATGTATATAACTAGAAAAAAACGGAACTTATGTATACAATGCACAACAACTGTATAATTTATGTATATTCATAGCCATTTTTCTAATTTTTTTAATTGGAGCCCTATGTGGACCAGAGTTTCAAATATTATAATAGATGATGGACCTGCTACTTTTGAAGATTCTAATGGTAGCACAATTTGTTTAAGTGCAGGAATAAGTTTGGACGGCAAATAAGGAATTTTAGTAAAGCAATATTCCACATGCTTTGAACCATGACATTGATCAAAGCAAATTGCACTTGATTAACATGCATATAGAGGGAGGACATCAAGAGTTGGGCTCACTTGTGTGAAACAGAGAGGAGGAGGTGGCCCAAAATTGCAAATGTAAGATCCTAGAAATGGCAATAGCATCACCCCACAAACTGCTCTTTCTAGAGAGAGAGAGAGAGAGACTGAAAACAACATTTTGAAGCAAGACAAGACATTGAGTTGATTGTGGGTTTGGAAGATGCATTGGCAATATTCAAAAGCAATTAGGAAGTGAAAGAAAATAGTGAGTATAAACTGGCATTTTCTGGTTCTGTATGTTATTCTTGTTTCTTAGAAGTGATCCCCAATAACAACATGCCTCAACCTTGTACTATAGTAGAAGCAATATTCATGGAGTTACATCTTTGCCTTTGTAAATTTACTAAGTGCTTTTGATACTCTTGCCAGGTGTCAGATGATGATTCGAGGACGAAAGCCTAGTGGATAATTTGCTACTATAGCAGGAAGCCATTTGGTAGTGGTGAGTTTTGTCCAATACCAGAACATTTCTATATGATATGATGAAGGGAGTGGGGGACCCCTTCACCACGTGAAAGGGGGGCTGCCTAATGGCAAATCCCCAAAGACAAAGAAAATGGTCATTTACAAATCTCCTCTAATCTCCTCTCCACCAATTATTATTTATCTCCCACGTGGTACTTCTGGTCCCACCTCACCATTTCTTATTTTTCTTCACATTATAAAATCCTTTCTTCTAGATATAGTGTATGATCTATCATCAAAACTGATTAGCCTAATATTTCTCACTAAATCATGGGGGACTCTTCTGCTTCTTACATACACATGGTAACTAGGAAAAATATACATATTTTGTCGATCATCATCATGCTTGCACTTATAGATTTGAGGTTATAGGCATGCTTTCTTGAACAGACTTTGTGTTTCCAAGATAATCTGATTTTATCTGTGAATTTTCTGCTTTATATGGGATTTTGGGGATGAATCTATTGGTAATATTTCTGAAGTTTCTTTTTATAAAAATGAAAAAAAAAAAAATTCAAATGTTGAACTACATGGATTATCATGTAGGTGCAGCACTTGATAGAGAAATGTCTGATCTTCCAGATGAGCAAAGAAGAGTGCATTGAAGCCCTTGAAAAGCATGCAAATATCAAACCTGTCATCACTTCTACTGGTTAGTTATATAATTTGTTTTGCTGATCATTTGCTTCTTATATATGCTGTCTCATCTCTTTCTTGGCTTACCAATATGCATGCATGCACGAGCTAGAACCCCTGCATGGAGAAAAGAATTAGCAAATAAGTTGAATGTGATATTCAGCTTTATCAACTATTATGGTTAGCTTGTTATTGATTTCTGTCTCAAGCGTCTATCATCAACTTTGTGTTCATTCTAGCTAGTATGAGTGGAGCAAAGAGTATCCAAAAAAAAAAAAAAAAAAAAGAAAAAGAAAAAAAGGGGAGCAAAGAGGAAAGTGCGTATTACCACCAAACATGTAAGTGAGATGGTTGGAGTCTCTCCATACTTAGCTAGAAGTTTTGAATGGGAGCATAGTCGTGTCTGTAAGAGAGTTTTACTGTCCCTCTAGTCCTTTTCGGTTTGTATATGAATTAGTCGATTTATAATAAGTTCAAAGGTATCTTCCTTGTGCATATAAGCCAGTTCTGTCATGATCTAACCCCCAAAAAAGTGCCGATTTACTTCCGTGCAATGTGCATATTTTCTACATCAACTATAAGATAGATCATCTAATGATATTGACCAAAATAAGTAACAACTAACATGGTAAGATCTTCTTCTGGCTACTAATAATGTGTCATTCTCTGACACTTCAAGAACAATGATTTATAACACTAAGAAATGCTATTGCAGTATGGAATGAGTTAGAGAAAGAGAACAAGGAATTCTTTGAAGCCTATTCTCGATCTCAGAGCAAAAATGATCGAATGTCGGAGGCAGAGACAAGTGCCGTGATTCAAAAGATGGTGTCTGATCATGATCAGCAGCAGCCCAAAGATCCTGATGAAGATCATGAGTAATTAGCAAGTTCCTCAACACAAAAACCCCCCAACTGCCCTTTGGGCATGCATGCAAATGGTAAAAAAAAATTTACCTTATATCTATAAAAGCCTTAAGAATCTGCCAAAAAAGCTCAAAGGAGTACTATTTATGGTCCCCCTCGTACTACTAGTCCGTAGTACTATTGATTCTGTTGTCCATACACATAATCTATATCTTTTGGAGGTTCTTGCAGTGGCCCTTACAGAGGAAAGAAATAAAAAATCTCTCCAGATTACACAATGGTAAGTGGAAACCTCACTGGCTGTGTTTTTACAAGGTATCGCAGATAAAGACTTGGCCCAATTAGAACGGAAACCACCACCAACCGGCAAACTCACTGGCAGTTTCGGTTTTGAAGGTTCCGGTTCTGATTAAGGTTTCTACTTTGTTGAAGAAGCTGCAAGAATACAGAGGTAAAAAGTTAACCTGGAATATTTCATCTGTCATGTATTGTTATCCAAACAGAATTTGAGCTTGGGATGCACTCATCTCATCTATGATAAGTACATGTACATCCCTTGTAGAAAGAAAGACCAGATGTGACCCAAGTATTTATAATATATATTGCTATTTCTAATAAATGAAGCAAAAGTGGGGACTACTACTACTACTACCACTACCTATGCTCTGCATTATACTTCCTTTTAACGTCTCAATCATGCCATGATCTTGTCGTCTTTATATGATATATGAACAGTGATCAACGTTTATCACTGTATTAACGTTGAGTTAATTCTTTTTATTTAATAGGAGTGGAATAAGTTTTTTTTCGTGTTGAAAATCTTCTACTAGCATGACGGATTAAGTGTACTTTATTCTTGTTCTTCAATTTTATTCCCGTTTGAGTCACCATGTTTGTTTCGATGCTCAATTTTGTCCTTTTTTTTTTTCTTGACTTTTTTTCAGGAAAATGAATTTTATTACGGGTAGTTAAGCTTTTTTTTTTTTTTTTTAAAGTATCATTTAAGTTTGAATGATTATTTTTTGTTTCTTATTAATTTTTTCATGAAATAAATATAATTATGACAAGGTGAAGTCTCCGAATGATGAAAGATAAGTTGACAAAATAATTTGTTATGTTATAGCGGGAGTTATATGGAGATGTCTGTCCCATAAAAGATGAAGATGTTCTAATTTATCACCCAAAAAAAAAAAAAAAAAAATGGCAGTGTTCTAATATAGCATTTTATTGCTATTATTTTTCTTTTCGTTTCTTTGTATATGAGTTACTGGATGTCGTGGTCATATTTAATTTGTGGATTAATACAAGAATCCCTTTTTTACCCTAAAAAAACATTTAAAAAAATTTAGAGGGCCTTCTTTTGCCTTAAGAAAGCTCCGCTCATGAGCCATTTTATGTGACTCGGGTTATGCACTATTTGTTGAAGATTAAAAAATCGATTACTTATAAAAAATTTTCATTCATTTCAATTGGGTCAATAAAGATAATTAAGAAATTTATAAGAATAGTGCGAAAAATTCTATTTTTTGACGCCAAAACTTTCTCTTTAACCTGAATTCTCTTTAATTCAAAATTTAAATATTTCACATTTAACACAAATTAAAGTATCAATTTTGTGATTAAAAAATTTTAAAAATTACATTTTTTTTAAATTATCTGAGTTTCTCCCATATGGGCAATAAAAAACTTTGCGCACTGGGAAAACATTCTCGCGGTGCTTCCCTCTTAGGTTGAAAGTGAGCTACTTCTTGCATGATGAAATTTATGTGAATGATCAACCAAATGTGCTTTGCGAACTGTATTGGATAGTCACCCATCATCTTTCCAGCACATTGAAAGATTGAGCTAGACTAGTTAGTGTGAGCGGGGAGAGTTGGGCGAAATTATTGGATAATTTTGAAATTATTAGATATCTTTACTTTAAGGTATATCAGCAAAGACAACAACTAATGAGTGAATTAGGGTTTGGTGTCATTTTTTTTTATTTTGATTTTTTCCAAATTGAATTATATCGATTTAGGGAAAATTTTGATTAGAGGCTTATTCAGTTTGGTTTGATTTTCAAATTTTTTTTTAGAAAATCAAATCTTATTTGAATTCAAATAGTAAAATCAAAATTTCTCCAAATCAAATCGATGAACATCTCTGACTCAGCTTGCAAAGTGAGTTAAATCTAGCAACATAGTTTCTAAAAAATTAAAATTAATTAAGAGTAGAATCCTACTAAAAAAGAATACTCTATTTTTTCATCAATATTAAATTTAATAGCAAATAATACAAAAAAACAATGCAATATATCAAAGCAGCTAGAACGGCAACTTGGATAACTCAATGCAATATATTACCATCCCATAATATATATATATATATATTGCCATGGCCAATACTAATTTTACCCTCCAATTGTGGAAGCTAAAACCATTTTATACATTAATTTGTTGAAGAAACAAAATGAAAAAACGGCATACAAAATTTTGTCCTGTTTTCTATTTATTCCTTGGTTGAGGTAGGGAAGAAATTTGTCCTAAGAGATTGAATTAAAGGGAAGCCACACAATAAATAATATTTGGCCAAGACAAAAAAAGAAAAATAGTACCAACCATTATCGAGTCTGACTAGTTGAAAAGGGTGAAGTTGAGAGCCAAAACAAAACACTTGTCCTTTCCTGCCATTGGATTTTATCAAATGTTGATTATGAAGCAATGGCAATGTATATGTGTATGATTTGCCCATGTCAACATCCAACCACCAATCACTGTCCTCTCCTCCCATCCCCCCCTCCCCCGTTTTTTTTTTTGCCGCTCTATATCTTGTTAAGGTATATAGTTTTGACTAATCTGAACTTGATTAATGAAAAGTTCACAGAATTTAATTCACATTCGAAGATTAAGGCTTGATTCAAAAGTTTTTTAATATGATACCACATGTAAGAGTTGATCTAGTAACTTTACATTAACATTAACAACGTGTTTACCAAATACTCCAAGTTCATAGGTTCTTTCTTTACACCTTTTGACTTTAGGGTGTTTTGCACATGCATATGTCAAAGTTAAAGTAATATTATGGCAATGCAAGGGCATTATTTAATATTCTTTATCAGGTTATACGTTCTGAATTTGAATTATATATTTCTTTTCACGATGTATAAAAAATAAAAATAAAAAACTTCAAGGTGCTATAGAGTGAAATCCCTTTGACAATCCTTTTGTAACATGGTTTAGGTCATCTTTAACATTTTCGATTATACTCTCTCTTTATAGCATTTCAAATAAAATATTTTATTTCGGGTTAATTTCAAAACATATCCAAAGGTTTGGGTTAATGTCAATTAGGTATCCTATTGTTTAATTTTGAAAAATTGGATACCTAAATCAAATTTTTTTCTTTCAAAAATAATATTGAAAACTCTTGAATTCGACAAATCAAGCTTAAAATTCTTAGCTTTTTAACATTATAGACAAAATCTTAGAATATCTCGTTGATTTTATAAAACCAAGTAATTCAATTTAAACGAAAACTTAATTTGGATACTCAATTGTTCAAATTTAAAGATAAGATACCTAATTGACACTAATCATTGATTTTGGGTATGTTTTTTAAATTAACATTTTTATTTATTAATTCTATAACATAAAAGATAAACTTTACCTAGTACAATGTGCTGAAGCTTAGGTTATTCTTCAAGGATATCATTGTGCCTCCTAATAAGTATCTCATTCTTTTATTGTTGAATCAAACTGTCTAGACATCTATGTGAGATGATGGCAATAAGAGGCATAAATTGCTTCCTTATGAAACACTTTATGGAGCACATCAAAAGAACGTTAAACTCTAACTTGATTACTAATGGATCTTACGTAAGTAATTTGATAATTATGCTCATTATGGGGTAATTTTTATTAAGCATTTGCACATCTAGTATTAAAAAAAATAATAATGTAATTCATAGATAACTAAATTAGGGTTAAGTTTGTCGACTTATCATATCTAAATTGAAGTTCTCCATTATCATTAGCCTGGTAAAGCATGATCATCTTTAACATTGAATGAATAAATTTTTATTGCTATATGTGAGAGAGATATGAACTAACTAGAATATTTGCTAGTAAGAATTACTTATACCATTAAATTATTACATTTACATTGAATGAATAATTAACACGTGGAAAAGCACTATGTAAACAAAAAAAAGAAAAATGAAGTATCACGATAAGGATATATCGTAGTTGAAAGCAATCATTATCATGTGATACACTATTGACTCAATTCGCACTCTCATATCACACTATCTCCAATCAGAAATATATATATATATTGGGTCATGGATTGTGTCTTTTTATCTATATCCTTAATAAATAATGAGATAGAAGTAAATAAAATATATATTGATCTTGAATTGAGTTTTTTTGAACAATCTATATCCTTAATAAATAATAAAACAGAGAAACAAATGAAATAAATGAAAGGGCCCGATAAATATAACTCGGGAATATGAATGTATAGTACTATTTATATTTATTACAGTACAATTAACCTCGAAAAGATAACTTTATAGTTAATTTAAAAAATGCGCCTAAAAAACAAAGTAGCTAGAAGCAAGACTTATTAATAAGACTTTTCGTTAATTATCAATTGAGTACTTAAATTTTTAATTTTGACTATAAAATTTTAATTCTTAAATTAGAGTTTCATAAATAAATAACGAATAAAAATATTTTTAATTTTGACAATTAAATACTTAAATTAGAATTGAAAACCGTTATTTTTTTTTCAATCTCCAAAATATGAGCAAATGAACTTAATAATACTCTAAGAGATTGAAAACTCACTTACACTAATCTCGATCCAATTGAAATTAATTAAAAAGTATGGGGATCGTTTTTTAAAATTAAATCAAATTGCTAAGTGGATCGGAGGTAGTGAGTAATAAAAGGACTTATTATATATCTCTAATAATTAAAAGTCAACTTTAATCATAATCTTGGCGCCGTGCCTGCCTTCAACAAAATCCATCTTCTCCTCTCCACTCAACCCTCTTTCCGATCAAACCACCGAACTCCCCTAATTCCAATGCCGCCGAGTCAAATCTGATCATCAATTTCCCGAAACTCAAGCCGCCAAGAAAGAAAATGTCCTCTAAATCCTCTTCTACTTCGAAGAATTCAGCAGAATTCAATCTCACAGCAATCGTCGTCTTCATCTTTCTATCACTCTTCACTCTCGTCAATTCTTCTCGACCTTTATCACAATTCAAACCTAAGCTACACTACGATGATTCTCTCACTTACCTCTGGCCTTTGCCTTCTCAGTACACTTACGGCAATCAAACCCTAACCGTCGATCCCAATTTGTCGCTTGTCGTCACTGGTAATGGCGGAGGTTCGGTGATTGTTAAAGAAGCTTTTCAGAGATATAAGTATATCATTTTCACACGTGCTTCTAAAGTATCCAGGTCCACGGCAGTGAGTTATGATATTCAGAAGCTTAGCATTATTGTTCATTCTGATAATGAGGAGGTGATTCTTTATTTGTATGTTCAGGAGTTTAATTTTTTGGTTGTTTGAAAGTTTGTTTTGGTACTGATGGTTTTTTACTCTATTCGACAGTTGCAACTTGGAACAGATGAGAGCTATTCGCTACTGGTGGCTAAGAGTGATGAGCGATCAATCATTGGGGAAGTCACAATTGAGGTGAAATTTCAACTTAATTTTACTGTTTGAAGTTTAATTTAGCTCCTTTTTGAGTTAGACTTATGGATCTGGCGTCAGTTTGAGTAGTTGGATCATGGATGCCTTTCTGTGGTCTGTAATATATTTTGTGAAATTAGTTCTGTGATAGAATAAGTGTTGACCTTATGCAGGATTAGTAAATTTTCCTCAAAACAGTTTATGTTTGTTGATTTGCAGGCTAACTCGGTTTATGGAGCATTGCGGGGGTTAGAGGTAATATCATTTACTATTCATTAGCTATTAATTTAACTGGAAATATGTAATTGTATTTCATAAAAGCTTTGAGTTTAATTAGGTAATTCGGTCACTTAAAAGTTTCACCCTTTGCTTCCTATCCCAGGTAAGAAAGATAATTCAGGACTGATGATATTCTAAATGAATAGGAATCTTCTTATTGCATAACCTTCAACCTACAATGTATCGACCAATATGTAGTAACATTCACTTACCATGAAGCACAAGTAAGATGAGGTATAATTCAGTCCTTATTTGCCATTTGATTTGTCTTCCTCCAGACGCTGAGCCAGCTGTGTGTGTTTGATTCTGGAGCTAAACATGTTATAGTTTCCAAGGCACCATGGTTCATACAGGACAAGCCAAGGTTTCAGTATCGTGGGCTTTTACTTGGTATAGTTTCTACCCTTTTTTTTTTTGGGCCAGAACTCACTTGAATTACTTTGGTTGCGAATCTGGACTCCCATCCTAAATACATCTTGCTTTTAAATTACTTTTCAGATACTTCACGACATTATTACCCTGTCGACGTCATCAAGCAAGTAATTGAATCTATGTCATATGCTAAACTTGTAAGACACATCAACAGCCATTTTCACTGTCGTGCTTGTTTATTTTTAATCTCATTCTACTTAAGTTACCTTCATCCAAATTTGAATTAATGATCGTATTCAGTAGAATGTCCTTCACTGGCACATCATAGATGAAGAGTCGTTTCCGCTAGAAGTTCCTAGTTATCCAAATTTGTGGAAAGGAGCATACACAAAGTGGGAGCGTTATACAACTGAGGATGCTCAAGAAATTGTTGAGTAAGAATTTCCTACTGTGTTTATTGCATTTCAAATGTTTTTTTCAGAACCTTTTTCAAAACATGTCTGTTGCATGTATATGAATCAGGAATGTCATGAATCCTTGATTGGCTGCACCTGAGGTTGAAGGTTTTATTTTAATAGACCATTGAAACGCAATGCAGTTGTGTTATGCTGCAGTTAAATGCAACATTATGCCGACTCGTAGTAGAATACTAGCTAGTCTAAATTTGGTTTTGTACAAATATTTAAAATAGCATTTGACTGCCTTTTCTCCTTAACCTTGTCGAGTTTCTATTCCCCCCATTGTAATCTGAGTTTCACATTTCTCTTTCGAAGTAAGGGAAGTTATGGACATTTAGATCAGAAGGTGGATATAATTTTTTTTGGAACATGCCAAATCCACGGCATGTACTTTGCAGTGAGAGAAATAATATTTTGTAGAAGCTAGAACTTGCTCTTAAAGGAGGAGGGTGGAAGAGGGAATATGATAGTGGGGAAACCTTGTCTCATTTACGATTAGACCTGCTATTGCTTGAAAGTGTGAAATGGATTCTGAAAACTAAAGTGAACTGGATTACAACATCTGTGTAACTAATTTAAATCTTTGAAGCTGGAGCTAGATCCTAGAATCAATCCAACTATTTTACAATTTTGGAACTTAAGATTATTCAACCTCCATCTATTCCGGGTGACTACAAGTAAGCCAATCGTACTTCAGATGTTAAACTCTTCTTGTTACTTGGAAATACTTGCTTTATTTTATGTCATTTGGGTGTACAAAGTATAGCTTGATGCTGAAAATATCTTTGCATTTACCTATTCATATTCTTGTTTCTCTTTTAGTGCATGATGTCTTGCTTATTTGCTGATGGTATTTTATTTTGGTCTTCCTTTGTCCTCCTTGTGGCCTTAACATGAAGATTTGCCAAGATGAGAGGTATTGTAATACCTTCAAATGTTTCAAAGCTTTTTTAGTTCTAGTGAATGTAAAAGGAGCTTCTGGATTTATAATTTCTGTTAATTTTCTGGATACCTGCCTTGTTCAAGCAGGCATCAATGTTATGGCAGAAGTGGATGTCCCTGGTCATGCAGAATCATGGTTAGAGACTTTGTTTATTTTGTTCCGAAATTTACTCAAAATAATTGTTTTATATTGCTGTTTATTCTTTGTTTCTTTAGTAGAAAACAGATCTTTTATGGAAAATATTAAACTATACATCATGTTTCATTGTTTTTCTCATTTCAAGATACATGACATATCTGAAAACTTATTTCTACCTTTCATATATGATTCCATAATCATTGATATGATATAAGCAAAATGATATTGAACTGCTGCAAAATTTGAAACTTCATAGATCAACAGAGGTAATCTGTGCATTCCGATTAAAAAAACTGCATAGGATTGATCACTTTTCCATCCTGGGAGTGCCAAGTAGAACTTCAAGCATTCTTGAAAGAGGCCAAGACTGTAATTCTGCATTTTTCCCTGCTTTTGTGCTGCAAAATTTCACCCTGTGGCGAACCTGTTCTTGTTCCTTCAAATTGAAGATTTTGTACGTTGAAAGTAATTGGAGTAACATGTTCATCTTCCTTTTTCTTGGGAGAGGAGAGGTTCCAATGTGATTATGGGTCATAGATATGCACTACTTTTGATCATGATTAAGTAATTAATTTCATTTGACTGCTAACTAAATGTATTCCTCAAGCCATGTTAACTTCTATCTATTGATTTATTTTGATGCAGGGGTAAAGGATATCCAGATCTCTGGCCCTCAGCTTCTTGTACAGAGCCGCTGGATGTTTCAAAAAATTTTACTTTTGAAGTAATATCTGGCATCCTTGCAGGTACTTCACAGGCTCTTGCTTCCAAAATGTGATCCTAGTACTAGGACAATGCACTTGCAGCCCTCTAAATATCCCTAAATATTCTTCTACAAAAATGCAGAAAAATATATTCTATGCTATATTTCTTTTACCAAATAGTCAATGACAACCATTGATATGTGGTAATGGAATCTTTCAGCTTTTTGAATTTGACTTGAAACCTATCTTTTTTGTTGAAATAAGCTTTAAAATGGTGGGCGAAATAAACAATTGACTTAAACCCTTTCTTGATACTAAATTAAATGTTGTTACATCTTTTAAGCCTTTGTGTGCATGGCACGTATTTTTGCTCCTAGGATTTGGCAACAGGATAATGATCTTTCAATTACCAAATTCTGTTACAAAAGGTTGTTTGTGATGAGAACCTTGAGTTTTGAGCTGGCATATCAAACTTTCTTCTCTAGTTCATCAAATAGTTAAACTTTCTCCAGAGTGGAGCACATGTGTTTGTAAGATGTCCTTTTCCTTCTCTTGTCTCCGTCCTTGATCTAAATATTCTTACTGCAGACATGAGGAAAATTTTTCCTTTCAAGCTATTCCATTTCGGAGGTGATGAGGTTAATACAGGTTGGTATGAATCTTTCATTTTTTTTTTTTTTGTAAGTAACACAATGGAGTATTTTGGTTTACCATAAAAGGATAATGGATTACAAACCCACGTCTTTCAGGGTTCAGCTCAATGATTTGTGTTCCTTTTCACACTGCTTTGTAACTTCTCAAGTATTGCTGTAGTTTCATTCTGTGGTGGCTCATTTTTTATGGTTTCATAAGGGGTTTCGTGTGTAAAGAATAAGAAGTTTGATAATCATATTAAAAAGTTTTTCATCATCAACCAATAGTTGGTATATTTTGTTTTCAATCTGGAACTAATTCATACTTAGTTATTCAATAGGATTTTTTTTTTTATCTTGAATATCACTTTATGGTTGTTGGTCTACCACAGCATGTGCAGCTTATAGAAGACCATAACGTTTTTTCATAATCTTTCTTGAATTTTTTTAATAGCTGTTTACATATTCAAAATCTCGTTGAGTTTGTGAATGACAAGTTAGAATTATTACTTGGAGCCTTGCAATGCAATTAGAAAATTCTCAACTTAAGCAAATGGGTGGATTACAGCTGTTTTCTACCCAGTGGTGCGGGTTTGTGTCTCCTCCATTTTTTTTTCTGTAAAGAAAATTATACTGCTTCCAAAATACTAATGGGGTCCATTCTTTTTCAGATTGTTGGACATCTACTCCACATGTGAATGAATGGTACGTCATATGTTTGTCTCTCCGAATTGTCACCTTTAAACATTCATGCAACTTACTGTTTCTCTGCTTAAACTTTTGTTTCCCAGTGTTGCTGATTATTATCCTACTTTTTATGAGATTGAATGTAATTAGAAATAAATTAAATTAAGTCATAAGGAAACAGTTAACGCCTCGAAGTCCTTGGTGTGATGTTATCTGTTAGTTTTCGGGATCATGTTCCTGTGTTTGTGAATGGGCTATCAAATAGATTGGTAATTAACTTCTCTTGAAAGATCATGATTTTCAACATATAATTTAACCACTGGGTTCCAACTTAATTTCGTGTTCTAAGTACATCACATATCCTGTTCTCCTGGTAAGGATGGAATGCTATTAGTGTTATTTATGAGACAAGAACTGATGTATATTTCTACCTTCATGTAGGTTTGTAGTTCTGATTTATCTTTCCGATTCCTTTCGGTGGCTTTTCTCTTTCTTCTTCTGTTTGGAGGACGGAATGTAGTGCAACTTTTTCTTCTTTTTCTCCTTTTTCTTCTTCTTCTTCTCCTTTTTCTTCTTCTTCTTCCTCCCTTTGCTCTTTCAGGGCATCGATCATGTCTAGCTAGATCTATGATATTCCTGATTTGTAACTCTGCCTCATTTGTGCTGCTTATTTTTACCTGTTCTATGTGCAGGCTTCTGAAGAATAATATGACTGCCAGAGATGCATATAAGTACTTTGTACTGAAAGCTCAAGAAATAGCACTGTCAAATGACTGGATCCCTGTCAACTGGTAATACAATTATTCAGTACTTAATTTTTGTATCATCATTCTAACAGAGCATTCAGGATATGAGCCGATTTCTTTGAGTACTTAAGTTTGTGCATTTTTCAAGCCGATATTTTGTTCCTCTTATAATATGTGCATTGAGACTTGTTTTTCTTCGAAAAGTTTGAACTTTTAATTATGTTTTTAGATAATCATTTATCCTACCAATAGCTTTAAATTAATGTATGGATATGAATAACCAGAATTTCTCAGAATATTTCCATCTTGTGCTTTATATGTCTGGTCTGCTTGATATTCAGTATAAATGAATTTGAGGTAACTAACCAAGTTGTTATTTACCGGGTAGATTGGAACTATATTTGTGCTAAGACCCATTAGAAGTAACAAATACAATTCACACGCTGAAGATGTCCCTTTCACACTTGAATGAGACTTGACTTGAATCTGAATGCAAGTAGTTACTTGTGAAATCCATCCAAGTTAATCTCAGATTCTTGCTGTCTAATTGAGTTGAGCATGACTGATGTTAACTGACCTTGAATCTGGCTACTTTGAGTTGGATCAAGCTCATATGACATCACTTGAATTGGGCATAGAAAATTTTTTTTCACATGTTTCTTGAATTGGTATCTCTGGCCCTAATGCAACACATTCTCTGAACTTTCTAACTCCAGGGAAGAAACCTTCAATGCATTTGCATCTCAGCTCAACCCACATACGGTGGTGCATAACTGGTGAGGATCTAGTGCAGTCTAGTTGAAGTGATAAATCTTGCCAGTTAATGGTAACTGTTTATATGCATTATTTTGATTATGCAATGTAGGTTGGGTCCTGGTGTATGTCCGAAGGCTGTTGAAAAGGGTTTTAAATGCATTTTTAGCAATCAAGGTGTTTGGTACCTAGACCATTTAGATGTGCCGTGGGATAAAGTTTATTTTGCGGAGCCATTGGAAGGAATAAATGATACCTCTAGGCAACAACTTGTGCTTGGAGGAGAAGTGTGCATGTGGAGTGAAACAGCTGATGCCTCAAATGTTCAGCAAACAATATGGCCCCGAGCTGCAGCAGCAGCAGGTATGCCTTGCCATATTTTAGCTGATATCATAAGGCTTTACGATTCAAAGTTTTGATCAACAGTTTATTGCATTATGGAGTTTCCCTTTTTTCTTTTCCTTGTAATATTTAGTTGGTCACATCATTTGGTGTTAGTTTCCCGGGAAAGATTAAACTACTTAACCTAGGAACTATGAAATTCTTCACTGGCATACCATGTTATCTCCACAAGTGCCATTATCTAGAGAGATATTGTTGATTAGATTCAGTCAGCTCGGATGGACTAGGTTTACGAATCTTGCTCTTGCACGATTATATTGGAATATGGTCCAATCATTTTACATATTGCTGAAACTTTCTCTTTCCCATTTAATTTCTTTTTCTTCTTCTCTCGGTCTACATATTCTGTCCTTCTTTGTGTTCCTTTTCTGATCTTTGTTCTTGGCGTAGAGCGCTTGTGGAGCGACAGGGAGGCTACATCTTCACTCTACAACCGGATAGATGTATTACAAAGATTGGAGTACTTCCGTTGCCTCTTGACCAGGCGCGGGGTTCAAGCTGCTCCGGCTCAAAATTTTTATGCTCGAACTCCTCCAACTGGTCCAGGATCATGCTACAATCAATAACTGTCTCGTCGAGTACCTCCAATCTGTACAATTGATGTTGTGTTGATCTCAGTAACCACTTATTCAAACCTACGGGAACTGATTCCCTGTTGTACCGGAGCTTGGTTCTCAAAATAGCTTGTAACCATGGATGGAGCTATTATTATCATGTACATTATATTTTTTACCATATGTTGAAGTCATATCCATTATTCCCCTTCGGGAAATAAATTATATCGCGCTGCCATGAATCGAGATCTTTGTATTTTGCAGCAGTTTTCATAAGTCAAATGTTGTGATTCTCAGCTCAATCAAGTCTTCTTGGTCCATTTCAGATGGCAATTATAATTTTGCCGAAGCTGTCAAGGTAAGCATTTGAATGCCAATTTTCATTAGTACTTTGGCTTCAATATCTCTGAACAATCTTTCATTTCTTGTTGTTAAGTTTTATTAATTCTCTTAATAAGCACTAGTCCTCAGGGTCTTCCACCAATTTTGCCCGAATCATTTATAACATCCTTTGTGATGTTTTTTTTTTTTTTTTCAATTTAGTAATTTTTATTAATAAAATATTATATTAGGAGTATTACCAAGAAAGTTCCAGAGAATATTATAGCAACTTTGGATTTTTTTTTTTTTTTTTTTGAGATAACCCTAATATTGAAAGTGCTTAACTAATTAAAGAGGGGTTAGAGAGGGATAGGGAGTATAAGATCCACCGTTACGTCACAAGCATGAGAATCCAATATAAGGTTTTGACTATGGTGTTTCAAATTTAGGAATTTTCATTTTGTATGTTGGAGTTGGGTGAAGGTATTTAAGAGAAGAAAGTATTATCATTATTTCTTTTATGGAAAATTGAATTGAATTTAATAATAGTTTAAAATTTAAAAGTAAAATTAAATGTTTTAAATTCATTTAATAGTGTAAAATTTTTGTGACTAATTATGTAATTAAAAATTAATTAAAAAGTAAAAGAATCAAATACATTATAATGGAGCCTCAAAAGCTCTAGGAGGAGCCTTGAAGATGGAAGAAATATTGGCGTGTGAAGTATTGAGTTTGAATAATTTAAGTAGTCTTGCATATAGAAAGGATTAATAAATGATTCTGGTTTAAAAAGAAGATTACAAATTCTGGGCCTCTTTTTTAATTGATGAATATATTTGGGCTTAACTTTTTGGCCCCAACAATTGCAAGTAGTCTTTCATCCAGAAATTGGATCTCCAAACTCCTTGACCTAGTTACTGCTCCTCCCTTCTTCCTCAACCGTCAACAGCCGCAGCACCCCCTCCTTCCTCTTCTTCTTCTCTCTTTTTTCCCTTTGACGGGCTCGAGAGTGATAGCTGCAGCTCCTTCTTCTCTTTTTCTAGTCGGGCAATGGCGGCGGTAAGGCTGGGGGATAAAAAATCAGCGCCATCATCGTCCTCGATATTCCACTGTGCCAACGGCACTGTTCAATTTACTATCGACCCTTCCGCCATTTCTAGACTATCATCCATTAACAATTCTGATGATTCTTCAAAGGTTTCCTTCACAGTTCCAGACTATCTCACTGTCGAGGAATCCAGGGCTTCTCTGCTCCTCCTTTTGAACAAGCTATTGCTATCATCCTCATCTTCTTCCGCTGCTGCTTCCGAGCTTTCTAATATCATTTTAAACACAAAATCCCTTAGTTCCCGATATGAAATCTCTGCCGGCAATCTTACTCCATTGTTTGATTACTCAGTGGCTGCTGTTGACGGTATATGCGCACTATTGGATCACAGCTCGTCGGCTCTGGCCACAGTGATTGATGCCGTTACCGCACTCTCTTGTGAGGCTCTAAAGGCTGACATTACTCCTTTTAATCTTATTGATTCTGGTGACGGTTCTTCTGCCAAAGATGAGGTTGCTGTTGCCTCTGACTTTAAGGTCTTCTTCAACGGCTCCAAATCGGTGGGCAAAGGTGGCTTGGTGGACTCTGCCATCTCGACTGTACCAGCAATTCATGGCATTTTTCGGGAACTTTGTCGACTTCTGCACTCTAAAACCCATGTCCAATTGAGTTCGGGTTTCAGAGCCGCTGGTTCTGCCGAAGCCATGTGCATTGTTGTATGGGCTCTGGCTCGTTCTCTGTCCAGATTGGCCGAGATCAGTTCTCATCGGGCCAAGCTTCTGGTCGATTTATCCCCTAACTTGGCTACCTTTGTCAACGCCCCGTGTCCCATCATCCTTTCTGTTGATTGCTTAGAAGAACTATACTCCACGTTGAATAAGGAAGAAGATTATGCTAGGTTTTGCCATCAAGTTTATGGTTTGTTGGATCAAGTGTGGGAGATTGTTTCTCAGGAAGCCACATTGGCATTTTTGTCTTTAGAGGACATTCAGAGCAGTGAGCCTCATAATGCTGATGATAGAAAGAATGAAAAGAGGAAAAAAAAGGTAGTTTTGGGGAAAGGTTCTACAGCACTGATACAGTTCATTAAGGAAAGATTTTTCAACGGTTCTGCATGTAATTTCTCCCTCTCTCTTTATCCGAGAGAATCTGGGTTTGAGAATTTAGTAAACAAAGTGAAAGAGATCGTAGAAAGCAACGAGAGTAGAAGGCTTCCTAAGCTTCCAAAGGTGCTAATGCTATCTATCTAAGTGCTGGATTAATGCTTTCTCTTATCATAATGAACCATTACATGCCTCATTGAAAATCAATTTTCCTTTTTTTCTCTTTTCCTTTTAGTGTCTGATTCTTGCGGGATGTGACTTGATATGATATGATGTCAATGTCATGTTTTCAGGACAGCCTTTGTAGCATTTTATCTTCTAGTTATTGCTTGATGTTTAAGTAGCAATATCTATTTTCTTTTCAATTGCATGTCTTTCACTATCTATGTATATGATGAAGGAAAGAATAAAATAGGAAGAGGCTTAGATGAATTCTCTTAGGTCGCCACTTATTCTTTTATTTAGCTACATCCTTCTAGTTATACTTTTCCTAGATGCTTTAGGATTTAGTTAGGGTTTAATAAATACAATGACTCTTTTTATTAAAATACAACTACGCAATTCGTTATCTAAACTCCCAGAAAGAAACTGAATCCGATACATGCAAAATGGAGTGGTTATTTGCAGGAATTTACTTTTTTTCCTTTATTCACCAATATGGAAAGTTTAATAAAGTGGCAGATGCTGTTAGTCGAAGGATCGCTTTATTTCTTTTAAGGTGGTCACTAGATTAGGGCTAGAATAATATCTATTAATTAAATTGCAGTTCATTCATCGTTATTAACTAAATTGCATCATTATTCATTGTTCTTAATCAGTATAGAACAGTTCATTCACTGTTATTAATTAAACTGTAGAGCTTTTCTGTCTGAAGCCAAATCAAAGGCTGTAACTTTTTCACTTCTTTCAAAACTGTTACCTTGCACCAATATGTCTGGACAATGTCTGTGAGGTTTCTTTTGATGTTTATTTTGTTGTATAATAGGGTACCCGAGATTTTGCAAAGGAGCAGATGGCTATTAGGGAGAAAGCATTTGCAATCATAAGTGATGTTTTTAAAAGGCATGGTGCTACAGCCCTTGATACTCCTGTCTTTGAATTGAGAGAGACTCTTATGGGGAAATATGGAGAAGACTCGAAGTTAATATATGACCTTGCTGATCAGGTGACTTCAAGATGATTTTCCATCATTTCTTCTCAAAAGAGTTTTCGATTGTTATTCATAAAAGCTTGTTTGCATCAATATTGTATGGCTCCTGGATCTGGTTGCTTGTTATTCCCTGGGGTTGGCTCGAGTGGACTTCAGCCACCCACATGAGAGCATGTACATTTGACTTTGAAGAACTTGTTTAATCACTGTTATAATGGTTATACTTCAAGTCTGACTCTTTCTGCTGATTCTATGATGATTAATTGGTACTTTTGCGGACTTGAATGTTTTCCTTCATATTGTAGTTATTGTAATTTATCCTTGCAGAATCTATTGGACAGAAGAAAAATATTCTAAATTATCGTAATTTAGGTTTAAAAGCAGTTGGGGTCCTCAGTAGAATTGCACCACGAAATCAAATTGATTATTAGGAATGATTTGAATCATGGTTGCTGGCGCTACTTGTGACTTTGACCCCTCTTCTTATTTTACTAACAGTTTTAGTTTTGGGATGTGTACAGGGTGGGGAGCTTTGTTCACTTCGCTATGACTTGACAGTTCCATTTGCTAGATATATGGCTATGAATGGTCTCACATCATTGAAGAGGTATCAGATTGCAAAAGTGTACCGCAGAGATAACCCATCTAAGGGAAGATACCGTGAATTCTATCAATGTGATCTTGATATAGCTGGTCAGTTTGAAAAAATGGGGCCAGATTTTGAGGTCATAAAGATTTTGACTGAATTGTTAAATGAGCTACATATTGGTGACTATGAGGTAATTTGATACATCAGTCTTTTAAATATTATCTTTTACTTTTTATTTAGTCAATATTGAGATTTCTTACTGAAACTATCTGTAGTATTAGTTTCAGCATTATTGTTAGTTTTCTGAGTCAGAATTCTTACCTTACTTTTGATACTTGGGCTTTAAGAAGGAGATGGGACAACGTGGGGGTAGTTGATTTAGTTCTAGAGGTATAAATGATGCTCTATTACATAGCCAGCTACACCGTGCAATCCTGTATTTGCTAGTTGCTTCATCCTAACTTAATTACAGCTTATTTTTTGGCTGGGACACAGAATATTGTTTGTGGTAACCTCGATGTGCTCTTCACATGTGATTTAAACTAGTGATCTTTCGGCCCTCTTCATTTAATTTTTATATGTCTAAATTTCTCTTCCTTTAATTTATCCAAAGTTAATGCAGGTTTTGTATAACATTTTTCCAGGTGAAACTGAACCACCGAAAGTTACTGGATGGAATATTAGCTATATGTGGTGTGCCACAGGAAAAATTTAGAACAATTTGTTCAAGCATTGACAAGCTGGACAAGCAATCCTTTGAGCAAATAAAAAGAGAAATGGTACAATCTTCTTTAAATGTTGATTGAGAAAAATTTCCCCCCGTGTTTTCTGATGTTCAATTTGATACATTCTAAACTATGAGACCTAATGAATTATTCACAATCACTAGATAAAACCTCTGAACTTCTCACTTAGCCCCTGTTTGATAATTCAAATTAGTGCTTAAAATTAATTGATTATGTATTGAATTAAGTGTGTTTGATAACAAACTTAGTAGACACTATTTATTGAATTGTGTTTAATCACTTATTATATCCGAAAGAATATAAATGCAAAGAAAATGGTCCCTTTTACATCGGCTGATGGGACCAGTTTATAGACCACAATGGCTGGAAAAAAAGTTTGTGAGACCAAGTGATGAAATTGGTCAAGTTTTGAGAATGAAAATGGTCATTTTCCTTTTTGAGAGCTTTATTGTGAATTGCACAATAATGGTCTTTTCAACCTGTAAAGTAAGGATTTAGTTGTGTGCCAGGTAGAACAATTCGTGTATTTTTTATGAGCAATCAGCTGACATGTCTGATGCTCTTCAGCTCAACATTCTAATGCTTTTGTCTGTGTTCTCCCCAGTTATTCTAAATGTTGTAGTGGTTTTCTTTCTTCCCCTGCTTCTTGTTAATCGGTGGGTTTATTTTTTAGATGTTGAATAGTAATTCTCTGGTGAGACATAATTGCTAATAGTATTTTTACTCCTTTCTTCTGATGAAATTCCAAATGAATTTGACTTTTTGATAGCTAAGTAGCTTTCTTAAATTTAGTCGAAAGTTAGTGAATGTTATTTTGATTCTTAGTAGCAACACTAATTAAATATGAATGTTTTCTTTTTGGGTCTTATTATTGGAATTTGGGGTTACTTTCTGTTTTTGTGCAATGTCTAGTGAAGTCAGGTTTATCTCCCCTCATCTATACCTCAATCAGCATAACTCCCTTTAGCTTGAGTATATGTACATACTTTGATAATCTTGTCTTTGATTGAATTAATATGATTTAGGTCAATGAGAAGGGTTTAACTGATGAGACTGCAGATGCAATTGGAACCTTTGTGAAAGAAAGGGGATCACCTATGGAATTGTTAAGGAAGCTCAACGGCGAGGGGAGTAAGTTCTTAGCGAACAGTGAATCCCGACTTGCACTGGATGAGTTGGAAATCTTATTTAAATGTCTGGAGAAGTCAAAATGTATTGACAAAGTGGTTTTTGACTTGAGTCTTGCTAGAGGTCTTGATTACTATACTGGCGTCATATTTGAAGCTGTCTCAAAAGGTGCTACGCAGGTCAGATTCTAAATGCAACAGCGCTTCTTTCTTCAGTATTAGCTTTTTCACTTTAACCTTCTTCAGTAAGATGCATGTTATTCAGCACTTTTTTGATGATAAAACATTGTTGACGTTGGACATGTCAAAATATAGCAATGGTGGTTTTCAGTGCTTTTCTCATATTAATCAAAGCAGTCCATGCCTTTTATTTCGATTACTATGACTTGATCTCTGAAATTAATTTTTGTTCCAATAGTAGTTGCTTAAAGCCTTCCTCTTTGTCTCTGGAGGACTCTTTTGAATGATACTGATGCTTCGTCAAGCTCCCATCAAGCAATCTACGCTGTATTGAAACGGAATTTCTGATGTTATTGTCCTGTTAAATTTTACTCTCTTCCTTTCTTTGTTCTTTTTGTGCGACTGTTGATCATAGCATATTATAGAAATTCCTTGCCAGTTTCCAGGAGTATTCTGCATGAGTGCATGTTAAGTTGTTTTGGTTGCATGATCTTATCCTTTTTGTACAAGCAGGTTGGTTCTATTGCTGCTGGTGGTCGCTATGACGACCTCATAGGCATGTTTGGCACGAAGCAGGTTCCTGCAGTGGGCATCAGTCTAGGAATAGAACGTGTCTTTGCAATAATGGAACAACAGCTTCAAGAAGACCAACAGCAGGTAACGTGATTTCTTTCTGCTGCAGTTTGAGAGCTTGTGTGTGCAACTTTTACTCATATATTTCTTCTTGTATTATTCTTTCAGATCATCCGTGCAACGGAAACTCAAGTCTTAGTGAGCATTTTGAGTGATGACGACTTATCTTTAGCTTCTGAAATAGCAAGTGAATTATGGGATTCGAAAGTGAAAGCTGAATTCATGGTTGATAAAAGGATAAAGAAACAGATTAAACGGGCGTTTGATTCTGGGATTCCATTAATGGTAATTGTCGGGGAGCATGAACTTAATGAAGGTAAAGTTAAATTAAAAGACTTAACAGCAGCACAGGAGTTTGATATACCAAGAAACAGTCTTGTTCAGGAGGTCTGCACACGCTTAGGTGTCGTTAGAACTTGATGATTTTTGTCATCTAATTACTACTTTTTTTTTTTTTTTTTTAATACCTCTTTGGTGTGGCTAATTTAGAAATTGGTTTACTCTTCTTAGCCTTATTAGTTTTGTTTGGTTGAGGTGAAATTAGGAAGGAAATGTCGGATGGGATGTAAATTTGTGCACAACAGCTCAAATTAGATTCTTTTTAAGTTGAATTGGGACTGGGACTGGGACGAAAATGTTATTAAAAATATTATTTTATCATCTATAAATTATGAAGTTATCTTAAATCAAAATTTTGCCTAATATATATAAGTCTTGTTCTTTGTCAAAGTCAAGCTATAACTGGTTTAGTAATGAAGAATAGAGTCATAATATTTTTTAACTTTATATAATTGATATAATAATAAATATAATAATAAATTAAAATAATAAAAATTATTTACTTTTCACCTCAATACTTTCATTCCAACAAAACAAAGAAAAAATAAATTTGATTTACTTTATTAATTTTTAAAAAATAAATGTATTTTCTCTATATTAACAGTAAATAGTGCTATTGATCCCCTCCCTTTCCACGATTTGCTACTAAAAAAGATAAAATTGATACGTATTTTGAAATCATACAAATTTAAAAGGGAAAATCACCAACTGATGGTGGGTCATAGTTGGGATTTTAATTATTATATTTTCTAATAAAAAAGTTATTAGTAAAAAAATTATTAGTATACTGGAGAGTGTAAAAAGCCCTTCGCTAAGGTTGCTGTTCTCTGGAGAGAGGGGCACCTCGCCCTGCCTTTTCTTCCCTCGCTTGGTTATCTTATATTTCTCACGAAATTTCCCAAAAAAAAACTCATTTTTCCCCTTTTAACCAACACCATTTCAAGATGTAGCCAAGTTATTTTACATCATTCATCCGATTGAATATTCCATTTATATATATGATTTTTCTACTATGTGCTTCCACATGTATCAATATGAACCAAGTTTCCACTAATATTATATTCTCTTTTATAGTTTTAAACACGCGTTCGATACATATTAAATAAATCTTTTATATTTATAAGTATCTTAACATATATCTTAGTGCACTTTTTTTAATATTTTATTAAAAAGAAATCTTACGTCAATCAATATAACTATCTTTTTATATATAATTATTATATTATAACGGTATAACCTCTAACTTTTTAGATAAGAATTTATAATTTTAAAAAAAAATCAAAATTATACTAATACAAATAGATTTTATAAAATTAAAGACAAATCTCAAAACACTAAGGTAAAAAATATCATAGGTTGCAAGATAATTTTTGCCTCCCCATAATTTCTTTTGGAGAAATTTTTACCTATTATAAATGCAAATGCAAAAAATGTGTAAAAAAAACAATAATAATAATAATAATGAAGTGGCAATGAATGAGAGTATGATGAGTTCACAAGCATAGAGTGAAATAAAATGGAAGAGAAGAGAAGAGAAGAAACAACACACTTTATTGAAAAAGGGACCATTCACATGACTTCTGCAATTCTTACCCTATAAACAGGGGAATTTACTAGTACTGCTACTAATGCCACTTTCAAATATTTTAAAATTTAAAACAACCAAAAAAATTTTTATTTTACCCGTTTTATTTTATCTTTCGCGTTGTATAATCGTCATATTATCTTAATTAAAACTTAAATTAATTAAAGTATTCTTATTTTAAACATATAAATATATTTGAATTATGTATAAATAATCTTGTTGTTAATTTTTTTAAAAAAATAATTTTAATATCAACAATAAATAAAAACAGTTTCAAAATGCATTTTTATTGTACATTTTTAAAAATAATTTAATAAACAATCGATAATCCCTCAAAACATAAAATAAGATACTTATTTTAAGTAGTTTATTTCTAAGTTATGAAGAATAAATTTTTAAAAAATTAATTCAATTATTTTTTAATTATCATTAATAATTTAAATAAAAATTTATAAATAATTATTTAATTTAACAATATATAAGCATTAAAATTTTTTATTAATAATTATTAAAATAAGATATAAGTATTGTTTTTCATTGCTTCAAATCAATAATTTTTACAAATTATTTTGAAATTATCCTTAACTGATTATTCTATTATTTTTGAAAAAGTATTATGAGGTTACTGAAATACTTTTTAAAACAGTTTCTTTTTATTAATAGGGTTAAAATAAAATTGTTATATTAATTTTTTTTTAAAAGAACTTTTTTATAAGAAAACCAATTATTAAAAGAAAAACCATTATATTAATGTCTCATCTCTTTCTCGCTCATCAACACTTTTTGTCTTTGGCCTCCCAACTCTCTCTCTCTCTCTCGCTCTTCTTCTTCTTCCACTCTCCTCACTCTCTCTTTCTCGCTCTCCCGGGTTTCCTCTGCCTACGTTACTATGTAAGTTATGATAAATCTGTATTCTTCTCTGTCTCTCTCTCTCTCTCTCTCTCTATATATATATATATGTATTTATATGCAATTGATTTGTTCAAGGATTTTTTTATGCTGTTTTGTGCGTAATTTATTTTATTTTATTTTTTTGAAAGACATCCTGAAGGAGGTATGATTTATGCTCTTATGAATAGTGTTAGTTTGATACAGGGAGCAATAGGAGGTAATAAATAGGATTTGTTCTGAATTGTAAATTTAATTTTTATGATTTTTTTGCCTCCGAGATCTTAGCTTTTTAAGCGGTAATAGCACGTTTCACGCTTTGGGTTTTCCTTTTTTGTTCGAAATCTCAGATGCATAATCCCTTTAAGCATTTTGCTGATTAAATCTCTCGACTTTGAGATCATTTTGTTTATTATTTGTATTTATTTGCAGTTGAAATTGAAATCTATGGGACGATAGTTTGGCGTCTACTTGAATCTTCATGGGCCTTTGTTGCCTACAATTCTAGGGGAATCCTATAGCGCATGAAATTTTAGTTTTGGAACTTTTGGCGCTTTTTAATTAGTTTGAGCAAAGTTTTTGTTTGAGGGCTGGAATGGTGGGGAAGGAGGATGCCCCATCTGGTGGTGAAGGCAATAGCGGTACTGGGGATGGTTTGCAGGAGATGTGTGAATCTGCTGGTGGACGGAGAATGTACTGGCGTTCTGCATCATGGTCCTCTTCCCGGACATCATTGCCCCCACTTAATCCGGACAGTGAAAAGGACCACTCAAATCTAAATGGGAGTAATAACGGTGCGCCGGGTCGTAAGTCTGCTGGTCCTTTAACTCCCAGGTCCCAACATAGTTTTAAGGCTAGGTCATGTTTGCCGCCGTTGCAGCCATTGTCAATTGCTCGTAGGAGTTTAGACGAGTGGCCAAAAGCTGGTTCCGATGATATTGGTGAATGGCCACTTGCTACCACTCCCAGTGGGAGAGATGTCAGTAATTGTGGAGAGAGATTGAAGCTTGATTTGTCAAATATACAAAGAAACCCTGACAAGAATGGTGGGCTTGTGAAAAGAGAAAAGATTGCTTTCTTTGATAAGGAATGTTCAAAGGTAGCTGAGCATGTTTATCTGGGTGGGGATGCTGTTGCAAAGGATAGGGAAATACTGAAGCAGCATGGTATTACTCATATTCTTAACTGCGTGGGGTTTGTATGTCCTGAATACTTCAAGGCTGATTTTGTATATAGAACTTTGTGGTTGCAGGATAGCCCATCTGAAGATATTACTAGCATTCTGTATGATGTTTTTGACTACTTTGAAGATGTTAGGGAACAGGGTGGCAGGGTTTTTGTTCATTGTTGTCAGGGTGTATCTCGATCTACATCTTTGGTCATTGCTTACCTTATGTGGAGAGAAGGACAGAGTTTCGATGACGCATTTCAGTATGTGAAAGCTGCAAGAGGCATAGCTGATCCAAATATGGGTTTTGCATGCCAATTGCTCCAATGCCAGAAAAGAGTTCATGCTTTTCCTCTGAGCCCTAGTTCATTATTGAGAATGTATAGGATTGCTCCCCACTCACCTTATGATCCTTTGCATCTTGTTCCAAAAATGTTAAACGATCCTTCTCCATCTGCTTTGGATTCAAGGGGTGCCTTCATCATTCATATACCTTCTGCAATATATGTTTGGATTGGTAAGAAATGTGAAATGATCATGGAGAGGGATGCCAGAGGTGCAGTTTGCCAGATTGTTCGGTATGAGAAAGTTCAGGGACCTATAGTAATGATTAAGGAAGGTGAAGAACCTTCATACTTCTGGGATGCTTTTTCTAGTCTTTTGCCGTTGATGGACAAAGCTAGTAACGGTGCAGATGGCGTAGAATTATCAAGCTCGATCCGGGCAGGTGATAGAAAAGTAGATTCATATAGTGTTGATTTTGAGATCTTTCACAAGGCAACCATGGGAGGGTTCGTGCCTCCATTTGCAGCAGCAGAGACTGAACAAGAAACCCTTCTTCCTGCAAGAGAAAGTTCTTGGAGTTCTCTGAGACGCAAGTTTGTCTCTGGGAGTATGAAGGAATTTGTCTCTGCTGCAAAGTCTAGTCCCTCTATAGTCTATCCTGATTCATTGTTTCCGGTGGAAGAGCAACGCACAATGAATGAGACTTATGCTTCAGCAAATTCGCTCTTGTCGCTAGCGTCATCTTTGTCATCATCGTCATCACCATTATCGTCATCCCAGTCATCATCTTCTTCTTCACCTCCTTATCTTTCTCCAGACTCTATGTCCTCTGATGCAAGCTTCAATTCACCAAATCTTGGGGAATCTCCTGTTGTATCTCCTTCAGTGGAGAATTCTTCTGGTCCAACATCTTCAATTCTTTCTAACTTCTCTAATATGACACTCCTGTCTTCAAAATCTTCAAAACTATGTCCTCAGTCGATATCTAAAAGTTCAAAGTTTATTGATGTCAATTTTAATTCGGAGTCTTGTTTAAAGTCAGCTTCTGCACCGTCTAAAAAGTTCTCTCTTTCTCTTGCTGAGCGTAGAGGCAGCTTGTCAAAGAGCCTTAAGCTGCGCATGTCAACTGATGAGACTCTGGGAAGAGAGGTCCCTGTAAATTCCCTAACCAATGGTCAGGAACCGAATTCTAGAAATGATGACACTTGTTCATTTAGTAAAGCCCATGATATAGAAGATTCAGTAAAATGTAAGGAAGATTTATTTGCAGACCGGGATATGAATCTGCAGATAGCTGTAGATAGTACGGATTTGTGCCATGGTAGAGCTCCTTCAAGACTTTATTCTGATCAAAATAGGGAAAATCATCAATTTGGACCGGAGGAAAGTGCTGTCTTAAAGGCAGCGATTGATAATGGTTCTGAGTCCTGTGACTTGTCGCAACCAATAGTATGCCGCTGGCCTAGCTTGGAAAAAGTTCCAAGTTTTCATGCCAATGATCTTGATTCTCACTCTGTATTTGTCTTTATCATTCCGAGTATGTACATGGACAAAACTGGGGGAAGGATTCTCTACTTCTGGATAGGAAGGTTCTTCAATTTTGACAAAAGTAAAGCTGACCTGGATAGCAATCCGAATTTTGGTGATCTTCCAGTGGTTGATTGGAAACAAGCTAGTTCAGATGTGCTTTCACGTCTGGGTCTGCCGAAGGATATCCAAATTCAGGTATATTCATTGTTTCAAGCATGTTTTTCTTTTTGACCATTACTTTTTTGAAAGTTTACCGAACTGAAACGTGGCAATTTTTTCTGTGATATGCTAACAGATCTCAGTAGTTTTTCTATGCATATCATTCTTATTCAGGAAAGAAGAGTTTGGAGTAAATCTTTTAGAAACTTTATTTTGTCTAGTCAGATATTATGTATGATAGCCAGTTTTTGGAAATAGTGTGTTCAGAACTTTGTACCATGTTTTTGATTCTATGAATGCATGCATCTCCAGTGCTGTTCATGGTTAATTTTTCAGAATTATTCTAGTAATTGCTTGTGATCAGATGAAGATTACTTGTTGCACTAATGAAGCTTGGGTGGATCTTTTCTTTGGTGTGCTTTAGTTTCAGAGTTGCACTTAATGGTGTTGTTAGCTGTGAAGCAATAATAATGAAAACCAATTTTTCCTTTTTCTCCCTCTTGTTGTGCGAGCATCAATTATGAGATTTTAGTTGATCTCCTTTACTCTCTTCTCGATCTTATAGTTCCTAGTGTGTAATTTACAAAACTGAATACATTCCAAGATATCATTAATCACATGTCATACAACATAGCCAAGTTTTACCTTTCTCTTGGCTATCTTTTAGTTTTAGGACTTTCCTGTTGGGTAAATCACCAATTACGCCTTAATGTATTTACAGTCTTTTAGTCCCTAATGATTAGTTTCAACTTTTAGGTCTCTGACGTTTTTTAAACAATTAAATCCTTCAGCCATCTAGCACCACAGAACTCAGCCAAATGGAGTACGCGCAATGAATGGTAGTTATCTGTGAAGCGCGTCATAGTCCCTCTAATCGAGTTTCCTCAGACAAAAACCAGTAAAACTGACACTCCCTTGACAATTTGGGGTGAAATTGAAAACCATACCAGATTTTAACCTAGGTTGTTCATTTTCAAACTCAGACACCTTTTGTGCTGAAATTGCTGTTCAGATGAGTGATCGAGTAACTCCAAAATGTCAGACTAGTGAAAGAGAATATTGAAGCTACTTGAATCACTTTGAATCACGACTTCAGTGAAGAGCCACGCAGTAGTGACCCAGCATGTCGATCACAAAAAAATCATGGGACTTTCTTTTCTTTGGGAGGAAACTTGATTGAAGGGACTATTATGCCTTTATTAGATTAACGTGTTCTGCGTGTTCTTTATTTGACTGGATTTGTTGTCTTAGGTGATTAAAGGACTTAATTGTTCAATTGAAATTTCATTAAGGATCTAAAAAAGTTAAAATTATTCATTATGCACTAAAGTTGTCAATCGTGAATATTTTAGAGACTAAATTGGCAATTGATCCTTTTGCTTATTTTTTTGTGTTTAGCATAGATGCTGCCATATTTGATACCATCTGTAACGTTGCATGTAGCTTATAATGAGACATAACAGCCAGTTGCTCACTATTTTAGCCGTTGCCTGATTCGGAAGTTGTGAAATTTATTGGCAGGTTGTGAAAGAAAATGAAGAGCCTGCAGAATTCCTTTCGTTGATGAGTTCTTTGTGATGCCACTGCAATAACAGCGGCATTTGGCTCTCATCATAAATGACTTCTCTGACACCTTTTCAGACTCAACAACTTGCATCCAAGTACCTTGGCTTTGTGATGTACTTGACAACTTGAGGTAATCAACATTTCTTGAACCATTCTCAGATGATTCTCTTGGAATGAAATGCAATAATATACACTTAAATGTTCCTGTTATTCAAATTAACCATCTCTTTTTTGTCTTCTTAAGGTGTCTTTAGTAATAGCTGGAAATATATGATAATTTTTCTATGAAAAGTATATGGGGTTAGGGGTCAATGAGTAGGGGAACATGAAGTGTGTAGGGATCTTTTGTCATTATCAAACATTTTAGTATGAGATACAGGTCTTGTCATCTAGCTCTTTATCTGCTCTGCTGGGCTAGGAGATTTTCCCAAAATCAAAATGGATACTTTAGGACACATTCTGAAACATGGGTGTGTTTAGAAGTTGAAATCTTTGCCACAAACCTCCGGGAAACATATTTAAATTTGCATTGCTGTTGCTTTACATTGGATTTTTTACTTCATATCTCTCTGGCGGTTCTCTTGTTGAGCTGCTTATATAGTTCCTCTGCGATGCTTCTTGTCGTTTTAAGATCTCCCTAGTGATTTACTTTATGACTTTCACTTGGGAAATCAAGCAGAAAGTTTATAACAAGCCTGCATTTACTGTTTGCTTCTTGGTCATACTTTGCTTTGTTCTCCTTCTTTGTTGTGATTGTTTGTTTCCTCAACCCATTTGCTCTTTTGCTTAGCTTGGATGTAGTCAGTTTCTTGTTTGAATCGATCTCCATTTATATTTGCAGGAGACTGGCTGTATCTGCGAGTTCGTTGGTGGTTCGGCTATTTGTACAGAGCTTGACACCTTAATGTTGCGGCAAAGTTTGCCCTTCTGACTGAACCTTTGTATATCTGTTGCTATAACTTAGGAACAGATTTTTCAATTCCATCTAAAGGCAAGATAGCTTGGTGAAGTTTTCTTCTCCACTTGACTTATGTAGATTGATTGCCTTTTACTAACTCAAAATTGCAGCAAAATTTCTTCATGAGATTAGTTGCTTCCAATGTAGTCAATAGTTTCAGTGATGGTTATTACCCTCATATTTGTTGGAAAAATTAATTTAATCATACAAAATCTTTGATTAATCTTCTAGGGAATAACCAGGTTTTTGTGGATTTTCTCATTTTATAGCCGATAACATCTTTTGTAATATTTTTATTATGGTATTCCCGTTCATGACAAAAAGATCTATAAGCTCTGAGAAATAAATTTTAGGAGCTTATTGTTATAAAATGAAATGTTGTAACAATAAAGAAATGTTACAAGAGAATGTCATATGTCATGCATAATGTTTTAGTAGGACCTGAGATAAGTTGGATAATGTGCAAAGGTAGCATTATTATCATAAAGACTTACAATAAATGTTGTAACAATAAAGAAATGTTACAAGAGAATGTCATGCATAATGTCTTAGTAGGACCTGAGATAAGTTGGATAATATGCAAAGGTAGCATTATTATCATAAAGACTTACAATAAATGCATCTACTTGAAAGAGAGATAAGATGAACAAAGTCATGAAAATGCCTTTCTCATGTGATGCTACTGTGAACACAATAATGGGGGAGTCTCTCCTTTTATATAAAAAGAAGGGTTGATTTTTTACAAGACAGGTTAAATGAGATGGTTAGATTTTCTTTAGTTTTATTAGAAGTTTTGAGTTTGAATTCTGACAATTCAGTTGTATTTTGTGAGAAATGTTTATTATCCTTTTGACCTTATTAAACTCGAATAGAAATTAGTATAAATGTGTTATAATATGGTTTAAAGATATTTTTGGTGTGGATACGAGCAGATTTAGAATATCTAAAGATTTGATAAAACAAATAAGGGTTTGCTGTGTGGATAGTCACAACTCGGCCAAATGAAATGATGATGGAGGAGGAGGAGGAGGTCACACAGTTTTCACTGTCCAGACCAAAAATTCAAGGGAGAGGGACTCATTTGTAGTGAGTGGCCAGTGGGCAGTGCCTTTGTATAAGTGTTGGTGGTGGGCACTCCGTATGTTTGTTCATTTTCCTGTTTTAGTTTAGGCCTTTTTTTTTTTTTCACCAATTTAGGCTTTTGGAGGCGACAATTGTGTTTGCATAAAGTATGAGAAGTGATTGATTTTTTGAATGCCAGACGGTATGGGAAATGATATTGTGTTTTAGCAACTTTCATTTAAATCAATCAAAATTGTTAATGGACCAGATGTTTTTTATTCGTTTTTAAGGTGTTTATAGTTAACTTAGTTAGAAGAATAACACGTGTTATCTTTTTACGTAATCAATATAAAAAAAACAACAACACTATTTAAGAATTCTAGAATGATAAAAGTTTGAGCTCTACGTCATTAGAAATTTGAAGCACTCACGTGTGTAGGTCGTTGGTGCATTGACTTCAATATAAAAGAATCACGTGTGATAATAATAGGATAAAGAGTACGTCATTATTTTCTTTATGTTAGTTAGTGTCCATTAACTTTCTTCTCTTTTGAGTGGGAAAAATCGATTCAAAAATACAAATATATACACCGCTTGGAAAAAAGCTTGTTGGGTAGACTAGATAGAAAAAATCTCACATATTAATTAGACTCAAAGCGATGAAATGAGTTATTTTTTAAATTTCATTGTGATGGATTTATGTCATTGTATTAACGGTGGGTAGAACCTTAATTTTGTCCAATTCATACTTAGTAATCATGTTTGGGAGTTCCTCATTATCAACAAAATCTACCCATTCTAGGAATATATTTAGCCAATAATGACCATTCCAAATGGTTGCGGACTATAATGCCAATGCCAAATACCTTACATCTACCCATTTTTCAAATTATAATTAGGACAATAAATTTTTTATTGTGATATCGACAAGATAATAATTCAATAATAAAAATTATTTTTATCACGTAAAAAATTCTAAGTTTAAAATACATATTTTTTCACGTGTAAAAAAAAAAAAAAACTTACAATTTGTGGCATCTTTCCATGGAGCAATGTGACATATTTGTTTTCTTGAAGGAACAATATAATGGACAAGAGTCCAACTAGAAAATCAAATATATAGGTCCTTAATGGTCAAATTGCTAGATTCCTTTCACCTCATTTCTTTATTGTTTTTTTCTTGAGAGCAATATAAAAAGAAATTTGATTTTTTTTTTTTTAAAAAAAAGATACAAACAAAATACATATGCAAGAATAACCATAAAGTTGCACGTGGTGTAATGTGGAAATTAAAGAAAGAAATATTATTGTCCCCCAAAGAACAATAAAAATAAAAAATTTAATAATTAGAGATTGATGTTGATTGGGAACATTATTAAAGAAAAAAATTTATCTAAAACTATAAAAAAATAAAATTAAGAATTTTGTAATTCTTGATTGTGAAATTACCTAGTTGACCTCATAAATTAAATAAACAAATGCCAAAAGGCCAAACAGCAGCATCTATAGAGAAAGATTAACAGAGAAAATGCTCTGGCAATCCCCCACTATAGAGCCAGCAGCCTCAATCAATGATTCCTCCTCCAGCCTCACCTGGTTTGTCTCAAAAAACAAAAAAAAACCATTAGGAAAAATTCTTTTTTATTTTATTAATCTAAAAATTATTTTTTCTTGAAATTATTTTAAAACGTGAAAGGAAGAAAAATAATTTTGAAGAAAAGTATCAGCGATTTTGACACCTATATATATATTATAATAATAATAAATTTTTTAATTTGTATACAAATTCACAGGTCAATATATGTACTTTCGTGTACATAAAGTGTAATATTTGAGATATACTTAAAATTGTTTAAAATAATTACTCGTGATATATTTTAAACATGGAATATTCTAAAATTGTTTTTGATTAATTATTATATTTACTTATAACTTAAAAATAACTAAAAAAGTTATGTTTGAAATATTTTATTTGAAAGCTCAATATATTAAAAAAGGTATATCCAAAGACTAGGAACAACAAAAAGATTTGCAAAATGTATATTATCACCAAATGTTGGTAATTTAGTATTTAACATGTTAATTTCTTATTATAAAAAGTATTTGAACATGAAAATGTACTAAAATCATGATTTCCATAGTTAAAAGTATCAGTAAAACCTTTACAATAAATGAAATAACTGTTACTAAATCAGTTACAAACTTTTTCTCATACCTATAGTTTTAACGTGCTCAATTAACAAAAAAAATACTATGATCAATAATATAAATTCTTTTAAATTTTACACATAAATTAATAATTAAGACTAATTATAATTTTTAGTACATAAGATATTTATTTTACCTTAATAAAAAGTAGTGTTTTTTAAAATAAATTCCCTCCAACCTATTTCCTTCTTTCCTCAAAATGTCAAACAGCCTCGACCTACCAGAGATATCCCAACACATGTCCTGTACATATGAATTTACTGAAACACCCCTTAGATATTCACAGCTGTATCTGCATCACCTCACGCTTTTCCCAAGGAAAAAAGAAAAAAGACGCTCTTCTTCCGGCGCGCTTTTGGAAGTCCGAGTCGATGACAACAGTCTCTATTACACCCCAACGGCGTCGTACGCACGGCGGAACACCAGGCAAAAAACCCCCTCGTACTTTTGGTTAATTATCAATTGATACCTGAAGTTTTAATTTTGACAATCAAATATATAAATTAAGATTTGTTTTTAGTAACTCAATATCGAAAAGTCATCAATTAATTCAAAGAGATTTGAAGACGTGAAAAGACAACAATGTGAGATTGCTATATAACATTTAATCACTCTCTAAATTACTCGAACTCAAAACATTTCACTTGACATGTTAGGTAGGTCCATTTGAATTAAAAATATAAATTAAAAAAAGTAAAAATTTTTACTCGAAATACATAAAAAGTAAATTGTTTGTGAAAGAATAAGTGAGGTCAATAATAAAAAAGTGTAAAAAATTAAATAAATTTTATATATTTAAATTTAATCCAAATGAACTTTGTAAAGGAAATCGCATCATCGTGCCATCCAAGTGAAACTAAATAAGAATTCTACCAACAACATAAACTTTTAATTTTGACATAAAAATACTCAAATTAGGGTTAAGTATTAATTTTGTCAATGAAATTCTAATGCAGGTACTTAATTAGTAAAATTAAAAATTTAAATACTCAATTGATAATTAAGTAGGAAGACGAGGGTGTTTTTGGAATTAACCGAAACAAGAATCATCGGCAAGCACTAAAACAAGAAGAGGAACCCGCTGTAGTTTCTTCCGAGTCAAACCCCCCTCTCTCTCTGTTTCTCTCCGCCATGTTTGACTGAGTCAACTCAGCTCAACTCGTTCCGAAACGGTTCATTTAATTATTTCCTTCATTTTACATTATACACAGAACGGAAGAACAAAAACCAGTCCCATTCTACAAACAAATCCAAAATTCCACCTCCAAATTTCACCTGATCTGAATTTAGGAAGTATTTATGCTAGTTAAAAACCCTAGAGATGAAAGTTTTTTGAAAAACAATTCAAGTTTATCATGTTATAGGGTTTTTAAACTGTAGTTTTTGGCAGTGTAGACCGAGAGTAGTAACCGTTTTTTTTTTTTTCATCTTGATTCTGCTAAGATGATGATATCTAGGGGGTTGTTCGGATGGTCTCCACCTCATATACAGCCGTTGACGCCGGTATCTGAAGTTTCAGAGCCGCCGGAGTCTCCGTCACCGTATATGGACACTAGTGGTGAGCCGGGGCCAGTTGAGGTTGAGGAAGAGATCGATGCGGAGACTGAAGAGATCGAGCCACCGCCTGCTGCTGTGCCATTTTCGAGGCTATTTGCATGTGCGGACCGACTTGATTGGGTTCTTATGGTAGTTGGATCGGTAGCTGCAGCTGCCCATGGGACGGCGCTGGTGGTTTACTTGCATTACTTTGCTAAGATAGTTCAGTTACTGAGCCACAGCTCGGACTCGCATAAAGAGTTATTTGAAAAGTTCACAGAGGTACGGCTCTTGGAACCACAGTGTTCAATTCTCCACATTTGGGCGACATTTCAACTGATATTACCGATTCTTGGTTGAGAGGAGTAGCTCTCCATGTTAGCTTAGAGCTTTCTTTTGGTTCATTTTTTTTCTTCTTTAGGATGAATCGAGGCCCATAAACTTCTCTGAGGAACTGATAGTTTAGTTCATTTTCTTATGGTTTTCTTTCTCATTTTGGATGGGCCGGTCGTTTGGCAAATAGAATTTCCAATATAATTTCTGCTAAATTTGTTCGTTAGTTTATCAAACATAGTTTTTCCTCTCTAATAATTTCAGTAGCTATTAAATCACGTTTTAGAATAATGCCTGCTAATAACTTCTCAAATAAATCGATGAAGAAGAAATGGGCCATCAGTTTGAATTCTTATTGTTCTAATATGCATTATCTAAAGGAATTGGAGCAATGACTCACTTAAAGGCTTGGCTGCAATGAAACTATGTGTTCCCAAAGCTTATGGTTTAGACAGGTTGAAAATATTGGAATGCTTGCAGCAGGATTACTGTAATATGCAGTGAACAGTTTCATATTAAGTTGAACAGAAGGGAACATATCAGAGTTTTTGGGCTTATATTTTAAAGATATTTTTATGAAGCATTTCCATTTCTCGATGACGTATAGCCCCTATATTTTGTGTGCTTATTTATTTTGCCTCCACGTATGATGACGTATGGCCCCTATGTTTTGTGTGCTTATTTATTTTGCCTCCACCTGTAAGTGCATCAATTGGCTGATAACGTAAACACGTGAAAAGTCAATCCCTTTCTGGTAATGAATATCTAAGGAAAGGAGATTCCAGAATTGCCTAGCTTTCCTGGATTCAATGAATATTTAGGTGCGACTTTTGAAAAGAGTAATATCTGAGGTTCAGATATTGAATTGAGGATATGGATTTTATTAAGTTTTCATATAAAAAATAGTTTGCTATTTCCGGATCTTTGTTTAGTATGAATGTTCCGGCACGTGGAAATATTTAATATTTAGGGTCTAGAGCTTCAATGTAGATGATACACTTACAGACCATCATAATAATTTTCTGCTCTTCTGTCCTCTACAAGGTAGATCTTCCCGCAGATTAATCGAACTCTGGTTCTTTGAATCATGATGCTTTAGTTTTTACATATTTTGCATTAACAGAAAAGGTTTTTTTTGGCAATTTGTGGTATAGCTGTTTAATTTCATCAAGTTAGGAAAACATGTCGAACACAAGAAGGGTTGGGGGAGAATTGACGACAGTTGTTTCCACGTCTGCCCAATCCAAATAGGAATCCTCCAGCTGGTTTATTGAGGACGTTATGTTCAAATTTATTCTTGGGGACGTGACATCCTCATTTCTTGATGTCCTCCGTAACTCTATTTCTTCAATCTGCTTCTCTGTTAAAAACAAATGTTAAAATCATGACCCAAAAATCCCACAAGAATGTAAGGACTGTAATCTATTTCTCCAGGCCTATTCTTAAGTTACTGAAGATGTCATCATTAAGTGACATTAGTAGTAAAATGTCACTGTGGCATCTTAGATCGTTCTGCTAGTTATGGAAGTGAAATCCAGCTTGCATTCTTGTCTTATGGGGATTCATAATTAGCCTTTTGTATCCCTTGCTATGGATTCTTCCCCAGTTTGTCTTTCCTCATACGATTCCGTTGCACCAGTAGTTTTGCCAATATTTTCGGATCCTTCCTCTGATTTGTTAGGCTTGGATCTTCTTGTTTTCTGTATTGACATTCTTCTATCGAGCATATGCTTATTTCTGTGTGAATGAGAGTATAGGTATAAATTGTAGAGATTATAATGAAAAATGGGAGTAAATAATGAAGACGGGGTGACATTGTTGTGAAAGAAATTTAAATTTTGGAATAGGCCCGAAATCTTTTTATGAGCTCTTTAATTCCTAAGATTAATGTCGAGGATTAAACGTTCAGGTTTTGCCAAGAGTGTGAATGGAGTTGAGGAAGAATTGTAGGGATTATTGTTAAATGGGTCTGAATATGCTTTTGTGGGAGACATTGTAGTGGGAGGGTGTTAAATTTGGAATAAGTCCTGAGTTTCTAAGAATAATGTCAGGTGAATGCTGTTACATTTCCTTTTCGTATCAGCATCACTACCAGAAACACTCTTGAATCTTATGAGTGCTTTAATGTTTGAATCTAATTGCTAACTACATCAATTGGCTGCTATAATTGTGGCATTCCTGAGATATTTACCAATTAACTTCATTTTTTCTGTGTTTGCAGCTTGCTTTAACTATTGTTTATATTGCTATTGGAGTTTTTGTTGCTGGTTGGATCGGTAAGACTGTTTTGATGTCTCTGTTACCATTTCTGTATGGCGTGCAAGTATTTAATTCTCTCTAACCCGGACTATACTAACTTTGTTTTCTGCAACAGAGGTATCATGTTGGATTCTTACAGGAGAAAGACAGACTGCTGTGATTAGGTCCAAATATGTTCAAGTATTACTTAACCAAGACATGAGTTTTTTTGACACCTATGGGAACAATGGAGATATTGTCAGCCAAGTATTGAGTGACGTGTTGCTTATTCAATCTGCGCTTAGTGAAAAAGTATGTTTTGTGTTATGTTTCCCACTGTACAAAAGTAGAATTTCTTAATGAAATATCATGTGACTCTTTTTTGATGTTTGGGTTATTACAGGTTGGAAATTATATTCATAACATGGCTACCTTTTTTGGTGGTCTTGTGATTGGATTTATCAACTGTTGGCAGATTGCGCTTATTACATTAGGTACTGGTCCATTCATTGTTGCTGCTGGAGGAATATCAAATATTTTTCTTCATAGACTTGCTGAGAACATCCAAGATGCATATGCAGAAGCAGCCAGTATTGCTGAACAGGTAGTGCTTTATTCTACATACACAATTTTTCCATTTATATCAACATGACAAGTAGCATATTAATGTTCAGTAGGAGTCCTAGGTGATTTGGCTGGAAATTGTAATTAGAAAATATATTATTTACATGGATTGAATTCTTCAATCTTGACAATTAACATGTGCTACTGGTTCTAGAATTTGATTCCTTATCCAGTTCTTCAGCTCATGATATATTTCCATTATCTGGAAGTTATTTGAGTCTGCTATGTCTGTCTTTCTAAACATTTTTATCTATAAACAACTAATCAGGAAATGGATTGAGAAAATCAGTTAGAATCTAATCTTAAAACTTTTCAAAAATACATGAGTACACCATATTGGTAATACATCAATTTGTTTTCCCTGCCAGATAACAGGAGTATTTTACTTTTCAATTGAGATTTCTTGATTGGTAAGCTTAACCTTCTTGTGCTTGTATACTGCAGGCAGTCTCCTATGTTAGAACCTTGTATGCATTTACGAACGAAACTTTGGCTAAATATTCCTATGCTACTTCTCTACAAGCTACACTCCGGTATGGTATATTGATAAGTCTTGTTCAAGGACTTGGGCTTGGTTTTACGTATGGGCTTGCAATTTGTTCTTGTGCTTTACAATTGTGGGTGGGAAGATTCCTAGTTACACATGGGAAGGCTCATGGCGGTGAAATTATAACAGCCCTCTTCGCTGTAATCTTAAGTGGCCTGTAAGCATCTGTTTGTATTTGCTAGCTCTTGAATTGTTCTTATCTTGTTCTTGTTGTTGCTTATGCTGTTTGTTCTTTTATAGAGGACTGAATCAGGCGGCGACAAACTTCTATTCTTTTGAGCAAGGGAGGATTGCTGCATACAGACTTTTTGAGATGATAAGTCGGTCGTCCTCCAGTGTTAATCACGAGGGGAACACCCTTGCTTCTGTGCAAGGAAACATTGAGTTTCGAAATGTATATTTTAGCTATCTGTCCCGCCCTGAAATTCCTATTTTAAGTGGATTTTACCTTACTGTACCTGCTAAAAAAGCTGTTGCCCTTGTGGGTAGAAATGGTTCAGGGAAAAGCAGTATCATTCCACTTATGGAACGATTTTATGATCCTACCTTAGGTATTGCGACACTTGTGTTTATTTCTGATGTATGATATACTGTTATTCTTCGGAATTTTAGTTTTTTTTCCAACCCTTTTTCCCCCCTTGCAGGAGAAGTTCTGTTGGATGGTGAAAATATAAAAAATCTAAAGCTTGAGTGGCTAAGAAGCCAAATTGGTTTAGTCACACAGGAACCTGCTTTGCTAAGTTTGAGTATAAGAGACAACATTGCTTATGGACGGGATGCTTCTTTGGATCAGATTGAAGAGGCTGCAAAGATTGCACATGCACATACATTTATCAGCTCACTGCAAAAAGGATATGAGACTCAGGTATGGTTGTGCTCTGACTTGTTCCCTGGTTGTGCCGATGTTGCTTGCTAGTCATTTGTTTTTTCTTTCCTTAGAACATTTTAGCCAGATTTTTGTTCATTGCAGGTGGGTAGGGCTGGCCTGTCATTGACAGAAGAGCAAAAGATAAAGCTTTCTATCGCTCGGGCTGTTCTGTCAAATCCATCTATACTTCTTCTTGATGAGGTTACAGGAGGACTTGATTTCGAGGCTGAAAAGTTTGTTCAGGAGGCTCTTGATCTCCTCATGTTAGGCAGATCAACCATAATAATAGCAAGACGGCTTAGTCTAATCAGGAATGCTGATTATATTGCTGTAATGGAAGAGGGCCAGCTTGTTGAAATGGGTACCCATGATGAATTAATAAACTTGGATGGCCTCTACGCTGAGCTTCTCAAGTGTGAGGAAGCTGCAAAGCTCCCGCGGAGGTAGAGAATGAAAGAAAATTTATTCTTTTATAGGAAGTGATAGTATGGTAGTCTTTTGTTTTAAATGCGAACTATATCATTAGGTTCCTTTCTGTTATTGAAGTTTCCTATCAACTAGACTATTGTTTTGAATATAATGTTTTGCTTGCCACTACTTAAAAAAAAGTTATTTTACACCATCATCAATATGTTGGATCAGGATGCCCGTCAGGAATTATAAGGAGACTGCTGCGTTCCAAATTGAAAAGGATTCTTCAGCAGGTCACAGTGTCCAAGAACCATCGTCTCCTAAAATGATGAAATCACCATCACTTCAGAGGGCATCTGCTGTCCACGGGTTCCGCCCACCAGATGGTACATTTAATTCACAAGAATCCCCCAGAGTTCGAAGCCCTCCACCAGAGCAAATGGCTGAAAATGGCTTGCCGCTGGATGTGACAGATAAGGAACCATCAATAAAAAGGCAAGATAGTTTTGAAATGAGACTTCCCGAGTTACCCAAGATTGATGTTCACTCGGGGCATCGTCCAACATCTAATGCTTCTGATCCTGAATCCCCTGTCTCGCCATTGTTGACATCTGATCCCAAGAATGAGCGGTCTCATTCACAAACTTTTAGCCGGCCAAATAGTGAGTATGATGATATGCCAATTAAAACAAAAGATGCAAAGGATTCTCGGCACCGTGAATCACCATCGTTTTGGAGGCTTGTAGAGCTTAGCCTTGCCGAATGGCTTTATGCTGTTTTAGGAAGTACTGGTGCTGCAATATTTGGTTCTTTTAATCCTCTTCTTGCTTACGTTATAGCTCTGATAGTAACAGCTTATTATCGGACTGATGAAAAGTATCACTTGCGCCAAGAAGTAGACAAGTGGTGCTTAATCATTGCCTGCATGGGTGTTGTGACGGTTGTTGCCAATTTTTTGCAGCATTTCTATTTTGGCATTATGGGAGAGAAAATGACTGAACGTGTCCGGAGAATGATGTTTTCAGGTAAAGATTTCTGATGCCTTAAATTAGCACTTGCCCAGCTGGAGGAATTTATTAATTCCATTTCCTTTTCTTTTTCTCTTTTTAGTCCTTGCATTTCATGGAAACTTTGATGTAATTCTAAAAAGTGTCTTGTTCCGCAGCAATGCTTCGAAATGAAGTTGGCTGGTTTGATGAAGAGGAGAACAGTGCTGACAACCTGTCCATGCGCTTGGCAAATGATGCTACATTTGTGAGAGCTGCTTTTAGCAATAGACTTTCCATATTTATACAAGACTTTGCTGCTGTTCTGGTAGCTGTTCTCATTGGGATGCTTTTACAATGGCGGTTGGCACTTGTGGCATTAGCTACTCTTCCTGTTCTTATGGTTTCTGCTATTGCACAGGTTGATATCTGGTCAAGACTTAAGACTTTATTCCTAGTTATCACTTCTTGCATTATATATATATATATTTTTGTGATTCAGTTTATCTGGTTTAGTTTTTGGATGGATTCTCGGAGTTTCTTAGTTGATCTCACGGCTCTTGTTTAGCCGTGAAGTACGAACAGTATGGGTGTTTGAATTTTTTGCTCCAGTATGGCCAAGTTTGAGAATCTATATTAGTACAGCTATTAAATTTTCCCTTTTTCTCATAATGATGGTTACTGTTACTTTGTAGTATGGTAGTGCATCTTTTAAGCAGCATCTTTGTTCAATCTAGTGTAATTTCTTTACCATGAGCCACAATCTTATAATACTTTGCTGACTTTTATACTTTGATAGTATTGTTGTCACAATTTATGTGGCCAAAGAATAACATGGACCCATCTTTATTTCTTTCAGAAATTGTGGCTTGCTGGATTTTCAAAGGGAATTCAAGAGATGCACAGGAAGGCATCTTTGGTTCTTGAAGATGCAGTTAGAAACATTTACACAGTTGTTGCGTTCTGTGCTGGTAACAAGGTAATGGAGCTCTACAGGATGCAGCTACGAAAAATATTCAAGAAAAGCTTCTTCCATGGAATGGCAATTGGTTTCGCGTTTGGCCTGTCGCAGTTTCTTCTTTTTGCTTGCAACGCTCTCCTCCTCTGGTATACTGCCCTTTCTGTAAAGAATAAATACATGAGTCTGACTACAGCTCTCAAGGAATATATGGTGTTCTCTTTTGCAACATTCGCACTTGTTGAGCCCTTTGGCTTGGCTCCATATATCCTGAAAAGGAGAAAATCCCTTACTTCGGTATTTGAAATCATCGATCGTGTTCCAAAGATTGACCCAGATGATAACTCTGCCTTGAAACCTCCCAATGTGTATGGAAGCATTGAGCTAAAAAATGTTGATTTTTCCTATCCAACTCGTCCTGAAGTCCTAGTGCTGAGCAATTTCAGTCTCAAAGTCAATGGAGGTCAAACTGTGGCTGTGGTGGGTGTTTCAGGGTCTGGGAAGAGCACCATTATATCTCTGATAGAAAGGTTCTATGATCCGGTTGCTGGTCAGGTTCTTTTGGATGGGAGAGATTTAAAATCCTATAACTTGAGGTGGTTGAGGAACCATATGGGTCTCGTTCAGCAGGAACCTATAATCTTCTCAACTACAATAAGGGAAAACATAATATATGCAAGGCATAATGCTAGTGAAGCCGAGATGAAAGAGGCAGCAAGAATAGCTAATGCTCATCATTTCATAAGCAGCTTGCCCCATGGTTATGATACTCATGTTGGAATGAGAGGAGTTGATCTAACACCTGGACAGAAACAAAGAATTGCCATTGCTCGTGTTGTTTTGAAGAATGCACCTATATTGTTATTGGATGAAGCAAGCTCATCGATTGAATCTGAGTCAAGCAGAGTGGTACAGGAGGCTCTTGATACTCTAATCATGGGAAACAAAACAACCATTTTAATTGCACACAGAGCTGCAATGATGAGGCATGTTGACAACATTGTTGTTCTTAATGGGGGGCGAATAGTTGAGGAGGGGACACATGATTCTTTAATGTCAAAGAATGGTTTGTATGTTCGTTTGATGCAACCTCACTTTGGAAAGGGATTGCGTCAGCATAGACTTATTTAGACGAGGGGGAGATGCATGGATCTAAATAGCGCATTGTACTACTGCTCAATGGCTTTCTCCGTCCCAGTTCTGGACTTGCTGTGTATATTGCCATTGACGCGGGTGGGTTTGTCACAACGGGTAAGATAACCAAGAATCTCGAGCATTTCTATTACATATGGCCATATTTACATGATTATGATCTGAATGGAGGTGCATTTTTTCAAATATATAATGATTGATTGAGCAGTAGTAGGGTTTGAAGAGTTTTTGCAAGCTTTTGTGAAGGGTTAGGGTTTATCAGGATAGATACATTACATATATTCTTTTGGAGGCAGGCATTATCACATGGAATCGTCGTCGTCGGTGCCGGTGTCTCCATGATATATATATTTGATTTGTTAAATTACAGTGGATGGATTAGTTGTAGAGTCATTGTTGAATCATTTTTCTCTTTTTTTTTTTTTAATCTTGTTTTTACATTGTTGTGTGTGAGTGAGGTTTTTTCTGTACTAATCCATTTTCCTCCATATAGTTTGTTCTTCCAAACTTTATTTCTGTATATTCTTCTTCTTCTTTTAGCTTTGAATATAGGAAGGAGAAAAAGACAGAGAGGCCTTAGTTGTAATATCATGTATATAACCAGAGAGAGTAGATTATTATTATTATTCTTTTTTGCTTGCATTAAAAGTGTTTTTCCTTCTCAGTATATTTACATTTGTCAAATTTGCTCTCTAATTATTTGTTTTATTTTTGTAATACTCAACTAATTTATTAACAATTTATTTTGTTTTGGTGATCTAAGACGATTTTTGATTTGTTTGATTAATGGTCAATAATTTAATTATTTTTAGATATATTAAAATCACCTGGAATTGTCATAATTATTATTTTTTTTCTATCATTTGCCTTTTATAATATATTTTGCTTTTAAAATTTATTTTTTATTTATTAAATTTTATTAGTAAAATATATTAAATTAGAAATGAGACAGATGATAGTAATGGTGCGATTCAAGTTCTATTATAACACGAGAATAAGAATATACTGAAAATGATAATATATTTAAAGATATATCTTTCACAATTCATTAAAGATGTTAAAAAAGATAAAATTAATAGTTAGGGACTTAACTGATAAAAAAGTAGATATATAACTGATAAAAAAGTAAATATATTAAGGATAAAAGAAACATTTATATATATATATTATTCTTTAATTTCAGTAATCCAACCGCCCCAAAGTTTCCATCGTGGACTAGGAATAGGATTTCTAAATGCAAGAATTTTAATCCTCATGGGAAAAGGTTTCCATTCTCTTCTATTTATAATAGATGGTCACCATTCTCTTCTATAAATACTCAATTCTATACAAGAATTATTTTCATTCCACTTTAGTCTCAAAATCAAAAATTTTCTTCGTGCCATCAACAAAATATGAATATCATTGTTACACCGAGAGAATTATCCACGCCTTGGTGGTGGGTTTATTGGAAAAAACCCACAAAAATCACTACCTATGTTTTAAATTGCGACGGATCGTTTAAACAGAAAAAATATGGATCGTCGGCGTACATACTCCGTTCATCACAAGGAGTTCCATTATTGGCAGCTTCTATGCCATGTCCGGTTAATGGGTTACCCATACTCTTTCACGAAGCAAAGGCAATTTTGGATGGCATAATTGAAGTAACACAATCTTTCCCTTATATTGAAGAACTCGAAATTAGATCAGATTCGAGGAGTATTATAAACGCAATAAATCAAAATGATGCAGATTTTCGTACAGTATTTGGGGCAGGAACAATAGAAATAATCTACCAAATTAGAAGATTAACAAAAGAAAAATTGAAGTCATACAAGTTTGTTTGGGTGGAGCGCGAAGCAAATTTAGCTGCGGATTTTTTGGCTAAAATAGTGAACAAAAAGCGTTCTAAACGCTTAAGATACGAGAATTTAGATAAATTTCCAGATGAGTTGAAAATTATATGTAGAGATGATTCTAATAATATTGGTAGAGTACGAACAGCTAAGACTCCAAATATGGTGGTATAATTGTATCAAAAAAACTTTGTTTTCCTTTATAATATTTGCCTTTCTTGTGATGTTATATACTATTATGTTTGCATATTTATGAAAACTTGCAAATTAGTGAATGGTAATGTTCATATATTTAATTTTGATGAGGAATCCCAATTTTTCCCCCTCTTAATTTTCAAGTAAAATTGACTCTTTTTATGTGACTACAATTTCTCTGTAGGTATCAAGAGAAATTTGCGTCTTTTTTTTTCCCCTTGCAGAAGAAGTTCTGTTCTGTTGAATGACGAAAACGCCCCTGCCTAGATGTTCAACAATTCCCACAGTCAAGGTACAGTATCTTCCTGTAAAAATTCATCTTCTGGTTTCAGAATAAAATGTACAAGTATAAATCTTTTTGCACTTTTTTTTAATGTATATTTTTTACTATTTTCATTTCATATAAATTGTCGTATTTAGAATTTAATATTAGAATTAATTATACTAAAGTACCTCAATGTTTGTTACAACTTTCATTTTAGTACCTTAACGTTATTTTTGTGTCACTTTAATATTCTAATATCAATGGTAAAAGTATTAGTTTTTATACAAAAAAGTCAATTTTATCTCCAAAAATTTCTAAATAGACTAGAACCATTTAAAAAATGAATTAGTTTTATTAAAGTGACATAATATTTTTTATTTATTATCTTCGTTATATTTTCTATTAATTAGTGATTTATAAAATTAGTACATTATGAGTTTAGTTTCATTTACAGAAACCTAGTTTTGCAATTTAAAGAAATTTATTTTTCCATTTTATAAAATGAAACCAAACTATATAAATCTTTAAAATTAAGTTTCTTCACATTAAAATCATTTTGATTTGGAAAAGAAAAATAAAAAAATAATTTTAATTATTTCATAACTTATTTAGATTTACTAATTTTAAATAAATTTATAAAAATAAATATAATTAAATTTATGTCAAATAAATTGCTCCGAGTAATTAAAAAAATAGCTTTCTATTTATATTGTTAGTAATTTTTTAATAATAAAAAGAATTTTTAAAAAAATAATATTTTTTATTTTTGTAAAATTAGCCTTTATGTTATGACGAAAAAAGGTATTTTGGTCATAAAATAATTTTTTTGAAGTATCATCTAAGAGAAAGTTAGGACATTAAAGTGAAAATGTCCTAAAGCGTGAGGGTTCATTAATGTAATTAACCCTTAAAAATTTCAAGTAATTTTCTTTTATAAACTTTTTTCAAAGAATACCCCTATTTAATTAATAAATCACAACTTAAATTTTAAAACTTAAACACATTCATATTTGATAAAACTTTGAAATATGTGAAAAGTAAATATATAGAGTCTTGGAATATGAATTTTATTACTGTAAAATTAATGCGAGGGTAGTAAAAGTATTTTACTTTAAAAGACACATATATTTTAAATTTTTCTTAATCTATTTGAAATAGCAAATCACCTAATAATACGAAATAGAATAGTAGTATATTTTTTTTTCTATCTTTAATGATCTCTTTCGTTGTTTAATAAGTTTATAAAGAGTAATTATTTCAAAATTTATTCTTGTTTCAATACTTTTTAATTATTCTTATATATAAATTTTAAAAAAATTATACTTGTGATTGGCGATAATAGCATGTTTCATAAATGCAATTATGGTTTTTTCTGCATTAACAAATCAAACATGAGATTTGTGCCTTCTTTGAACAGATTACTCTATATAACTAAGCTTTGTGTATGCCCAATATGGATTAAAGAAACATTTTTGTATATATTATTCTTTAATTTCAGTATTCAAACTGCCCTAAAGTTTCCATCCTCCATTAGGAATAGAATTTCCAAATAGATTAGGAATATAAATAATTAATACAAGAATTTTAATCCTCATGGGAAAAGTTTTTCCCATTCTCTTCTCACTATAAATAGTCACCATTCTCTTCTATAAATACTCAATTCTATTCAAGAATTATTTCCATTCCACTGTAGTCCTAAAACTAAAAATTTTCTTGGTACCAACAACAAAATATGAATATCATTGTTACACTACCCACGCCTTACTTATGTTTTAAACTGCAACAGGTCGTTTAAACAGAAAAAATATGGATAGTCAGTGTATATGCTTCGTTCATCACAAGGAGTTCCATTATTGGTGGCTTCTATGTCATGTCCGGTTAATGGGTTGCCCGTACTCTTTCACAAAGCAAAATCAATTTCGGATGGTATAATCGATGTATCACAATCTTTTCCTTATATTGAAGAACTCGAAATTAGATCAGATTCGAGGGGATTGTAAACGCGATAAATCAAAGTGATGCAGATTTTCCTACCGTATTTGGGGCAGGAACAATAGAAATAATCTACCAAATTAGAAGATTAGCATAAGAGAAATTCAAGTCATACAAGTTTGCTTGAGTGGAGCGCAAAGCAAATTTAGCTGAGGATTTTTTGGCTAAAATAGTGAACAAAAAGCATCCTAAACGCTTACGATACGAGAATTTAGATAAATTTCCAGATGAGTGGAAAATTATATGTAGAGATGATTCTTGTAACGCCCTATCCCGTAAGCACCTAGCATGACTTTAAAATTACAGAGATAATGAAAATAGAGTTTTGATCCATATTGGTGGGATGTAGTGTTTTTGGCACTTAGTGGTATTTTGGGGATATTTAGGAATAGGACTAAAATTTTATTATATTGAGGTTTTATTATTAAGGTTTATAAGTCCCTTTAAGTAGATTTTATATTTAATACCTAGTGTATTTATTTTAGAAATTTAAATACTTGACATTTTCATGTAAGGATTTCAAAAAAAAAAAAAACTTTTCAATTAAGAAATCGGCTGCCACCTCCTATACCTACCCGTCACCACCACAACCCCTTTCCCTTTTCGTTTCTTTTTTTTTTTCTTCATCCCCTAACCGCCATATATATATGTATATATTGGTCATGTCTTTCTTTCTTTCCCGCTAGCAATTTGGCAGCAATATATATACATAGATATATTTGGAGTTTTTTTTTTTTCTTTTCTTCTTCTTTCTTTGATAGAAATAATTTGGAGCAGCCATTTGAGGTAAGTAAGTTTCTTTTTTCCTATTTGCTTGTTAGTTAAGTGTTATATATATATATATATATATAGTATAGGCTTATGTCTTTTCTTTTTTTTTTGTTAGGATTTAAATATTTTAAATGGATTTTTAGTATTTAGTATATAGTTAATTATGGTTTCTTAGGAGAGTATATTTTTTTTAGAGTATATGATTTTCGATCTTTTTAAAGAATTATTATGAGTAAATATATAAGTATATATATTCTAAGCTCATTTCGTAGGATCTCGATATTATTTAAGGAATAGGGCTATTTGATCGGTACCTAAGTATTAAGCATTTTTGCATTATTATTTTGTAGGATCTTAGCACCAGATCTGCATCCAGATGAGTCCACAAACTCTATTTTATTATGTTATTTCAAATATTACGAGGCGTATAAATATGTTTTCCGAACCATCACAAAATGTTGATATTTTTGGAACGATATCATTCAGTGTGTTTTTGGAGATGTTCTCCACAATATGTTACGAGTTCCCTAGAAAAATGCATAGGAGCGGTGCTCCATATAGGTGTTTATTTTAAAACAGATTATCACAGTGGTAAATAAGAAGTTTGTCATGTGTAGGTTTTTTTGAAAATATTTATATAAAATGTTCTAGCTTGAAAAGTTACGCATGTCGACATGCGTGAATATGGATCTGGCATTGACATAATTATCAAATTTGCATGAGCATGTGGTGACTGGCGGATGGGGATTTTCGCTATAAATATTTACGACCTGATTCTGTTCTGACGGCCGGACAAATGGCCTTTCTGTTTACAAATACATATGAAAAAAATACCCCAGTCTGACCAGGGTGTCAATTCTGGTTACGATCTTGTGTTCGGAAGCGTCAGAGGATTGCAATGTACATGGCTAGTCCCCCGTACGAGGGCCTCTTCCGATGGTGTGGACGATTCAGACTCGGGAGAGTGGATCCACTTGAAGAGGGGCGTAGACCACGGAGGGTGTGGCCCAATCGGTCTACGTGGACATTGCATCATACTCTGCGATGGGGTTCGGTCGCCTAGTGGAGAGTCAGGAGGGGCTCGAAATTGAGGTTGGTCCCAGGGCAGACCTGGTAGGTGCCCCAGGAGTCTGTAGCCTGTTTTGACCAGTGATATAGGAGTGCGGTTGTTTTATAATCGAGCGCTCGTATGGTGTTTGGCTGGTATTGACTACGAGGTGCCGGAACTTAGTTTCGATGGCCTCATTTTGGGGATCCGGACTTTGTCCGTGGAGCCCCACTATTGCATTACAGGTTTTTTTTTAAAATTTGGGGCGTAGGCTCATGTGTCTTGATTCGCTCAGACTTCCCAACTGCGCTTCGAAACCCTCATTTAGGTTCAAGCATTAGTTTTGTTAAAATAATAAAAGAGAATGTTTTCTTACAACATTGCATGAACTGTTTTTGTGAAACGGCATCGTCAATGTTTTAAAGAAATCACTATAACATACGCACACGTGGACTCACTAAGCGTTCGCGCTCATGTTTTTCCATATCATGTTTTCTTCTCAGATTAGCTCGGGACGGTCAGGGACCCAGCAAGCCACTGAGTTTTAGGCTAGGAGTTTTTGGATCAAATCTCCCCAGAGGGGCATATGTTTATATTTTATCTTTCCTAGACTCGAATTGTCTGTAAAGTTTCTTTTTATGTTGTCATGTAAAGTTGTTGATGTAAGATATTTTGTTTTTATAATAAAACGATCATGTGAAGTTTTTTTTTTTTTTTTTAAGATCTTGTGTTCTGAGCGCATTAGCAGTATCTAATTTACTTAAGTATTCCATGTACTTTGTGTGTATATCCGTTAGTGTTTTTCTAGGGCTCTGTTTTATTGTGAAACTTATAATTTAATACCGAGAGGCACGCAGATACCCTATTCAACCACAGTTGACCTAGTGGCAGGATTGGGAGCATCACAATTCTAATAATATTAGTAGAGTACGGATGGCCAAGACTCCAAACATAATTATACAATTGCAAACAATATATTGGAGATGTGGTATCTGTCAAAATTGTAAATGAAAAACTCTCTTTTAGTTATAATATTGTGTCTTCTTGTACCTATTACTTTTGTATTTAAAACTTATTAGCAATTGGTACTACTTTTCCTTTTTTTTATTTTTTATTAATCATCTAGAAGGGGCTTAACCATAATTTTGTTTACATTTTTTTTTAAATTCGAAATTCTATAAGACATCCAAAATTAGAATATGTATTCAACAATTCAGATTGTATCTTTTTATAACTTATATTAAATTAATACTAATTATCTTCTCGTAACTATAAAATATGACATGAATCATAATTAAAATGAGTAGATAAATACAAAACTAACTAATAGATTATTAATTTTTTTAGATTTTGAAATTATGTTCTCAATATTTAAAAAAACGGTTAATAAAGATAACTCGAAAATTTATAAGGATAACTCAAAAAATATTATTTTTTTACTGTTCACTTTCTCTCTAACTTCTCTCTAAAAAAAATCAATCTTTCACATTCAAATTAATTTGGAAGAATATATGGATCAGTATGAAGATTATTCGCAAAAAAATATGGATTTTGAGGTAAATTTGGAAGAAATTTTTTTCCACGTTTCTGAAGGAGTTTTGCCCATTCTGGTGAAAAATGGAACAGTTCTGCATAGATGGGCGAAAGTATTAAAAAATTTCGCCCGTAATGGCGAAAATCTTCCAATTTTTTCCCAGAGTGGGCGAAACCTATTGTAGAGAAATTTTTATTTATTTATTTATTTATTTTGGTGTTTAGGCTTTAGGTTTTTTTTCACTGTTAATATTTTAGTTTTATATGAACAGGGTGATGTAGATCTAAATACGTTTGAAGAATTTTAGAATCGGAAGAATTTTCAATTCGAATTTTCACAACAAATCGAATTTTCAATTCGAAAGTAGAGTTGGTCGATTGGGCAAAAGAAACGGCTATGAAGGCCAACACGTATTTGATCATCAATCAGTATTAGAGATTAAGAACAGCTGATCGTCGACCTTATGTTACACTGGTCTGCGAGCGTGGAGGTGTAGTTAAAAAAAACACGCTCCAGTTAGAAGATATTTTTGTATTTTGGAGAACACTAGAAATCGGGGTGTATGTTCCCTCTGCGCATGCTCGGGACATGGAATCCGAGATGCGTGATCTCACATCTATGTTGGATGAAATCAGTACGAGTTCGATATCGAAAGTTAAGGAATGTTGTCGTCACATCTATGTTGGATGAAATTAGTACGAGTTCGATATCGAAAGTTAAGGAATGTTGTCATCTAGTGGAAGGGATTTTATGTCCAGTGTTGCCTGAAGATCCGTGTGCACCATTGACTAGTCCCCTTGAGATATAGTCACGTAGGGACAATGAAAGATGAACTCAACTAAAAGTGATAAGTCTTACTAGGAGCATGTGCCCATTGCACATAGGAAGATAGGAAAGTCAAGCGGCTCTGGGTTAGGTTCTGGATCAAGTTCATGTTCTGGGTCCGGTTCTAATTCACATGGAAGAGGTAGACCGCCACGGTGTCCTAGGGGTAGAGGACATGGCAATAGACGAAGTAGTTTGTCTTCTATTGTAAATCCATCTACTCCTGTGACATTACCGTATATCGATGCATTCCCCGGGTTCGTTTATGAGTTTATCGATACTTTCATAACGTTGACGTAATAAATAAAGTTAATTAACTCTAACAAGATAAATTGATTAAAACTATAACATGAATAATTATAACACTTATGCTTATGCTAACAAATTAATTAATGCTCCTTAAGATTCAAATTGTTCATATAAACATAATTCATAATCATATGAAACAAATAATTATAACATAAACCATTTCAAAAAACTAATTACACATACTCTATTTAGACAAAATTAAATAACATTTTAAATAAATATGAAATTAAATTCAATTAAAACTCCTTAAATAACATAACATTAACAAATTAAACATAATGATAATTTAAAATATTTATAAACACAAAGGTAAAATATATAAAAAATTTTCTTTTTAAAATACGACATATTACTCGCCCAGGCTGGCGAAAATAATAGAAAAAATCGCCCAGCTTGGTGAAAATAAATAATAGAAAATTATTTATTTTTTTTGCCGGTCCAGGCGAAAATATTCGGAGGCAGTAAAAAAAATAGGTTTCAAAAAATTCTATTTTTCGAACGATTCCTAGCATTTTTAAGATCTAAACCAATACATTTGTAAATAAAGTAGTATAGATTGATGTACTAAATTTTTTTTTTTTTCAGTTTTAACGGTCGGATCTTCGTATATTGAAGTTTGAAGTTGGCAGATTTCTACCCCAAAAACAGCTTCAAAAAATTTGATTTTTCATGAGATTCGATGTGTATTTTCAAGATCTAAACCAATAGAATTGTAAATAAAAGAGTATAAATCAAAGTACTAACTTTTTTTTTTTTAACGATTGGATCTTCCTAAAATTGAGTTTGAAATGTTCACTTGTAGAGAGTTGAGAGGATTTTGTTTTAGAGAGAGAAAGATTGAAGATGGAAATGAAAATTTTTGAATTTTTTAAGTTATCTTTATAGATTTCTGAGTTGCCTTTATTATCCCCTTTTAAAAAAAAGTATATATTGATAAGTCTTGTTCAAGGACTTGGGCTTGGTTTTACGTATGAGCTTGCAATTTGTTCTTGTGATTTACGATTGTGGTGGGAATTTGAAAACTTTAGAATTTATAGGTATTTTACTTCAAGCTCCTCAGAATTTTTTTTTTCAATAAACCCCAAAACTCAGTGCTGATTTAAAAAAAAAAAAAAAAAAAAACTGAAAATGACTCCACAGCAGCAGCAGAAAAAGAAACAGAAAAAAAAAAACTCTCTGCTCTCTCTATCTTTGACTCCACACACTCTCTCTCTCTCTCTCTCTCTCTGTCTCTCTACCCTCTGTTTTCCTTCCTCCTCCCTCCCTCTCTTGACTCGGCGGCAACGGTGGTGAGTCAGCGACAGATAAGAGGCGATGGTGGCTAGCCGGCGACACGAGACAGACAGTAGCAGTCAGCTGCTGCGGACTGCAATCGGCTGCTCCTTCCTTTCGAGCTTTTCTTCAAACTTTGAAGAAGAAAAAAGAAAGCTTTCTTATTAGAATTTATAGATTAATCTAGAAACATTTTTTATTTTGATAATTAGATTTTGGGCTGCTAAAATTTTGATTTTGGTAGTAAAAAAATTTCTAGGATTTTTTTGATAAAAATATGATTATTATATAATTTATATTCTAACTAATTATTATGTCATAAGTGAAATGTGTTGAATTGTGAATTTAAAATACTTGAATATTATATAGGATTTTACTATGGAGAAATATTTTGAAAAGTGGAAGAAGTTCTAAACCGGTTGGAGAAATATCTTCGAATAAAAGAAATGTTAATAATGAAGATCATGGGAAAAAGCCTCGAGTAGAGTTTTCGACTAATTGAATTGGCTTTAATCTTGCCTGTTGCTTCAGTTACCGTTGAAAGATCTTTTTCTGCGATGAAAATGATCAAGAATGATTTATGCCATAAGATGGGAGATGAGTTTCTCAATGATTGTTTGATTTGTTATATTGAGCAAGAGATTTTTATGAGTACTGAAAGTGAAGACATCTTGCAGTAGTTTAAGAATATGTAAACTCGAAGAATAAAATTGTCATCTTAATAATTTCCTTAATAATTTCCCTTCAAATTTAAAACTCTATTTTAGATCATTTTCTGAATGTTATTTGTTTTTATATTAATCTTCTAATTGTTCTAAATCAATTGTAGCTCATATCTGATCGTGGTCATCGATTATCTCAAGATTCCGATAAAGATTCTCACTTTTGATAGAAGTATTTATCCCGTGAGTGATGGGTGATTACTCCTCATTGGTAATGGACAATTACTTATTTTTTTCTATTTAATTTGTAAATTTAGAATTGTAATTCTTATCCCGTGATTGATGGATAATTATTCTTTGTGCGTAATGGGCGATCACTCCTCATTGGTAATGGGCGATTACTTATTTTTTTCTATTTTATTTGTAAATTTAGAATTGTTTGAATAGTTTTGTACATGGAATGTATCTATTTTATAGAAGAAATTCTAACAAATTTTTTATTGTTTTTCAGCCCCAATCATTTTGTCCTGCTTACGTCACTAGGTGGGAAGATTCCAAGTTACACATGGGAAGGCTCATTGTGGTGAAATTATAACAGCTCTTGTAAGCATCTGTTTGTAGTATTTGCTAGCTCTTGAATTGCTCTTATCTTGTTCTTGTTGTTGCTTATGCTGTTTGTTCTTTTATAATGGACTGAATCAGACGGCGACAAACTTCTATTCTTTTGAGCAAGGGAGGATTGCTGCATATAGATTTTTTGAGATGATAAGACGGTCGTCCTCCAGAGGGGAACACCCTTGCTTCTGTGCAAGGAAACATCGAGTTTCAAAATGTATATTTTAGCTATCTGTCCTGCCTTGAAATTCCTATTTTAAATTGATATTATCTTACTGTACCTGATAAAAAAACTGTTGCACTTGTGGGTAGAAATGGTTCAGGGAAAAGCAGTACCATTCCTCTTATAGAACGATTTTATGATCCTACCTTAGGTATAGCGACACGTGTTTATTTCTGATGTATGATATATTGTTATCCTTCAGAATTTTAATTTTTTTCCAACCCTTTTTCCCCCTTGAAGGAGAAATTCTGTTGGATGGTTAAAATATAAAAAATCTAAAGCTTGAGTGGCTAAGAAGCCAAATTGGTTTAGTCACACAGGAAAGTTCTTTGCTAAGTTTGAGTAAAAGAGACAACAATGCTTATGGACGGGATGCTTCTTTGGATCAGATTGAAGAGGCTGCAAAGATTGCACATGCACATACATTTATCAGCTCACTGCAAAATGGATATGAGACTCAGGTATGATTGTGTGACAAGAATGAAATGTGCTCTGACTTGTTCCCTGGTTGTGCTGATGTTGCTTGCTATTCATTTGTTTTTTCTTTCCTTACAACATTTTAGCTAGATTTTTGTTTCATTGCAGGTGGGTAGGGCTGGCCTGTCATTGACAGAAGAGCAAAAGATAAAGCTTTCTATCGCTCGGGCTGTTCTGTCAATTCCATCTATACTTGTCCTCGATGAGGTTACAGGAGGACTTGATTTCGAGGCTGAAAAGTTTGTTCAGGAGGCTCTTGATCTCCTCATGTTAGGCAGATCAACCATAATAATAGCAAGACAGCTTAGTCTAATCAGTAATGCTGATTATATTGCTGTAATGGAAGAGGGCCAGCTTGTTGAAATGGGTACCCATGATGAATTAATAAACTTGGATGGCCTCTACGCTGAGCTTCTCAAGTGTGAGGAAGCTGCAAAGCTCCCGTGGAGGTAGGCAGTCTTTTGTTTCGAATGCGAACTATATCATTAGGTTCCTTTCTGTTTCCTATCAACTAGCACTATTGTTTTGAATATAATGTTTTGCTTGCCACTAATTAAAAAAGTTATTTCATCAATATGTTGGATCAGGATGCTAGTCAGGAAATTATATAAGGAGACTGCTGCTGCTTTCCAAATTGAAAAGGATTCTTCAGCAGTTCACAGTGTCCAAGAACCATCGTCTCCTAAAATGATGAAATCACCGTCATTTCAGATGGCATCTGCTGTCCACGGGTTCCGCCCACCAGATGGTACATTTAATTCACAAGAATCCCCCAGAGTTGGAGCCCTCCAACAGAGCAAATGGCTGAAAATGGCTTACCGCTGGATGCGACAGATAAGGAACCCATCAATAAAAAGGCAAGATAGTTTTGAAATGAGACTTCCAGAGTTACCCAAGATGGATTTTCACTCGGGAGGGCATCGTCCAACATCTAATGCTTCTGATCCCGAATCCCTTGTCTCGCCATTGTTGACATCTGATCCCAAGAATGAGCGGTCTTATTAACAAACTTTTAGCCGGCCACATAGTGAGTATGATGATATGCCGATTTAAACAAAAGATGCAAAGGTGTCCAAAAAGAGAAAAAGTTATTTGCAAATTCGTTAGGAAAAAAATGTAACTGATTAAAAAAAAGTAAATATATTAGGAATTAGAGAAACATTTTTGTATATATTATTTTTTAATTTCAGTATTTGAACCGCCCTAAAGTTTCCATTCTCGTCTAGGAATTGGATTTTTCAACCAATTAGGAATATGATTGATCGAAGAATTTTAATCCTTATGGGAAAAGGTTTTCCTATTCTCTTCCATTATAAATGGTCAATTTTATTCAAGAGTTATTTTCATTCCATTCTATTCAAGAATTATTTCCATTTCACTGCAGTTTCAAAATCAAGAATTTTTTAAGTGCTAACAACAAAATATGAATATCGTTGTTACACCGACAGAATTACCTACTCCTTGGTGGTGGGTTTATTGGGAAAAACCCACAAAAATCACTACCTATGTTTTAAATTGCGATGGATCTTTTAAGCAGAAAAAATATGGATCGTCAGCGTATATTCTTCGTTCATCACAAGGAGTTTCGTTATTGGCAGCTTCTACGCCATGTCCGGTTACTGGATTGCCCGTACCTTTTCACGAAGCAAAGGCAATTTTGGATGGCATAATCGATGTAACACAATCTTTTCCTTATATTGAAGAACTCGAAATTAGATCGGATTCGAGGGGCATTATAAATGCGATAAATCAAAGTAACGCAGATTTTCCTGCGGTATTTGGGGCAGGAACTATAGAAATGATCTATCAAATCAGGAGATTAGCAAAAGATAAATTGAAGTCATACAAGTTTGTTTGGGTAGAGCGCGAAGCAAATTTAGCTGCGGATTTTCTAGCTAAAATAGTGAATAAAAAGCGTTCTAAATGCTTACGATACGAGAATTTAGATAAATTTCCAGATGAATTGAAAATTATATGTAGAGATGATTCTAATAATATTGGTAGAGTACGAAAGGCCAGGACTCCAAACATGGTGGTATAATTGTATACAATATACTGTAGACGTGGTATCTCGTCAAAATTATAAATGAAAAATTTTCTTTTTGTTATAATATTGTGTCTTCTTGTTTCAATTACTTTTTATTTAACACTTATTTGCATTTAGTATTATTTTTTTATTGATCATCTAGTACGGGTTTAATAATAATTTTGTATATTTTTTTAATTCAAAATTCTCTAGTATATTCAAAATTAGAAAACGTATTCAACAATTGTGTTTGCATTTTTTATAACTTATATTGAATTAATACTAATTATTTTTTCATAATATAAAATATGACATGAATCATAATTAAAATGATTAGATAAATAATAAAATAACTAATAAATTATTTATCTTTTTAGATTTAAAAATTCGTTCTCAATATATATTCTTATTACTTATATTTATCACTTATAATTATTTATACTTTATAAAAAAGTCGAAAAATAACTTTCTGTTAATATGTAGCATTAAAAAATTTTATCTTAAAAATAAAAATTTATTTTAAGAATTTTATCATCAAAATTAATATTTTCTTTTTAAAAGAAAAATATCTGAGAATGAAAGCGGCAGCCGCCCAAAGTACGTTTTCTTCCCTAAGTTTCTCTTGTTTTTTGATGAATTTTTCTTCCCTATTCATACATATGAATTATGAAGAGACTACTGTAAAGAATATTAACCTAAAACAGCTTGATAAATCTGTTAATGGAAACGAAAAAAATTGAAGATGTGGCGGCAATCTTCAATCGGAAACCTAATTCTCCAAACGGCGAGTTCAATTTGATTAGTTCTTGTTCGTAGACATGGAAATCATTCATGAATTTACCATGAAAGTTTGATCTTTTACTGTTCATCTCACTTTCTCTCCTGATTCAATAATTCTGTACCCTAACCGCTTACTTCACATTCAGACAAAATTTAGGGTTTTTTCCCCCAAATTTGAAAAGAAAAAAAAAAAAAGTATGCTATTATTTTTGCATTTGTGAATCTGCAAATTAGTGAATGGTAATGTTCATATATTTAATTTGATGAGGAATCCCAGTTTTTCCTCCCTGTTAATTTGCAAGTAAAATTGACTCTTATGTGACTACAATTTCTGTTAATCAAGAGAAGTTTGCCGTTTTTTTCCCCTTGCAGAAGAACTTCTGTTCTGTTGAATGGCGAAAAGGGCCCTGCCTAGATGTACAACACCTTGAACGAGTCCGCCACAACTTTGAGCTTGTTCCTCACCCTTCTCCATCTCCTTTCGTTGGCTCCAACGATCAAGGTGTAGTATCTTCCTGTCAATATTCATCTTCTGGTTTCAGAAACAATTGTAGCATGTTTCACGAATGCAATTATTGTTTTGTACTTTTCAGTGCTTTGGTTAGATGATAGGCAAAAGACTTAAGAGAGATGAAAGGAAAAAACATACCATTTCCAACAGCTATGGTGGCAAAAGATGCTCGTGAAAAATTGGGAGAGGTCAGTACATATTCAAAGGTATAGTAATTCTTCCCATCAACATTTTTCTGCATTAACAAATCAAACATGAGATTTGTGCCTTCTTTGAACAGATTACTCTATACAACTAGGCTTTGTCTATGCCCTCTATGGACAGCGTTTCGTCTATAAACTCAATGCAAACTCCTCACTTTAGGTCTCGCATCTTCTCACATGAACGATTCATTGTACAAACTCTTTCAAATAACACACATTTCTTCTCCATAGAATACGAAAAGAAATAAGCAATATCCTTGAAATAGCATTATTAAAGCACAAAACACAAACCTCTTGCATATCCATTATATCTGCCACCTGAGTTGGTGTTGAATAAACATGATTGACTAGATGATAGACAACCTTTAAAAATCAAAATTACCCAAGTCAGTGAACATTTACACAAGTTCTTAAACAATAAACCAATGCGTAATTACATGGGTTTTGGTACCTCTTTCAATGGACCCATTTCATGTATGTCTGATTTGGTGGTTGGTATAAAGCTCAATCTCACATTCTGTAACTGCAGATATCGATCCTTAAAAGCAGAATCATGCGCCATGAAATCGAATTCCTGTACAAGAAATCACAAAAGATTAATATAATAGATTTCAGAATACATGATTTAATTTTGAAGGATCTTCTATATGACTCTCTACCCTCCAATCTGATGGATAGTAATAAGAATAGCCATCTGCTTTGTCAACAAATACTTGATACTTATCGGGCACTCCTGTAAAAAAAAAAAAAGTGACTGATGTGAGAAAAATGCGCTCTTTTTTAAATCTTATTGCATGTATCAAGTTTTGATGTTTTAAGTACGTATTTTGAAATTTGTCCCCTAACAGTTTTGAAAAAAATTATTTATATAGGTTAATATAGATTCTCGCCTCTAGTTCTGTCTATGAAATGGCGTGATACCTTCAGCAGCCAAAAGAGGAGTAGCCGATAATAAACTCAATGACAAAGCTCCAACCCCTAAAAGAAGCGGCCTCCTGTTGCAATTTCCTGGAATGTTCTAAAAGATGTACCGTTAGAGGGCAGAAACAGGACGACAATTTCAGACATTTCATCATGAGTATTGAGCAAAAACCAGAGCAATCTGGAGCTGTTTCTTACTTTCTTGATCATGGAACTGGTCCCTTGAGCAAGTGATGGTGCTATAAGATGGATAAGAAGCCGAAGCAGCCCTGTTACTTGAGGTTGTTGAAGCTAAGCTCATTGATGATGTTAAAGACAGTGCCATTTTCTTCTCCACAGCTTCTTGTCAAGTCTAGATTATGGATGTTGCACTTTTTCACTGGTTTCAAAATTAAGGTTCTTCCTTGAATCTTGATGCAAATTTCTTCAGGTGTATTCTTTTTTTATCTCCATTTCAGGTTATTTTTCTTTCTTGGTACAGGTACGATTGTTTCATCATCTCTGGCTTGGATTAGTTGGATAAGGTGTAAACGAAATGAAGGGAAGTCCTTTGCCTTGGCCTTGGCTAGTAGCTAAGGGGGAGAAATGGGCTATTGCGAGTCTTAATGCTCTTATCTTGATGTCATTTTTAAGAATTCAAATTATAATGAGCTTGAGCCCACTTATTTTGGACTTTTATCTTAACCAAAATGGGCCATGTAATAACTTCTTCAGGCCTTGATATCATCTGTAAGAGTCCAAATCATATTAAGCCTGCGCCCACTTATTTTGGGCTTCTTCTCTAATCAAAATGGGCCAGATAATAACTGGTTCAGGTCTTAATCCTCATATCTTGATGTTGGAAAATGCTCATGAATCTTATTAATTATGTTTCAGGAAGGAGTATATTTGACCAATTCATAAAGCAACTGGGGATAAATAATAAGGCCTAAAGCTTTGCCTTATTATTGGTAGGCAGAACATTGATTATTTCAGTTGGAAGCTGAGGAATGAAATGCAGCACGTGGTCTCCTCTGGTCTCGTGCTTGCTGCTGCTGACTGCAATTTTCAACAACTAAGAGTCTTCAACACTGTTTATGGCGTGCCTGCCTTCGCATCAAAAGCTTAATAAGTTTCTGTCACAGATTCGTTAATCGGACCAAACGAATCGATTTTGCTCGGTCCGAAATAATTATTATTATTGAGTTCAAGCTCGATCAATATGAATTTAAATTTGGCTCAAATAAATTTAGACCTGATCCGATTTAAAACTCTCACTATTTTTTTGAAATAAAATGAAACTCCTACTAGTTTATTAATCTATTATCATTCAATCATCAATGAATATTAGTTATATTAATAAATAATCCTATTTTAAAGAAAGCAAAAGAAATCATAAACAATTCTAATTCATAGTGGTAACATTAGTTTATAGCTATCATATAGACTATATAAACTATAAATTTCAGGTGCAATTATAGTGTATATATAACCTATACACACGTTACAGGTTAATCTTAAATGGGTGGAACTTATTTAGGTTTAAACTATTTTGAACTTAGCAATTGGGTCTACGTTTAGCAAGGTTGGGTTCTGAAATATTGAGCTGAATCCCACCTATTTACAGTTCTACTAGTGTAATTTATTTTTTGAATGTTTCTCCTTTTAAGTTTTGGAATACTTTCAGGTGATATATATATTGAAGAATAAGCATGCATGTAATGTCGGCACCACATTTTGCTCCTTCTAGCATTGTGGCACAAACATGATAGTCATGTAACGGCAGAGCATTTCTAGGATACCATGTTTTATTTTATTTCTTAGATTTCCATGATGATATTATCCATGCACGTTATCGTTATCATTATCATATGTGGGGATATATATATATATATATATATATGTGTGTGATTCTTTTAGTGATGACATAAAATTCCCTAGTTTCTTAAGTTTATTCATTAGGTATCTTCTTCATTCACTATGTTCCTTGAAGAAAAAACATGAATATATTATCTTCTTTACCTAAATTTGGTCATATTATAATGCCTTCCTTTGAACCTGCAAACTCTTTGTAAACTCTGTACTGTGACCTCCACAACATGAGAAATAAGGTAACCTTAAAAATATTAATTTCGTTAATTTTATAGTTTTTATTAGTATTTTGATGATCATTATTCGAGATAGTTGGTAATGTTCGACCCTTATTATTATGCATAAATACGAAAAAAATTTGTCATATATATATATATTTCTATTGTAATAATCATACAAAATTTTATACGATGAATCTCTACTTTATGAAGAATGTAGATAAACTTTTTGGATATTTTTGGAGACAACTAGTTTTCAAATAAAAATTTAGTCAACCATTGGTTAGCATTTGGATTTGAGTTTCGTGTGAGCATGAAAAAACATATGCGGTATTATTGTATGGTGCTCATTAGTATTTTGTTGACCATTATTTAAGAAAAACTCACAAACTATTTCTAGAGATTTTTCATTAAACTTTTTTTTAATGTTAATTTTTCACGATAATTCTTTTGGAATAAAAATATTGTCAGATTGACATGATAATTTGCATAGACTCAAGATCGTCTGTGTGTGCTACTATATATATCTTTTTCTTTATATATATATATATATATATTAAAATTTATTATTTTTATAAAATATATTAAATTAAAAAATAACACAATTTATAAATGAATAATTTTAAAATCGTAATTATAAAAGAATCATAAAAATCCAAACTATATAGAGCTGAAATCAGAACAGTAAAATCCAAACTATAAACACATCTATCTTCAAAACAAAATCCTATACAAATTGGAAAGGGTTTTTTTTTTTTTTTATTTTAAATGAATAAATAGAAAAGGTATTTGGTCAACGTAGGGAGAGATCCGGAGACAGTTATTAAGGTAGTGGGAAGAACAGTTGTTTTCTGACTGTGTTAGTTATATCACAATTCCCCACCACCATTTTTCAACATTTAATTCTGTCAGTCTTTTTCAGTCCTCTACTATTAGTACCACAACTCCCTCAAATACCATTATTATGAAATGTGAAATCCTTAGCTCTTAGCCTTTATACCATATAAATTATGGTGTTTAAGCCATTTTACATATTAAAAGTCAGGTTTAATGTTTAAAAAATAATTAAAATTTTCATACTAAAATAACTTATTATACCGAGTAAAAAATTTTAAGTTCCAGTTGCTTTTAATTTTATGCTCTAGTGTTGAGTTGTTTTCTTCCTGAAATAGGAGAAGACTCAATTTTTTTTTTGAGTGTTCGAGAGACCAAAATCTTGGGTAAAGGAGCATTATTACCGTCAGTATCATCTCTGTTGCCCCAAACCCCAAAACTTTTTCCATCTTTAGTCCTCATGCTTTTCTCACTAAGCTGTTTACTACTACTAGTATCTCCTTTTCTTCTCTTTCTTTCTTTCTTCTCCCCTTTGGCTTTGCCCTTGAGCCCTCAATTTGCTCAACCAGATACGCCCCATTTTTGTCTGTTTACTGAATTTTTTTACAGGGGAGAACATTTCAAGAACTCAAGAACTGGGTTGTCTTGTTTTCTTCATTTGATTCATTCATTGTTGCTGTATAGATATCAAGAATGGAAGATCTTTTGAATAAATCGGTTATTTGCTTTGTGGGTTTTTCTTATTTTCTTCAATTAGTAGCTGCTTCTTTCAATCCCACTGATAGAATCTTAATTAATTGTGGGGAAAGTAAGGAAATAGAACATGAAGATGGAAGATTGTTTGAACCTGATCTTGGAAACTCTAAGGTTAGTTTGAATTCTAACTCACATTCTGTGGTTTCAAGCTCTGCATTTAGGGTACCAAATGTTTATAGTTCTGCTAGGGTTTTTAGTAGGACTTCAATATATACTATTAGTACTAAGCAAATTGGAAGGCATTGGCTAAGGTTACATCTTTACCCTGTTGAGAATCATAGTTACAAGTTGAAATCTGCAGTTTTTTCAGTAGTAGCAAATGGGATTACATTGCTTCATGGGTTTTCTTTCTCAAAATTGAGCAAAAGCTCTCCAATTGTTAAAGAATATATAGTTGAAGTCGGTGGATCGAGCCCGGAAAAATTGGTTTTAACATTGTCTCCTTGGGTTGATTCAGTTGCATTCGTTAATGGTATAGAGGTGGTCTCTGTCCCTGATGGCCAATTTGGATTCAGTGCTATCCCAATACCAATTGGACCAGAATATGTGATTCCAACACATGTTGCTCTTGAGACAATGTATAGAGTTAACATGGGAGGTCCTCTTTTGACACCGAAAAATGATACCCTTTGGAGAATATGGAAACCGGATAAACCATTTCTCTTGAATGCTGCTGCTGCTAGGAATGTTTCAAAGGATCCAAGATCGATAAAGTACCCGGCTGGAGTCTCGGTTGAAATTGCGCCTAATTGGGTGTACGCCACTGCCCAAGAGATGGCAGATGCAAAGGTAACAGATCAGAAGTTTAATATAACGTGGGGATTCAAAGTTGAGCATGGTTTTCGGTATCTTATTAGGATGCATTTCTGCGACATTGTTAGTCCTGTTCTTAATACATTGGTTTTTAATGTTTATATCAACAATCATTCTGCTTTAGAGTTCTTCGATATCTCAAGCAGGACAATGGAACTGTCGGCTGCTTACTTTTTGGATTTCATTGTCAATGTTTCGAAGGGATTGGATCAAATTCTTGTTCAAGTTGGACCTCCTAACCAGAGGACATTTCCCACCAATGCAATTTTGAATGGCTTGGAAGTAATGAAAATGAGCAGTCCTAGTGATAGCCTGGATGGGAACTTAGTTGGACATATTCCTACTAATGTGCCAAAGAAAAATAAAAAGAAGCTAGTGATGCTTGTTGTTTTTTCTTGCTTAGGAGGTCTTGCTGGTTTGATCCTAATATCAGCAGCTATTTTCTTCTGCTTCCGAAAGCCAAAGAAGCAGAAAAGGCAAAGGTCTTCAGCATGGTTTTCTTTCCATACTCAATTCGGGAACTCAGAGACCAAAGTTTCAGCTGGTAGTTTTGCTTCAACAACACATTCTGTTGGCCTAGGACGTGTTCTCGCCTTCTCTGAGATTAGTGAATCTACAAGGGACTTCGATGAGAGTTTGGTAATCGGAGTAGGTGGATTTGGAAAAGTTTATAAAGGAATACTAGAAAACGGTATGACAGTTGCTGTGAAGAGAGGAAATCCAAAATCCCAACAAGGTCTTCTCGAGTTCAGGACAGAAATCGAAATGCTATCTAAGCTCAGGCACAGGCACCTTGTGTCTCTTATAGGTTTCTGTGAAGAGCTTAATGAAATGATCCTTGTTTATGAATATATGGCCGGTGGACCTCTTAGGAAACACTTGTATGGATCAAACCTTCCTCCCCTTTCGTGGAAAAAAAGGCTCGAAATATGCATTGGAGCTGCAAAAGGACTGCATTATCTTCATACTGGCGCAGCAGAGATAATCATTCATCGAGATGTCAAAACAACCAACATTTTGTTGGATGAAAATTGGACAGCAAAAGTAGCAGATTTCGGGCTGTCTAAATTTGGTCCTACATTAGATCAAACACACGTTAGTACAGCCGTGAAAGGAAGCTTTGGTTATCTTGATCCTGAATACTATCGTAGACAACAGTTGACAGAGAAATCAGACGTCTATTCATTTGGAGTAGTACTCTTAGAAGTTTTATGTGCTCGGCCAGCTATAAATCCTTCGCTTCCAAGAGAACAAGTAAACATCGCAGAATGGGCGATGCATTGGCAAAAGAAAGGTGAACTGAGACAGATAATAGATCCACATCTTGTAGGATCTATTAGTATGGACTCGTTGAGAAAATTTGGCGAAACAGCAGAGAAATGTTTAGCAGAATATGGAAGCGAAAGGCCAACAATGGGAGATGTTTTGTGGAATCTTGAATATGCACTTCAACTTCAAGAGGCTTCTATTTCGAGTGAATCAGTACTCGATGAAAATAGCACGAGCTACATCCCCGATATACCAGAATGGATTCCTCGCGCTGAATCTGCTGATACAGATGATATCAATCAAGATTCTGATGCATCAACATCAACAGGTGTGTTCTCTCAGTTGATAAATCCAAAGGGAAGATAGCAATGTATGTAAGTTTCCTTTGCAAATAATTTTTGTTCATTTTTCCTCCTCAGTGATTAGTACTAATTGGAGTATTGTTATAGAGTTTAAAGTAATTCTAGATACTAATTTGATGTCTGATTGATTATATGGACTTGTATAATTATTTGTGTTGTTTCTGAAATCCTAATGTAACAGTAAATAAACATTTGTAGTCTCCTATGTTTTAATATAGTTGAAGTTTCATAAAAGGAACATTCTTCATTGAATCGTTTATATTCTTGTGGAGGTGCTTCCGGAATTCAATTCCCCCTAGACAAATCTATTTGTTAGGGAAGAAGAACAGTTTGTTTTTCTTTGGTTTTGTGGTTAAATCCAGAATGATTTTATTTAATTTAGTCAATGCTAATTCCCTTTCCCCAGTGGTAGGCGAAGTCCATCCGAACCGTCCAATGAAAGAATAAGAGGAGAGCAAAGCGCCAATGGCGCGCGAAGGCGCATGCGGAACGGGCACTAAGAAAAAGAAGTGTGGAGGAGAAGCAGCCGAGCTCATTCCCTTCGCTTCCTGGGCCCAAAGGATAAGCTCTCTCTTAGCGACTCGGAACTCTGTTCACGATGGGAAGTATGCAGATCATCTTTTCGATGAGAAGGTCCGGTTCCCAAAGCTTCCAACGCTACCAAAGCTTAAGAGTTCTATTCCTTTTCCTAACGTAGGAGGTCCCTTTAAACCCTTAGCCACCTCGATTCCGCGACGTGAGGGACAAGGCTTCAGCAAATATGCCGTAAACTGATGATTTTCTCCACTCTTTACTGAACCTGGACAAAGGAAGAGTTTTCCAATGTCTTAGTTGACTAAGCTGTTTACGTATTTAATATTAATAGGCTGCTGGCTAGAAACATAGGAATTTTTAATGTTGAGATGATTGGTACGTTTATAGATAGAATCGAGTAGATGCTTTCAACAAGCCCTCACTCTGGCAGTTCTTTTCCCAGCGTAGCGCATTGATTCTTCGGGAAGCCAGAGATAAGACGATAAAAGAGAGAATGAAAGCACGATGGAAGTGTCCGATTATAGCCCGACGCGCTGCTTCAATGGCTCGATATGAAAGACGACCAGCTCTATAACTTTTAGTACCATATCTTCCAAAACCAAGTTGTGTACCGTCCGGTTTGCAACGCCTACTACATCCGCCTTTACGATATTTACTATATTTCGTACGTTTTGGATATAGCACGTCCCTTTTTTTTTTTTACTATATGAAATCCACACTTTGACACCTGAGATTCCGTAACGAGTAGATACTTCCGCAGGAGCATAATCTATTTTCTGGTTAAATACATTACGAGATGTTTTTCCATACTTTCCGCATTCAGTTCTAGCTATTTTTGCACCTTCTAATCGACCTGAACGTGTGGAATGGCCGAGAGCGGACCTTTTTGGGACCGCATCAAATGGAATTGGATGCTTCCTGCGCCTGATCTTTCTTCTTTAAAGTTAACGAGCCTGGTCGGGGGTCTTGCCTCATGGCGATTGCGCTTCTTCCTTAAACAGCGAAATCCTCGAGGATGGCACGCTGAAATTGGATCTTTCCCTGACTCCTTTTCCCGGGAGCCGCTTAACTTAAACTTAATAGAATATATTAGATTGTTTTCGCCTTGGTCTTGAGCCTGGTACAATTGGGACTTGGACTCTTACTGGGAGACTGATCATCCAGAAGAGAGCAAAGAAAATAGAGTTTCGGTTGCTTTCCAAGGGATAAAGGGTCCAACTCTAAAATAGGTAGAATGTCCTCCTCAGTCCAATGCTTCCTAGTGGTTTTAGGGCAATCCCTTGACCTATCTTTTATTCAATATCAATAGTAGGCGGAAAGAAGCACTGACTAAGATTTTCATGGAGATGGTGCAAGTGTACTAGCATATGACTTTTCCAGCTTTTGAATTAAGGTTTGTCAAACCCTAAGCTGGTGTTTTTGGGTGGGATGGTCTAATTTTTTTTTTGCGACTAGTGGCGCACATCTTCATCATAGAAATACAAATTTCAAGAATTGCTTAATTAAATAACATAAATAACGTGTCCAAAAAAAAGAGTAAAGCTCTCGCTCTTTAGAAATAAGGCTAAAATTCATCGGTGAGAGTGAGGAATAAAAACCAACAATCAACTTCCCACTTTGGATGTCCCACGATTCTGTAGTTTAGAAAGACAGTTGAAGGACAGGGGTCAGAAAAGCGATAACTCAAAATTCTCCCCAAGTAGGATTTGAACCTACAACCAGTCTACCCTTTGTTGTTGTTGAGAAAGAAAAGATCTCCGTTTGAACACCAGAAACAGATTTCTCAGATTCTCAACCAGGTCGAAAGTGGAGTTTTGCTGGGCATTTGACTTTCTCGAGAAGAAGGCTATCATTTAACCGGAGACTCATGTCCTTTTGTTTCGTACACTGGGGGGAATGCCTTCTCAGCATATTCTTTATATAATATTAAAGGTAGCTTACGCTAAAAGGTTAGGGAATGACTAGAGAAGAACTACATGAATAGGTAAACAAACCCCCTATTTATATTCGTTTATTCTTTTTTGTTGATTAGACTTTTCGTGCGATTGTTGACTTTACCGTAGCAAGATACGAACTTTTTCCAAGCCACCTTTGAGAAATATGCCTGAGCTTTCCACAATATAGAATAGAATAAGATAACTGACCATCGATCCGAAGAGCATCGCCCTTAGATTAGTCTTTGGAGAGGGTCCCGTCCCATTCCAACAATCCCACACCCGCACTTACTTCCAACCCGTGCCTCTGAGGCTAATGCCCTACTAGTTGAACTGTTTAAAAGACTGCCAGGAGCTCTAGTTGGAAAGAACTTGCTTATTTGCTCTCCGGCCAAGGGAAAGACTAGTTCTGGTCTAGCGTCTGCTTCTGCCTTTCTTCCCGACCGCTTAGATGCCGAAAAAGACTTGTTTAGTTTGGCTGCTTTTGAATGACCATTTATACAATTCATTAGTTTAATCATACCAAGTTGATTATGTAGTCCCCAAGCTATCAAAATCTCGCAAGACAAGTTCCCGGGGAGATAAGAGAAAGAAAACGAGAGGAAGCCGTTCTCATTGGTTGATCCGAACCTCCTCAAATAGGGACGGTTCTAGCCCGAGAACTACTGAAAAAGCAAGCCCAAAATGTTATATTCAAGAACAAGCGGCATCAAGCTCTAATGGAACACATATCTGACTCAGCTAGCACCCGTAAAAGGTCAACTCCCGTGGTAAACTCTCCTTAGTCTTGAACTCCTGGGAAAATGTAAGCAGTCAGACTAGGTTCAAGAAAAACGTCTTTCTGCTAGCGCTAGCTAGAATTAGGAAGGTACGAAAGATATAGCAAACAAAGTCCTAACTGAAAGGATGTCCTCAGAGACATCAAAGAAGTAGTAAAACTATAAATACACAAATCAATCTCATGTATACCATTAGAGAATGGTTATTTAATAATACAAGAATGAATAGGTCAAATAGCTCTCATGTCCCACTTCTTCCTCGATTGCCTCTTCCACATTCTATGAAAGATGACGGGGTCCTATAATCTTTCCTTGATGAAAGAACCTAAAGGTAGTGTTAGACCTGCATCACATCCCGATCGTGTATTCTTTGGCATAGACATCGAAATAAGAAAGGTTAAGCAGTAGCCGGGAAGCAAAAAGGGGCGCCCCCGGTTTCATGTTAGAAAAAAATAGGCAAAGTTACCCTTCAACTATTTACCTTTAGTTAATTTTGTCTTAATACGTTTTTTAGACACATTTTTTATTTTGAACTATTTATGTAGTATTCTTTTTGCTCTATACATTCGAAATCCCCGTTCATTTTGTTTGGGCTCTGACGCACGCATGTCCTCAAGAAAGAAATAAACAAATAAAAGTCACCCTCAACAATACAACAATACAACGTATGTTGGATACTTGTAAATTATTATGTCAAAATGCCAAAATTTTAGAAGTGAAAGAACATAATCAAATTGTGTAAAGAGTTCATGGTAGAGATGGCAATGTGCAAAATAATAAAATAGAGTTATATAATATTTTATTTGTTTATGATTATGTATCTAAAAGTAATGTTACCTATAATATATATAAAGTTTAGAATAACACTATCCTTTAAAAAAATAATAAAAAAGGGAATAACACGAGTCTTAATAGATGGCTCAAATTAATCCACGTAAGCATACAACCGAAAGATTCCACAAATTCTACCTAATGGACGGCTATTGGTTCTTATGATTCTACATGGGGCCTTCCTTACATTACACCCAATGCCGACTCGGCCCAACTTTTTCCAACTTTTGCCAAATCCATCCGATTATATAATAATTGGTTTTCCATTGCGTTAATACCAATTATATATATATATATATATATATTTCTATTAAATAGATATAATACTTATTTAGTGATTAATTTTAAAATTGAGTTAACAATATTCTCTCATTTATTTATCGCTACCTCTAATTCTGATCTGTCAAGTAAAAAGTCTTGAGTTGCAAATGATATCATGAACAATTTATATCAATCTATAAGTCTTGTCTCGTAATTTGTTTTGTATCTCATAGATCTCCCCTCTCAAATACGAAATAAATATAATTCTCTAATTGTAGTTCAAGTAATTGTGAATTAGTTTTGACAAATAATTCGTAAATTATTAAATAGACAATCCAAGATCTATCAAGTAATTCATAAATTATTTTTGTCAAAACTCCAATATTTTTCTTGATTAAAAAGAAAAGCTTTAATATTTTCAGCTCATAATCAAATAGTTAGACAGTAATATATACTATAGTTATCAAAGATTGAATTAGGTCCAAATAATGATACAAGATTTTCTGTATCATTTTGTATACCATTATAGGTACTACTTTCGTTTTAAATTTTTTAAAATTAATTTTATTAATAAAATATACTAAAATTAGAAAGTAATACAAAAAGTGATGTAGGAGATTCGAATCCCAATAATTTGATAGGTATATGTATTTATATTTTACAAGTTATCCGATATCCAAATGTATTTCATTTTGATCTAGTTTTGATTTTTTAATAAAATCACGGATTTGATTAAAACACACTAAAACAACTTCTTATGCTTTTCATAATTTGCAAACTACAAAACTTCTTTTTTGGCCATGTACAAAAATGAATGAGGTGGAAATTTCAAATGGTCGGTTATATTTATTCAATAATTCCACGCCCTTTTTTTTCTTTTTTATAATTTTCTATACTACTAAAATGAAGAACGACCCCACCAGTGTACAACCTTACTTGGTCGGCTCGCCAACCGTAGATCCCCAAATTCAGATGAACTTTCACTAAATCACCACCACCCACGTGGCAGTCCACCAACTCCTACCAGCTTACCACTTACTTAGCCGTTCTTTCGGGAGTATATATGTATTGAGATCCTTCACTCTTCATACTCACTCTCATAGTAAAAAAAAAAAAAAAAAAAGGGCAAAAATTCACGGAAAAAAAAATAAATCTCATTTTGTTTCTTGATTTGAAGTTCTAGAGAGAGAAATTGTAAAATGCCGATTTACAGAATCGCCATCGGAACGCCGGGAGAAGCCAGCCATCCCTCCGCCCTTAAAGCAGCATTGGCGGAGTTCATCTCAATGCTCATTTTTGTCTTTGCCGGCCAAGGCTCCGGCATGGCTTTTAGTAAGTTCTTTAATCATACCTCACTTCGTTTTTAGTATTAGTGTAGTGATATTTCTAAATTTTACTTTTTATTTGGTAAATCTTATGGTATTATGGAGTAAATTATTTTTTTTTGAAGTTTGTTTAAAATATAATTTTATTTTTTATTTTAAATAAATTATAAATACATAGTTGTCGTTTATATATTTTATTAGTAATTGTTCTTAATATTAATTTCAATTAAAATTATGATGGTGCAGTAAATGGTGTATAAAATATTATTTTAGGGGTTAAATTTCTTTTAATATTATATATGTAGACAAAAGCATTAGTTATCATCATGGAAATTTAGCTGATAAAATATTTTAGAAAAGGTATTATAATTTTAATATATATTAGTAATAAAAAATAGATACATAAAATGATATTTTAATAAAATTTTAAATTTTATGTTATAAAATCATTTCATTTTTTGATAATTCTTGTTGGAATGGAACTAATAGTACTTATAAATTGATTAGTTTATGATTATAAAATTTATAAGAGTATATTTGTAATTTAGATAAAATATAGAGTTGAAGTTATAGTTGGAACGAATATAAAAAAGGTAAATATAATTAATCAAATATTATATAAAAAAATATGTTACAGAGTGTTATTAGTTAAGTTATGATGATTATTCCAACGATGATAATAATGTATACTTCATTATTTCTTCATTTCATAATACACTATATCATTTTTATGTTATTTTGAGTTTTATAATATAAAATATATATTATTTGAAGGGATAGATTATTTTCTCTTCCTTTTTCTCTATGGCATTTTTAAGTTATTAATTTACAATATATTACTTCCTTTTTTATATTTCATATTTGAAATTTTATATTATAAGGTAATTTCTTATAAAAAAATTTTCTAAAAATACCCATATTTATTTAATATATCACTACTTAGTAATTATCAAAATCTAAACCTATTCATATTTGATAAAAGCCTTGAAATATATAGAGATGATAGATGAGAGCGAATATAAAATCTAAAATCTTGGAATAAGAAGTTTATAAAATTAATAAATGAGTATTATAGGTATTTTACTATAAAAAATACCTTAAATTCATATATTTTTTAATATGTATAGAAAAGTAATTTAACATTATATTATAAAAAGAGATAGTAATATAATTTTATTTTATGATTTAAAAGTCTTTTATTTTAAGAAGCTTTAATATTTGTGAAACTTTTGAAATACATATGATTTGATTAATGAATTTAATTTGTTCGGCAGGTAAATTAACAAATGATGGATCATCAACACCTTCGGGGCTAATAGCTGCAGCATTAGCACACGGATTGGCACTATTTGTGGCGGTTTCCGTTGGCGCAAACATTTCCGGCGGCCATGTAAATCCGGCAGTCACATTCGGAGCCTTCCTTGGAGGTAACATTACTTTGCTAAGAGGAATCCTTTATTGGATTGCTCAATTGCTCGGCTCTGTTGTAGCTTGCTTCCTTCTCAAGTTTGCCACCGGTGGAATGGTAAGATCTATTTCTTCATTACTTAAAATCAACCGTTTTTAATTTATTTTAAGTCATAAGTTGTTTTGAAATTGTTATCGATAGTTTATTATATCTTCTTTTAGCTTTAAAAAAAAAGTTGAAAGAAGGTATTTTTGAAAAATAAAGTAGGGTGCTTTTTCAAAATTGTTTTTCTTATTAATATTATTAAAAATAAAATTGATATATAAATTTATTCAAAACAAATTTTTTATAAGAACTTATTTTTAATTATTTAAAAAAGAAATATAAGTAGTAAAGAACAGAGCCTAAGTCATATAAAAAATGAAACTAGATTTAGATTTATATATTCGAGGACAAAAATTTATATAAAGAAATAATTATTGTCTTTGCGGGATAGAATTCTTTACATTCCACCACTTCTCACACCATTGGTCATCATCCCATATCTAACAATGGGTTACTTATGTTGGGTTATCGGTGGACAATCATTCTCTTTTCGAGATGCATAACTAATATTGAGGCCATTTAGCTAACGCGGTAGTCCTACATAACTAATATTAGGGAGGACTACTCGTGTCGAATCAGTTGAATAATCTTCTTCTTTTTTAGATGCATAACTAATATTGAGTTATTCGATGTATAGTTCTGTGTAAACTAATATTGGGCTATTCGTATCGAGTCACCGTTGGATAAGTCCTTCTTTTCTTGAGGTACATAACTAGTATTGAAACAATTTAGTCACCCATTAGTCCAACATAACGAATATTGGACTTTTCAAGTTGGGTCATCCTCGTACAATCGTTCCTCTCTTCTCTTGAGGTGCATAATTAGTTTTAGGGTTTCTTAGTGATCGCCTCGTTAATCCTGCATAACTAATGTTGAGAATCATTTCCTTCTTGAATATTCAACTATACCTAATTATGTATAACTAATATTTTTGTGTTGAATCACCCTCTCTTGAAGTGCATAACTAATATTGAAACCACTTAGTCACCTGATAGTTTAACATAACTTTACAATTTTTTCCCCTTAAGATGCCTTTCAGTTTAAAATTAGACCAAACCCAATTTTTAATTTAATGGGTACGTCATACCTCTTTAGTTTCATCCTGCATTAAAAAATCAATATTTCATTTACATGACACTAAATTTTGAATCAATTCCTGATGACATATATTCTTCATTATTGCAGGAAACATCAGCATTTGGCTTATCATCCGGTGTATCAGTATCAAACGCTATTGTTTTCGAGATAGTAATGACATTTGGCTTAGTGTACACAGTGTACGCCACCGCAATAGATCCTAAAAAAGGCAACATCGGAACAATTGCACCGATCGCAATTGGTTTTATCGTTGGAGCTAACATTTTAGTTGGTGGAGCCTTCGACGGTGCATCAATGAATCCAGCAGTTTCTTTTGGCCCCGCCGTGTTGAGCTGGACATGGACCCACCAATGGGTCTATTGGGTCGGGCCACTTATCGGAGCAGCAATTGCAGCTCTTATTTATGATAATATTTTTATTGATGAAAATTTCCACGAACAACTTCCGATCACGGATTATTAAGATTAGATGAGATGTTTTTTTTTTCAAATAAAAATGTAAAAGAAAAAGTGGATTTGTGAATTAATCTTGTTGTTATTGTTTCTTGTACTTGATCAGTTGATGTAATGTTATTTGGTAATTTACAAGAAAATTAGTTCTTATGGAATGGTATGTGAAAACTTTATAGCATAAATATGGTATCGATTCTGCTTAATGAATAATTCATTAATTACGTATACTATTAATTTGGTACTTTAAGTGGAATTGATTTATACTCTTATATCATAAGTTAAGAGTTAAGAAATCGAATTGGAAAGCATTCGAATTTTCATCTTCTATATAGAAGAATAATATTATGGTGATAAAGTTAAATTTATTCTCAACGAGTTATGGTGAATAGAACATTTATAATGTAAGCTGGTCCTTAATCCTACGTCCCTTGCCTTTTGTTAAAGAAAAAAGAAAAAAAGAGTGAGCAATCCCTTTGGTTACTATCAAAATGGAGAAAAAATAGAGGAAAAAAAGAAAAGGAAATAAACAATATGCTTGCATAGAAGTTGTCTTTTTATGAGAAATAATTAAAATTGTATTGAAAATACAATTTTTTTAAAAAGATTATAGAATTACATATAATTTAAGAGAGGATATTTTTTTACAAAAATATCATAAAAAGTATTTCCAAATTAAAATATATACCTATAATCTTTTAATTTTTCATTCCAATATAAATATCAAATTGAGAAGGTAAATAATATATGAAAATCAAAATATTTTTGAGGTTCAAAATATAGGTTGAACTTGAATCGAATTATATTTTAGTTTTTAATTTAATTGAACCAGAACATAAGGGCCTATTTGGATAGATTTTTATTTATTTATTTATTTATTTATTTTTTGGTGAGGAAAGAGTTAGGACTCAGAGTAAAAAAAGGAAAAAAAAAAGGGGGCTATGTTGGGAAATGTGTAGAACTAACAACGCGTTACCTATCGCCTAGAAAAAATAGGGCTAGTGGGCGAGCCTACTAGAGGAATGCGTTCAATTTGAAGAGCTTACAAAGGGTTTTAGGGTTTTGGTTTTAAAATTCGGCTATCCCATAAACCTCAAAAAGTTCCCAATTAGCTAGGCATATTCGGTTTTAGCTCGTGAATCTCTTCAATGCTCATTTCAGTGCTGTGAAAATTTGAAGAATGGTTTTATCGAATAAGAAGCTAAAGCAGAAATTAAGAGCAGCAAAAGCTGCATTGTTAGCGGAATCAGAGGCTCAAATCTGCCCCGCCAATAACAATTTAACGAACCCAGAAAAGCCTACGTCGACTGTACAAGAATCTTTCAATTCTCTTTTAGATGCGGTAGCCCAGAAGCCCAGATTATCAAAAAGGGAAAAACGGAGAAAAAAATTGCCTACTTTGGAAGAAAATGCAGAAAATTTGAAAAGTGATGATGGGGATGGTAATGAAGAGAAGAGGAAAGCAGAATCAGAGACTGTGGATGAAGATAAGAAGAAGAAGAAAAAGAAGAGGAAGAGAGATGATGAGAATGGGTCCAGGACTGAGGAGGTGAAGAAGGTTGAAGAGAAGAAGAAGAAGAAAAAAAAGAAGAAAAAGAAGAATAAGAAGAAGAAGGTAGAAAATTCTGAGGTGAAAGACAGCTTGAAGAGTGAGGATACAGGAAGTAAAATACAAGATTTGCCAGATTCAGCTAAGTTTGATGATAGGTATGTTTACAAAATTCATCATCTTTTTTCATGAGGATTTTTCCTTCACTTTAGTGCTTGTTATTTGACTTCTTGAGGTCAATAGTTGTTAAAGTCTATCTCTTTGTTACCTTTAGGATGGTTTAGAATGCAGGTTTTGTTTCACATTTTTTAATGAAGTTTAGAGAAGAAACTGTTGGAAGACAAATTTTCAAAGCATATTAATTCTAATAGTGCTTATCTGGAAAAGATTTGAAATGTTAATTGAATTTCTCTTAGGAACTGAGCTATCATCTTCCTCCCATACTTGATTTTCAACAATTAATGAAATTTGAGTGTTTAGTTTTGAGCAAAGTGCCTTGGATTATATTTCATCTGTTAGGCTATTGTGTATTCATTGATTCTGTTTTATGTTTGTTTCGGGTGGTCAGTACAGAGGCTTGTACAAAAGTTTATGTTGGGGGTATCCCATACTACTCCAGTGAAGATGATATTAGGAGTTATTTTGAAAGTTGTGGCTCTATTACTGAAATTGACTGTATGACATTTCCAGAGAGTGGGAAGTTCAGAGGGATTGCCATCATTAGTTTCAAGGTAAGGTTTTCTATGTTGGATCAGCTTATGGATTTTTTAAAATTTTTTGAACATATAATTGTGTGAGATTGCAAATCCTTTTCGGTTATTTTTGCTCACGTGTAATCATTCTTCTTCTTCCATGGCCGAGCTAATTTGTTTTGCAACATCCAACATGAGTTTTCTGCTTATAGCTGTGGGGGTAGTTCTGGAGTTAAGGATTGATCAGTACTAAGTTACATTGCAACTATCACTTCTACCAATATCAGTTTCATGTTTTACAAAGGAAAAAGATCTCTACGAATATTCATTAAGAAGATTGATCGGATAAATATGCAGCCATTCGCCTAACAATACAATATTCCATTAAGATTCATATGTATTTTTTTTTTGGTTAGCGAGTGAAGAACTAATAAGTCTGTTGTGCCTGCCTAACCATGTCGAATTTACTGCTTTCAAACTGTTATGAATTTTAAGAAGCAGAGTCTGAACAATTTCCTCTGCTGCATCTTTCAGTAAGGTTGTTGGAGAAAAGAACCAGCTCCCCCCCCCCCCTATTTACGAATGTATTGTCTTAAGAGAAATTGAAGGTTCCTATATAGAGAAAACTTTATGATTGCATTGTTTTTGCAGACTGAAGCAGCAGCAAAAAGAGCGTTAGCCCTTGATGGATCTGACATGTAAGTGACTTTTATTGAACATTTTATCCATTTTGATGCTGAGATTCACATTCCTAGTTCATGCTCAAGAAATTTCAATCTTCTTACAGGGGAGGATTATTCCTAAAAATTCAACCATACAAATCAGCTAGAGTTGGCAAAACTGCACCTTTTTCACCTGCCATCGTGGACGGTTACAATAGGATCTATGTTGGCAATTTGTCCTGGGAGATAACTGAAGATGAGTTGAGAAACCTTTTTGCAGGTTGCAATATTGCTTCTATCCGATTTGGTGAAGACAAGGAAACAGGAGAATTCCGAGGTTATGCACATGTGGATTTTTCTGATAGTGTTTCACTAAACACAGCCTTGGAACTGGATCAAAAGATTGTTTGCGGGAGACCTGTGAGAATAACCTGTGCTGTTCCCAAAAAAGGATCAGGAAACAAAACTCCAACTTCAGCGAAAAATGGACCAGTCAATAAACCCGAGCCTCTTCCTGCAGAAAAAGATGGAGCTGATGGCAGTGGTGTAACTGCTGCTGTTAGTGGAAAGATAAGGAGGAGAACATGTTACGAATGTGGAGAGCGAGGTCACCTTTCATCTTCTTGTCCAAAGAAACAAGCAGCAGCAGCAGAAGAAGAAACAAATCTTAACACTAGTTAGTTTGGTAAGAAATTTATATAGTATTTTTGTACTTTGTTGCTCAGATATATTAGATTTCAGAGTTTGAAAATGGAAGTATTTATTTCATTTACATATTTTTCTGGGATTTGTTCCAGGACTTTACTCAATTGATGAATGATAATCCAAATATAAAGTACTCTTCTTCCTTTACTTTCTTAGCAGTTTGCATTATAAGCTTACATGAGTTGAGGTTCTGAATTTGCTTAACTAACTATTCTGCTTTTAACAGTCAATCAGGAAAGAGGTTCAGTTTAGCACTCGCTCTGGATCAAGAAAATCCAAAGATGTACACACCCATTTTTTAATATTCTAATACATCTTTTAATACACTAAAAAGTAATCTTTAAATTTATATTAAAAGATGTAACAGATAAATATAGTAGATGATCACGATTGCCTACTAGGATGCACACCTTAGATGTCGGCAATGGTGTAATCGTACGATGCACTAGTTATAATTATAGTGTTGATGAGATTTTGTCCAAGTTTAAGCGTCAATTAAGAGTTAAAAGCTCGATTCTCCATGCTAGCTCTTCCCAGTGGACTTCCCTGCTCGATAGAGCACAAGTTCATAAGACAAAAAACACGAAGCATTTTCTATACATATTTTAATACACTTTCATGTATTTTTAGAAAATATTATAAATTAAATGATGTTGACCTGTTAAACAACACTACCTTGGCGATGGTGAGTTTTTAACGACATTTGTTCCCTACCAACCTGTGAAGCATCTTGGAATTTCTTTCAAAACCCAGTTTCACGGGACTAGCTTTGACCTTGGAAAACTGGCCATAATCACCAGCATTGAAGGATGAATGCTGGCTTTTGACCCTACATTTCAACTCACTCACTTTCACCGATTTCTTTACGAATTTGACCACTCATATATTCTCTTATATACTATCTAGTAAACACTTAAAGTGTGTACCGAAGAAGGATGTATTAGATGATCCGACTGAAATTTGAACTCATAATCTTCTTTGTCTCCCTTAGTTTGCAATGATCTTAGTTAATGTGCATGTATTTAGAATAATAATAACAAGAAAAGCATGATCCCTATATTATGGCATAAGAGATCTCATATTTTATATATGGAGTAAAAGAAAAAACAATATATATATATATATATACACATATCAAAACTGAGAATGTGATTTAACAAATACAACGCACACGATGTCTTATAAAATTAAGCGATTATTAGAGCGAGGGGATGGATTCTTAACTACACTATGATATCATCTAAGTTAGAAAGGATTCGAGAATCGAGATGATTATAGAAAAAAATGTACAATGTACTCTTACAATCAGAAATGGTTCAAGATGATATAAAAAAAAATGTATAATGGTAAAGACACGATATTAGATTATAAAGTTTATAAGAGTATTTCTTAGATAGATATGGATATCAAGTTGAGGAGAGTTTCTTTTGGCTTAAGATGAGCTGGGATGTATAAGCCAGTTGAGCTATTATAATCTTAAGTTTGGCCAACACCTTAACAAGGCCGATACTGGGATGCCAAGTCCTTTGGATGGGCTGCTTCTCATCATTTCAATCCAAAATATACTACATACTGATATAAAAATAATAAAAAAACATCTTACAAACAATTTTTTTCCGTCATTCTCAAAAAAAAAAAAAAAAAAAATCAGCAAAAGTCAAATTCAATATACTGTATACAAAAGAAAAATGGAAGAATATGTGCGCACTAAGTTCTAGACCTCCAGTCTTTAAAGTTGTTAAATTACTATGATTTATATTCTTTACCTGAATGTCAAGCAATTTGATGGGACTTTGAAGGCGAAGAAATTTTTTTTTTTTTTTTTTTTGTGGTACCAAGAAAGATGGAAGGATATGTGTGTGTTTTGAAGTTAATCAGTAACTTTCATCATTGATGTATCTTCTCTAACAACCTTATTAATGAAAAGAGATTTGAGTAGTAATAAGAAGATCATATAAAATTAAAAGTAATCAAGAAATATTCTTAAAATCATGCTTTATACGTCCTGTTAAACTACCAAAAGACAAAATCACCAAAACCAACTCAAATCTTATGTAACATTTCCTATAACATACTTTATAATATTTCTAATTTGATATATTTTATTAATAAAATTTATCAAATAAAAGATAAATTCTAAAAAAAGAAGTAAACTTTAAAAATATATATTATAAAAGGAAAGATTACAAATAATTTTAAGCACAAAAAATGTACTATTTATCATGTTGATACTCTCATCAATATTATAAATTTAATACCCAGATTTACGCCCCATATTAAGATATCAAGTTTGTTCTATACTACTTGTCACCATTTTTTATCGTATTCAACGTTGATATTTGGTAATTTAAATATCATTTTGACGATGAAATTCATTCTATTTCTAAATACCCTTGGATGTTCTAATAATGCATGACATTAAGTATATATTAATATGAATTAAACATAGAAGTTTTCTTAGGAATTAACGATTTTTGTTAGGTTTTAAATTTTATAAAATTTGACTATAAGATATGGTATGTTTTATTTATATATATACATTAGATTTTATCCATATTAATATATACACACGTTAGATAGACCTTATTATTAACATTTCTTTTTATTATGCTTGTCCAATAAAGAATATAGAATAGAAGATAGAATTTAAATAAAATAACGAATACAAAAATATATATTATTGAGAGTATTTTAAAATATGAACTAAAAAAATTCTAAGTCCCTAAACACTACCAAGTACACATATTAAGAATTCATTTTTTTGTTACAATATTAAGAATTCTTATAAGATGGAAAAATTGTTGTCTAAAATTTTGTTAAGCCTTTAATTTATAAGAAAAGATATAGAGATAAAAATGTAGATAAAAAATAAAAAAGACAGAGACATAGATTATGAATATCATTAAAAAAAATGTAAAATATTTTAAATTATAATGACATTTTTTTTTAAATATGTCATAGTGTGAGATAGAGGGAAGCTGCAAATGATCTTGAGTTGATTCGAGCTTTAACTTAATCGAATCGAGTTTTACTAAAAAAATTTCGAATTCAAACTTGAGTCGATCATCATTAAGTCTATTATTTTAATGTTTCGTCTTGCGCTTGAATAGAGCACGAACTTCTTGCGAACTTTTTCGAACTTTTATATTTTATAGTATTTAATTTATTGTAACACACTTTGGTAAAAAAAAAAAAAAAATCTGAATAGGTTATTTTTTAAATAATATTTTGGTATCATAAAAAAATAAAAATATATCGTACTAAATAATTGAAAATATAAGAGTAAAAATTAAAGAAGAAAATTTAATTATAAATTTTTATTTGAATGATGAGATTATAAGTAAGTAATATAAATTTACTAATTGAATTTATAACTTCTACTTTTTTGTTTTATATTTATATCAGTATATAATTCAAATTTGAATAGACATTTTTGTAAAGTTCATAATAATTAATATTTTATTCAATTAAAAGTTTAATATTATAAATAATATATAAAAACATAATATTATATATACATTTGTTTATTTCTCGAGCTTTTTTGTCGAGTTTTGAAAAGTTTGAACTTAACTCGTACATTACTTGAGCGAGCTCAAGTTCGAGCATAGTTCGAACTTAGCGTTGATCGAACTTTTTCACGAAGGACTTGGCTCATTTGCAACTCTAAGAGGGAGTATATTTTTTGTGGGTTAATTATATTTTCCCCTTGAAGTATGTCTAAACTATAATTTCATTCCTCTATTTTGAAATATGTCTAAATTACAAATACATCTTTATCCTTCATATTTTCATAACCAATTAGAATCTACTTCTAAATAAAAAATTTATCAAAAAAATAATGATTACACTCTAAAAAATTTAAACTCTTACTAAAATATCATTTTGTGAGCTTATTTTTTATTTATCATCATATATTAAGATAATAATATCCTCAGTTACAAAATTAAACTAATATAAATTTTATCAAGAGTATTATAACTTTAATATATGGTAATAAATAAAAATTAGACATACAAAATGATAGTGTAAGAAAATTTTAAATTTTTTATTACCAAATCATTATTTTACGATAGATTCCTTTACTAAAATTAGTAATATGAATTAATTACTTATTAATATATAAACGATAATGATATATATATTTGTACTGCATATAAAATAGAGCCAAGAAATTGCCTTTTATTTAAATAAAAAAAAAAATCTTAAGAAGAAAATTCACATTACCCGCCACCGGCACTGTTCTCTTCCCCAAGCCTTTGTCCCCCCTACCTTCAATTTTCCCCCTATAATATCCTATATATGAATGTGACGCAGCAGAACCGGAACGTACGTATCTTTTCTCGTGTGGTTGCTTTGCTCGATCAGATTGATTTTCATGGCGGTTAATTCCAGGAACAGTGCAGAGCTTTTGATACCAAAGACGGCATGGAATAAGAGATCAGAGACGATCAATTCCGAAACCACTAGCAATATCATTACTGGAACTGCATCTGTCATTTACTATCTCTCCAGAAATGGCCACCTCGAGCATCCTCATTTCATTGAAGTTCCTCTGTCTTCTTCTCACGGCCTCTATCTCAGAGGTATATACGTATACGGATAATTCATCTGCAAATCGTTAAATCTTTTGTTAATTTGAAATTTACTTCTGAATTGTAAAAAAATTTTGTCTTCTTATTGAAGATGTGATGAATCGATTGAATTTTCTCAGAGGAAATGGAATGCCTTACTTGTATTCCTGGTCTTCAAAAAGGTAGGCATTACTGATCAATCATTCAATCAATGTTCATATATATATATATATATATATATAAGGCCTAGCGAACGGAAGGAATTTGGGGAAAATAAATGCCGATTGTGTTGAATTTACAATTGCAGGAGCTACAAAAATGGATACGTATGGCAGGATTTATCGGAGAATGATTTGATAAAACCTACAAATGGAAGTGATTATATTCTCAAAGGATCTGAGATATTGATGCAATCGGCACTCAATTCTCGATCGAATCGAGAAAATTCGTTGAATATTGAGAGTAATGAATCTTCAATTAGATCGAGGAGGAAGAAGCATCAGTCGTGGAGTTCGTTCGAGATCGAGAATTCTAGTGATTATCGGAACGAGTACTACAGAGTTTTCAAGTGTGAGTCGAACCGTGAACTCGGTGGAAAATCGGCTGACATTGCGACTCAGACGGAGGAGAAGAGGAGGGAGAAGACGGTCGAGTTGAGTAGGGAAGAACTATCGCCACCGCCGTCTCAGTCAAGCTCCGAAGGTCAGAACGGTATGAGTGTTGTAAATCGAACGGCTGAGAATGAATATGCCAGTGGATCATCATCAGTCAAGACTTCTCGAATTCTGATGCAGCTAATCAGTTGTGGGTCAAAAAGTAGTGGAAACCGTCGGTGACTGGTGTACACGAAACATAAAACGTTGTACCAAAGAGGACATAATTGTCCTTTAGTTCATTGAGAAGTATTTTCTTAACCACCTAAGTAAAAAAAAAAAAAATTTCTAATCTCCTTTTCTTTTTTAGAAAATGTCCACACTTGAATTGGAATTAAGATGCAAAATTATCAAAGATCTTTTACTCAAAATAAATTATTTGAGAAATTAAAGTTGGGGTTTAAAGCAAAAATTATGTCCACTACCTCTCTCTTGATCAAACTCTAATTGATGTGAACAATTCCCAAGCATTCAACTCTATCTCCCATTGAACCCTACAAATATATATATATATATAATCATGTGTGGTGATGTATATACTACCTCTTGTTGTCTTAGCTCCATATTCAACTCAAGGCATTCAAGTCTTTCTCTTATTTCATTTCCACAAATATTGCGGCAAACATCATGTTTAATACTTCCATATTCAACTTAGACAATTTAATTAATGTTATGAGAATTGAAATAGTAGAGTAATATATCAGTCAAAAAGGAAATTAGCAAAATAGAAGTCTACAATAGAAAGAGAACATCATTCTCATCCAGCATAATATTGCTATAGATAATTCATATCCTCAAACATTAGGTATACGCTATAGCTAAAATGATTTTGAGCTGCAAAGTTGTTAACAAGAAACAACTCAAGGTTGCGATTTCACCACAGCTTCATCCTTTCCATAGATACGCTGAAGCTCAACGTTTGCAGCTTGATATGATGCTGAAAAAGGGGGATCAGACAAGAAAACATCAGTTGGAAATTTATAAGAAAAGACATGATAATTAAATGATGAGGTGGTAGGTAATTCTTGACCTTTCCAAGCACGAAAATTCTTTTGGTTGATGGGAGAGGCACACACAGTTTGAATTGCCTGAAATAACATTTCTGGAGGAGTGTTCTTCAGTTCATGGACAGCAGCATACACTGTTTTCCCATTCTCAAAGTAAATATGATTGTTTGGGTGTTTAGTCTTGCAATTAGCATGACGCTCAAACTCATAACCAGTCAGAACCTAAATAAAACACATAAACAAGGTAATTAATTCTCTATTACAGGTAAAAGTACTAGTACGTCTCTGTTTTATAATATGATATAAAGGTAATTACTTTCACCTTTTTTTTATTTGCGTGAAAAAACAACATAATTAACCTTATATTATTATGAAACAGAGATAATATATATTTAAACAATCAAATATTAGATATCCTTAATTACCTTGGAGAATTTACAGTCATTGCAGCCACACAAATAACCAGATCCTCTTATAACCCCACGGAGGCTTTTCTACATGAACATGAAAATGCAATACTCTATATATATATATATATGTATATATAAATAATAAAAAAAAAAGACCAATACTAGATTAGAGAATTAAAAGAGCAATATCAGTAAATAAAAACTTACCTCCCTAGACCAAGAGACATATTTCACTGGAACTCCATCAAATATACCAGTTGATAACATACATTTAACATTCACAGGGAAGTTATTGTTTCCTGCTTTACTCTCTTTCTTCTCATCATTTTTCTTGGATACACTACCATCAGCACCCATTTTACTAGCTTCTGGAGGATTGCCACCAGAAGAAGTATTATTTGCCTCTGTCCCCAAGGATGAGATGCTAGAATTTCCTGCGTCAAAGGTGGTAAGATCCTGCAGCTCTCGCAATGATGATAGAATGCCACTAATATCAATATTCCTAAAAGCTGTTTGAGGCATAAATGGCATACGGTCATTCACTCTTTTAAGATAATGATGAGGAGGAGCCCCCATTACCATGAATTCTTCACCATCTTTACTAATAAGATGATCTTCTTGATGACCCATTGACATAAAGCTGGGGGGGTCTACTTTTTGCTCCTCCTTATTAATACCATAAGTTGCAGGCTGATGAAATGATACATCACTACTGTTATCGTTCTCTAATTTGATGATGTGTTGAGGATGGCCCTCCGTTAACTTAGAGAATGATGATGCAGTAGTCATTGAATTCCCGACCTCATGACTCGCATCATCTGATCCTTTCCCAATATTCATATTTGCTGCAGCAGTAGGAACTAGTGGTCCGTTGTCAATTGATTCTGTTGCTTGCTTCTTACTACTGAAAAGATCTTCTTCTTCTTCTTCATGGCGGCGTTTCTGTTGATCTTCTTTGGAGGAAGTCCCTTCGAGGAAGAGGCGCCCCCCCATCAACTTCTTGTTATTGAAAGACTGCAAAAATAAGCATCCAAGCATTAACAATGAATGAAAATGTTATTCCATATCATCAATCTTTTATTTACTTTCTACTCCCTCCTCCCCCGTTTTCTTTTTTACTTTGTCACGTGCAAACATCACGTCACACAAATTAAGAAAATATTAACGGATTAGAAAAATTTTTTGCGTGTATAAGGAATAAACAATCATTAACATCAATCTTTTATTGAGGTTAAAAAATTCAAAATTTAATTTGAAACTTGTGCAGATAATAATGATGACTAGAAGAATGGATATTAGAAAATGGTAGATATAATTTGGAAAGAGTAATTACATTTTTAAATGATATAAGGATTGATAGGGAAGTTGACATGTTGAAAGGGTATGATAATAAGATTTTTATTAAAATTGCATCGTTTTCAACAACAGTGACAAGTACAAAAAAAACGGAAAGAATAATAAGTTCATTTGAGAAAATTAAGGAGAGTTTCAAAGATCTATTGATATCGAAAATGAAACGCAACTACCTTGAGGGACGGAACTAGCCTATATTAAGAGGGGTCTGCTATCCCCTATTCATTGAAAAATATATTAAGTAGAGATGTAAATGAGTGAAGCCATTTGTGAGCGACTCGCAAGTTACTCAGTCAAAGCTCGGTTGGAACTCGTTGTTGATCGAACTCGAACCGGCTGACTAAACAAACGAGCCGAATTCGAGTCTGGCTCGATGACTTATCAAATCAATCGAATTAGTATATAAATTTTTTATTTTATTTTAATTATTATATATAATAGACTTTTCCCCCAAACCATATATTATATTATAGATGGAAACGTATATATATTTAACTTGTATATCACATGAAAACATCATGGCATCCACAGATATGGGAGAAAAGTCTTACCATTTTCGCAGAGAGTTTGCAAAAATAACAGGCGGCCGATGCTTCCTTCCTTATGCTAATGCTGTTAATTAATTTTTACATACAACAAAGAGGAAAATTAATCTCCAACAAAAATATGAATATTAAAAAAAAAAAAACCCAACATATGAAAAATACATAAATCCCAATAACAAAGAAGAAAACTAGATAAGAGATGTGTGACTTGATGGTATGATTTCTCTTACTTAAATACCTCTCCACTTAATACATATTAAGTAGGAAGTTTTGAGTACGAATTACACATGGAGCAGTTTTAATTTCGCTTTTCGAGTCTTATACTATTGTTTGAGGACATTCTTTTCAGATTAGTGTAGGATTCTCAAAAAATGAGTTATCAAAAAAGAAAAAACTGAAAATTAAAAATTGTAAAATGAACAAAATCTTGAAAAAAAAAAGAAAAGCAATATTATTCTCTTTTAAAAAAAAAACTTTTCTCGACTTGTCAGCCAAGCAAGTTCTTTTTCGGTAAAAAGAATCATAAAAACAACATAAAAAATGTTATGTCAACATCAAAATTCAAGATTTCACATAAATAATACTTGAATTTACATGCTTTCCATACTCACTCCAGTGACGGAACCAAAATTAAAATATTACGGCAGAAACTACTTTAAAAATTTTGATAGATAAAATTTTGTTTATATAATACGTGTTTTTCAAACAACAAGGTGCCTAAAAAATTTTTAAAATTCGATGGTTAGGGCCGACCGGGCAACCAATCCCTTAAACTATGCTAGTTTCATCCCTGCTTACTTCGAAGCAAGGCGTGATCGAGCCGATGAAAAAAAAAACAATTTGCCCTAGTTTAAGTAAAATTAAGCGACAATGAGAGCAAACTTTTCAAGTAAATTAATTACACCGACGATACCTCAGGTGATTGACGACGGGAAGGTGAAAATACGTCAAAGAAGCAATATGACGTCAAACAAGAGAAAACTTCAATTGAAGCTAGTGAGTATATTTCGTAACAGCTGAGAGTGGGTTTATATAGTAGTAGACATGGGCGAAGCTATGAAAAGGGCGAAAGGTCCGGGTAATTTCCAAAATTTTTCTATATCTTAAATGTGTTTATGAGCGAAATTACACATGGGCCAGGAGAGTTCCAATTCACCTACCATTCCAATCTTATGTAATTTTCTTCTTAATTATATTATCATAGTTAACTTATCATTTATTACTTTAGAGTTCACTCTCAATCTTAGTTAATTTTAGCTCTTTAAGGATTGACTTCTAACTTTGTCTCGGATTGAGTGGTCCACTGAACTCAAGTTACTAATTTAGTTTGCAAACGGATGACCAGAACATGACGCGTGGCTTGGATGCTCGGTCGGTCCAACTATGATTTGTAGAGGTATCGACAATCTCCACCGTTGATGTAAAAGCAACGGTCCGTTTTGGATTCTTTAGTAGGTGGCTGGATCCACTGAATTACTGCCTCACATGCTTAGTGTGATGGAGGAGTAGGCTTGCCGCGTAAGGTAATTCTTTATAAGGGAATTGAACCAATAGTCTAATGCCACGTTATGGAGGGCATGAAAGGTTATGCATCTTGAGTTTATATTGTAATCCTTTTGGGCTTTGATGGAATAGAGTAAAAAGTCAAAAAAGGGGCCAAGAGAGAATTTATGCCTTGGTTTGTAAATTGTTTGTTTAAAAATTATGGTTTTGTTAATAATATTTGTTAGGAATTTAATATGTATTGTACCAGTAATTCAGTGATAATAACACTCTTATCAAGATAGAGATTTCAGATTTGAAATAAATATGTATTATTTATTACTTTTAATTACTTGAGAATTTGTTTACAATATATATATATATCTTATTTGTTGTTTGCTAAGAAATTATTGTTTGTTAAGGAGGTTAGTTATGAAGAAAATGAAATTACCTTTGTTGGAAAATACATTTTAAAAAGAGGAAAGGAAAAAGATAATGTATTTGAAAGACATTGAAAATAAGAAAGAAAATCCTTTGTTTTTAATGAAATTACCTTCGTTGGAAAATGCATTTTAAAAGAGGAGAGGAAAAAGAGAATGTATTTGAAAAACATTGCAAACAAGAAAGTATATGCTTTGTTTGTTTTTTGTTATCTAAATTATTATTTGTTATGCGTCGTAGTTATGAATTTAGTGAAAGTTTCTTTGGGGAAAAATGCATTTCAAAAGGAGGAAAGGGGAGATGTATATTGTATTTAAAATACTCTCTCCATTTCATTTCATATTAACTAGCTATAATTTCGTGTTTGAAGTACGGGTGAATATTTATATATTATTAACATTATGTTAATATAAAATTAAAATATTATATTCATAAATAATCGTAATATAATAAAATAGATATAACATGTGCCACTAATTTATTAAAAAAACTAAATTGTCATATTATTTGTAATTCAAATGTGAGACACTTTTAATAAATATACAAATCATCAATATCAAATTTTAAAAATTTCACCATTTTTTTAAGATAACAAAAAAATTTTACAATGAGAGATGAGGTTAATTTGTTAAGATTCAAGACAAAATTTGTAAAAGATATTGAAATTTAATTGTTGAAATTCTATCAAAAGTTTACATAATCAATCTTCCTATTTTTTTAGTTTATAAACATTACGCTTTTAGTTCGATGAAGTTATCATTCAAAGCCAATGCAATCACTAACGTTTTTCTTCGTCAAGTACTTGGAGAAGGTTTTTTTTTTTTTTAATCAAATGTTCTTGAAGAAGTTAGAATAATATAAAATAGCAAAGATGTTTCTTTTGCCTCACAAAGTTGTTTCAATAGAAATGGTACTAAAATTCTGAGTCTTGGCCTAACTCACTCCAAAAGACAATAAAAGACAATAAAAAAGAAATCACAGGAGGTTATACAGCAAAATGCCGAAATATATACACAAAACCAATCAATCGCCACTCTAATTTAATAACAATCTATACCAAGAGTGATAAAGATATTTGGTTGGAGCAGTAGTTCCTTACGGAATCGTATTGAGTTTGATAGGGATGTTGCATATTTATAAAGAAAGCAAGTGACCTAGTTGAGCTTCAATCTGGATAAAGATTTAAACATATTTGAGTTATCAATGAAGATTTGATTTCTTTAAATAAAAATTAAAAAAATAGAAAGGATTCTCTTTATTTTTCAAGAAAAAATCACGTGTTTTATTTATTGTTACCCTTTATATTATTTTGTTTAAATTTATTATTATCGTATGTTATATTAATATTTTTTGCTTTGGAAGAAGAAAGGAAGGGGTGCCACGTGATACTCTTATGATACTCATTATAACTTGATTTTAATACATATATTATAATTTTGAAAAATATTTATATTATCAAATTAATATTAGTATTAGTGATTAGATAATTATTCAAAATTTTAAATTATATAAAAAATTAAAGTTTAAAGTTTGTTATTATCCAATTTTTTTAAAAAGTTAATATTGCCAATAATTTGTTCTTATCACAACATTAATTTGATTGATATTGTTTTATATTAATTTTGATATAGTCCACCCTAAATAGAGGAGGATAAATATAGTAATCACTATTAATTATCTCTAATTTTCATTATTGCTTGGGCAGGTAAAAAAAAAAAAAGGGTGCCACGTGGCACTCAATGACTTCAATATGGTTTTATTTTAATATCTATTATTTTTTCTTGTCAATATTTCAAATTTATTTTCAATACATTTAAAAAAATATATTTTTTAATTTTTCGGCTTCAAATTAAATTTTTCAAAAATTAAAACTTTCGCATTTATTTTATTAGATTAATTTACTTCTTGCATGATTCGCAAATCATCACCAAATAAAGTTTTATTATCAAATTAAAACTCTTCAATTATAGTACGAAATTATTCATTTTAATTATTATATATATCAAATTAAATATTATATCCTTAATTAAAAATTTTTGGATTTTTTATTTTAATATATTTAAAAAAATATTGTAATTTTTTTACTGTATATTAAATTTTTTATAAATTAAAGTTTTCGAATTTATTCTATTAAATAATTTTTTATCAGATTAACTTACTCTGATAGGATTCTCAAATTATCGCTAATAAAATTTTATTATCAAATTCAAAATTTTAAATTATCTTTATTGAATTAAAACTCTTCAACTATGGATTTAAAAAAATTATTGTAGCTTTTCGACTGCAAATTAATTTTTTGAAAATTAAAATTTTCAAATTTGTTTTATCAGATTAATTTTTTTATTAGATTAATTTGCTTTTTGTATGATTCTCAATTCATCCGCAAATAAAGTATTTTATTATCAAATGAAAACTCTTTAATTATTATTATTATCAAATTAAAACTCTTTACTTATTATTTATATCAAATTCAATACTATTTTTTTAATTAAAAAATTTGGATTTATTTTCTTATTTTCTTTTTTTCATGAATATCAGAAATTAAAGTTTTTTGATTTATTTTTAATATATTTAAAAAATATTATAGATTTTCAGCTGTAAATTAAATTTTATAGAAATTAAAAATTTTTGAATTTATATTATTAAATTATTTTTTTATTAGATTAACTTGCTTTTGGTAGAATTCTCAAATCATCAACCAATAAAATTTTATTATCAAATTAAAACTCTTCAATTATTATTATTGAATTGAAACTCTTTAATTAGTATCTATATCAAATTCATTATTATATTTTTTTAAATTAAAACTTTTGGATTTATTTTTTAATACATTAAAAAAATCATTGTAGTTTTTTTAAACCACAAATTAATTTTTTTTTGAAATTAAAAATTTTAAATTAATTTTATTAGATTAATTTTTTATTAGATTAACGTGCCTTTTGTAAGATTCTCAAATTATTAGCAAATAAAGTATTTTATTATCAAATTAAAACTCTTCAATTATCATTATCAAATTAAAACTCTTTAATTGTTATCTATATTAAATTCAATATTAACTTTAAAAAAATTAAATTTTTTGATTTATTTTCTCATTTTTTTTCATGAATATCACAAATTAAAATTTTCAAAGTTATTTTTAATATATTTAAAAAAAAATTGTAGTTTCTCAGCTGCAAATTAAATTTTTTGGAAATTAAAATTTTTGAATTTATTTTTTAGATTAATTTGCTTCTCACTGGATTCTCAAATCATGAGCAAATAAAGTTTATTAACAAATTAAAACTCTTTAATTATCCTCCATATAAAATTCATTATTATCTTTCTTTTTAAATTATATTTTTCGGATTTATTATCCTATTTTTTTCTTAATTTCAAAAATTAAAAATTTCATCTTTATTTTTTAATATATTTAAAAAAATGTTGCAGTTTTTCAGCTGCAAAATAAATTTTTTAGAAATTAAAGTTTTTAAATTTATTTTATTAGATTAACTTTCTTCTTGCTGGATTCTCAAATCATCAACAAATAAAGTTTATTATTAAATTAAAACTCTTTAATTATTCTCCATATCAAATTCATTATTATCTTTCTTTTTAAATTAAAATTTTCGGATTTATTATCCTATTTTTTTCTTTATTTCGAAAATTAAAATTTTCACCTTTATTTTTTATATTTTATTATTTTCTTTTTTTTAATTAAAATTTTTTGTTTTATTTTCATATTTTATTTGTTTTTCTCAATTTCAAAAGTTAAATTTGTCAAATTTATTTTTTAATATATTTAAAAAAAATATTGTAGCTTTTTAGCTGAAAATTATTTTTTTTTGGAAATTAAAGTTTTTGAATTTATTTTATTAGGTTAATTTTCATTAGATTAACTTGCTTATTGCATGATTCTCAAATAATCCGAAATAAGTTTTATTATCAAACTAAAATTCTTCAATAATAATTATCAAATTAAAACTCTTTAATTATTATTTATATCAAATTCATTCCTGGTTGTTTTTTTTATTTTTTATAATAGAGTAGAAAAAAGAAAAAAAAAAACAGACGGTGTCTACGTGGATGTCAAGTGGCAGAAGTGAGCCACGTACGATTTCTTTGTTTTCATATATATCCATATATATGTATATGTAGATTGTTGTATGTACATATTTTTTACGTTTCAATATATCGGTCACTTTAGTAAATCAATGGAGTATGAAATGAAAGGTTGACACATATACCCTTATCTAATATTATTAAATGATATAATATAATAACTAGTTAGAAACAATTTAAATAAATTCATATTCTCAATGAAAGACAATTCATTCTATTTAACTTTAAATTAAGATAATTTAATTATTTTTTTAATATTTATGTAATGTTTTAATGTTACAAATAATATAAAACGAATAGAATATTTTTTTAATATGTATTTAAAAGACTTTGAAAATAAGAAAGTTAACATAGATTTTGGACAAATAAAGGATTCTTATTTTTCATTATTAGTAGCGGGAGGAATGTTGCATTTGATGTATTGAGATTATTTCTTAATGCCTAATGGATTTCGAATCGTCTAATACATCGTTTAGTATACTTATTTAGGACCTCTTACTCAATATGCCATATAAAAGATCTTAAACGTAGAGATTAAGCTATTGGACCACACACCTCTTATCTTCTTGTCGATAGATTTTATTTTACGGTTTGGAAAGAGTAAGTTGGGCTTAATTAAAAACATAAATAGTACAAAAAGGTCCAATAGAAAAGAGTATGAACCTGCAGTGGATGGTCATGTATATGGGCCTCTTTTTATATAAGACTGTGAGAGTTGTAAAGCCCACTATGATACACAGTTCATATATCCATCCACATATGTTTTCTACATTACCATATAGCTTTAACCCAATATCTTTTGGGTGTATTTGAATTAGTTTTTTTTCGATCTACAATTTTATTTAGAATATCAAAAATAGAACATCGGCATACATTTGAACAACGAAAAACTCTCACAATTTTATTCAAAATGTCAAAAGTAGAATATCAGCATACATTTGAATAACGAAAAACTCTTAAAATGTTATAACACGTACCTACTCGAAAAGTCATTAAATAGGAATTAACAAAACCCTCTGAACTAACCAAACTATATAATATAGTCAAACTATTTGATATTGTATTACAACCAAAGCAAAACTAAAAATTAGCAAACAAAAACCCAAGAGAATCCTATTTATGCAAGTCCACAAACCCAAATAGTCCACCACGCCTCCATAAGATCTACAATCACCAAAAGTCCAACCTCCAATCCAACCCAACCTATTAGCGTATTATTTTCTTTATCATTTTATATTTTATTAAGAACATTTATTAAATAAAAAATAAATTTTAATAACAAAATATATTATAAAAAGAAAATGATACACAATTGGCACAGACCATCTGTGTGTAATGACTCTACCAACAGCCACTCTGACTAAAGAACTCTAACTCAAAAAATGAAGTTAGCAAAACACCAACCAACAAAAAAAACCATCCCATGCCAAGGCATAAATGGCCGGTTAGCGACTCGTAACCCTCTGAATCACCGAGGCGGTCACCTTGGAGAAGAGGAAAGGGGGTTTATGTATATATTTTTAAGGAAAAGTTTGAGAAAATATTTATATTTTAGTTTTTGAGGGAAAAAAACCAATACACCTTTTAATTTTTTTTTTTTTGTTTTTTGCACAAAACATATTAAAAGATTGAATTCTTTATCTCCTCCGGGTAATGTTTGGTGTATAAAACAATTTTTTCTTTTATCTTTGGCGATTGAAAATAAATATTCAAATATTTTAATATAATTTCTAATATATTCTTTTTAATATTTTTCACAAAACTTTTTCTTTAAAGTCTATTTTAGTACATTAAAAGTGGAGACCTAGAATTGAAAGGTATAATTTCTTTTCCACCCTGAACTAATAAAAATGCAAACTGTACTCTTGTTACTTAATCTAATTCTGATGAAAGGGGAATTCTTTTAACTGCTAATTGGCTTTATTGTCGCAGTTAATTCATTAATACAGAAGAATGGAACAATGATTTTTTAATCTCAATTTCATATATTTTAGGAATACTCGATAAATTGTCGCAGGGGAAATTCTCATTATATGAACAAGAAGTTAATTGAGCAGAAAAAAAAAAAAAAGTTATTAATTCAAAGAGAAAAAATATTTTTAATTTATTTATGTGCAACAGAAAGCAGCTGTATCGTATACTATCTCATAAAGTACATGAATGGAATTACTTTTTACAATGATAAAAAAAATCAAAAGATCTAACTAAATATAGAATATTTCTGCATATATGATCTTACAACATTCTATAAATAAATAAATGAATCCAAATCTAAGTTCCTAACTACAATCATGCTAAATAGCATAATTTTGATAGTTTAAGATGTGCTCCGTATAAAAGAATCTTCCAGAAGATATTAATCCGTGCTTGATATTTAAGAGTATTCGAGCTTAATTCACAAATATTCATGGCATGTTTACTCACCCGTCAAACCATCATAAGAAGTAACAGAATAATGATCATAAGAAGCAATCAACAGTTGGAGCAATTTTTCCAAGCTGGAACTCTAAATGATTTTCAAACGGAGTCAAATTCAAATCCAATCCCCAAACTCTTCTATCATTATCATCATCAACAATATTCGACTTCTTCACCACCACCGTCCGATCATCTCGCGGAGGAGAAGCCGAATTACCGGACGCCGAATCACTCATCGCCGCCCTATGTCTTCTCATATGACCTCCGAGAGCTTGACCGATAGCGAATTCAAGTCCACAAATCGAACATTCGTGAGTTTTAGGCTTCGCAGCCGCTACCGGAATTTGCGATAGAGTTAAATCTCCGCCTAATCTCGGCCGCTTATGACTCGCTCGGTGACCGCCGAGAGCTTGAAACGATGGAAATTGACGATTACATGTTTTACATTCGAAAACCCGATTCGAATTCAAATTCGAAGAATTACTCGTTGTTGAATCAATAAATTCTCCAGATCTGTTTTGAGATAATAACATCAAGCAATTCGCCATAGTTGTTATACTATCGAAATCGTTGGCTTCTCTCGTACGCTTCATCGGTATATTAATCATCACCATTGAAGAAGAAATATGGAGAAAATTAAGGGTTTTTTTTTTTCTAGGGAAAGAAAATATGAGAGTTTATGAAAGAAGGTGAGGTAAGCAAAGCAAGGAAGTTATGAGAGAGAAGGAAGTGGTGTATGGATATGTATTTATAGGTTGGAAGTGTTGGGATCTTTGACTTTTTAAGTTGACTTTTTTATTTTTTGGTTGAAGTGACGAAATTGACCACGTTTTTTTCTTATTGAGTTAAAGTTTTCTGGAGGTTAGCTACCAGGTGGTTTCGTGAAAAATAATTTCTCCAAGTACTTACTTTAATTGTTATTATTAGAGTTTAAAAAATTATTATTATTATTATTTTGCAATTTGTATAATTTGAGGAAGGAACGTGAGAAGTTGAGAAATTAAAAACAAGAAAAGAAAAAGGTTGATAAAAATCATAAATGTCTTGGAAATCCAATAATAGAACTTAATTTATTTTTTATTAAAAAATAAAACTATGTAATTTTATGGAAAAAATTATTAGTTGGTGGCAGTGCGACTACATTGTTATATTTCATTCAATTCTTTTAATAAGTTAAGAAATTGAAAAAATAAAGCATAATAATAGGACTCAATTTATCTGTTTGTACCATTTAGCAAATAAAAGAATATGAATTCAAACACAACACACACCCTGAAGTTAATATTTGCGGTTGGCTATCAACCGATGCGATGACCATTGTTTATTGTTTATGTAGTGAATGTGTCGAATCAGGTCAGTTTAGTTGGTCAAAATGCATGTAGAATTTTCTAATATATTACTCTAATCTTGCATACTTTATTTCATAATAATTTTTCTTTTATAATTTATCTTTTAAAATCTAAGATTTATCTTTTATTTTGTAATATTTATCAACAAACATATTGTAAATCAAATGTATATGAGAAAGTGTAGACGATGTATTACCGGTTAAAATGCCAAGAATCACACCAAATTAAGTAGATTGAAAGAATTTAAGAAATGTATTAAAAATATATCTAGAGTTACACTATTTAATGAATTACAGATACTTGAGCATTCAATATTCATAGTATAACAAATAATATTATCAACGATTCAACAAGTATAGTACCTTTGGTTCAATAATTTTTCCAAACAGTGACATAACATTTTGGATGGTTTAAGAAATAAAAATAAGAAAATAAAAAATGTATGGAGAAGGAAGGGCGAGTGTGAATTTTTGAAGAATGAGGCATGGAGAAGGAAGGAGCAGGTAACGTAAGCCATGACTGAGCGGTGGTCGGCTTATTATTAGCCAAGTCGGAAGCTCTCTGTAGCTAGTGAGAAACAAAGGGCCAAGAGTCAGTCGCTTTTGGCGAGCCAGCTGGGGACTGATGACTGCTTTATATTAGAGGAGTATACAGTTCAACACCCAAGAATGAAGAATCTTCAACTAAGGGTTCTTCTCGTTTTAGAACAAGTTTCTTCTTTGCTTTGCACGCTAAAATGTGTATAAATGTGAACTAGGTTTAGTATCATACTTACTTAGAGACTGGATAGTTTGATTTAGTAGTTCTGATTACTCTGAATTATTTTTTAAAAGTTCTCCTAAAAGTACATTTTAAAATTATTTTTTTTTATTAATGTTCTTAAGAATGTTACAGAAGTGTATACGTTAAAAAAAAAAAAAATGTAATAGAGATGGAGTGTTTGGGAAGGAAGAATAACAGTTTTATTATGTAGTTTGAAGTAAGAAGGTGGTTAAAATTTTCCAGTCTTTTTTTAAGGGCTAGCTAGCTAATTATGGATTTGGGGGACAATTGACAAAATTCAGAGTAGTACGCATGGGCACGTTGGCGTAGAATATTACCCACTTTCTAGACAATTACTAATCGTCATAAAACCGTACATTAGTAGCTTCAAATTCTAGAACTAGAAAAAACAGGAGATTTTAAGATAATGTAATTTTTAAAAATAAAGTTTATTTATACTCTATATAAACAAGAGAAATATAGAGAATCAGAAGTTTAATTTTGAAATAGAGAAAAATATTATATGAAAAGATCTTTAGAAAAATGTTAGGGACGACATTAAAAAATTGTTTTCAAAATTAGAATATAAATATTTGTAAATTAATTATTACAAATATTAGAAGTAACTAACTTTTTAAATTTGTTGTTTTAATTCATATTGCTTAGGTGTGCTTACGTAATACTTAAATCAGAGAAATATACATATGTAAAGGGATATGATATGACTAAGGAGTACTTTAGGTCCAAGATTTGGAAGCCTCTACTTGAAATTCTGTACGTACACTAAACAAGTATGACCAAATTCACATTTGACAACAGAAAATTATTACTTGTTCTTCCATTGGTTGTTAGAGCAATATTGACATTTAACTAATCTACTTAATTAATTAATACTACTACTAGTCCTCTTCTTTCATGTGGCCTTCATGGGGGGTGGGTGTTTCATCATCTGCACAAATTTTTGAATAGGGGTTGAATTTAGACTGGTTTTTTTTTTTTTGAAGAATAATGTTTGAGGAATCAATATTAAGTTAAATATAGTAGTTTAATAGAGTAAAATTCAAAAAAAAGTATACTTAAATTTCTTTACAAGCATAAGTATTTTTGCATGAAAATGACCTTTCGAACTCAACGTTGATCTTTTTATCGCTATTCGTTGTTTAAAGCAATATTAAATGCCTCAATGTTTAGTTAAGTAATTGTCTCAATTGAGGCCAAAATAATTTTTTTTCGCGTGCCATATATACTTATAATAGTAAGGGAGTAAAATATATTTTGTTCTTTGATTTGCCTCAGTATCAAGGCAGGTAGCTTTTCTTCTTCTTTTTTTTTTTTTTTTTTTATGGATTTCTAATTAATTATACTACTATTTTTAGGGGTTTTCTTTTATCATATTACTATTTTTTATGGGTTTTTTTTTTAATTATACTACTAGAAGAAGTCTATAGTCCAATGAGTATACTATTATGCAAAAAAGGTTAGTTTAACTAAGAAGAACACATGACTCCCGGGCGGCTAGTCAACTAACTTAACACGCATAGAAGAATAGCATGAAGTTTCTTATTTTTAACACGCGCCTACTCATATTTCTCATCTATACATATCCTTATTTTTAATTTATATATGCATACAATTCTTGCCAATGAAATTACTCTTCCTCTCCTAATTCATCATCTTATTGTTGTTGTAGTTAATAAGTAAACTACGTGTAAGATTATTAATTTAATTTTGACTAAGTTCAGATTACATAATCTCATGAATTGTACTGACTTAATACTCTAAGAAACATAAAAATCTCTTAATATTATGTTAAGCTAAAATAGTTACATATCATCAAATTATTTACGTTTAGTCAATTAATTGACGTGCTCTACAAGCAAACAAGTGCTAGATTTTAAAAGTCAAATGTGCATAAATAACAGTACATAAATAGATCACGAATAAAATATAAATGTTTTAAAAAGATTTAAAGTCTGACTAATTAACTAAATATAAATAGTTCAAGGGCAATTTTTATCATTTTCATTAGTTTTTGTCGTGTTTATTAGACATATTCATCATTTTCTAACTAAAAATATAATATGTGTATGTAGTATGAAAAACAACTTGCAAATTTATTGACATTAATGTTTTGCTCATCTTTTAATTATTTAAAACTATTAACTCGTTTTCACTTGGAGGAAAAGGTAGATCGAAAGATGTTATGAAAATGACAAATGGATTGAGTTTGAAAAAGCAATTAATTAGCTAGCTGTAAGTTATTGTGTACTCAACTCAAGGCTTATTATGACTTTCTACTTGGGGACGTCAGAATTCTAGATGAATATCATACCGTTCCAATTTGACGAGCTTGCAATCTTTGAATACAAATACTTTTATAACCTTAATTATATTTAAATATTTAGATCACTCATCTTCATGTTCATTGGGATTATTTATTTCTTTTCCTCATAATTATGACCGAATCCGTATGTATATATGAGGCATTTTTAAACTTTTCAAGACAATTCATATTACAAGGTAAAACTCTCCTACAAAATATAATTGTATTTACATCGATAGATGTAAAATTATATTTATTTTGTAATATTTAGTATATTTTTTTATTTCGATCCCTTTAAATTAATCAAACTTAAATTAAGTACTAAAAATAATAATTTAAGATTAAATGATATATTAAATTTTTATGTTTACATTTTGACCGCCCATCTTTAAATATCTAACTTCGTCCCTATTTGAACTTGAGATATTTAGTTAAGTTAGGAGAAATTCTAACTATCTGCCCTGCTGTGTATTTTGTGGCCGATATATAGTAGCTTAATTAGTAATTGATTGGTAATATGTGTTTTATATAATAAAATTTACTTAGGAGTGATGTAATAGAAAAGATAGATAAAGAAGCAAAAAAATGGTAGTTAATTAGAGATGATGATAATGATTAATGAGAAAAGTCGACTGTATGAATGAATGAATCCCACTCATTTTGACTGCCAAGTGCTATCTACTATTTATTTAACATCTTCCAAAGTCTTCTAATCTTTTTTATTTATATATAATCCAAGCCCACCATTCGTCATCATTTGCCAGGTGATACATAAATAGTAATTAAGTCAAAGAGCAAAATTGTCTTATTCAAATTAATTTTGAATATTTATATATAGAGAGGCTTTGTTCTTAATTATTTAAAATAAGACTATTTTAATACTTTTATTTTACTGTTTTTTAATAAAATTTACCGTTAATTGATAATTAAGTGATAAAATTAAGATTTCAGCTAAATCAATTTTGTAAAAAATATTATGATCTACTATCAGATGTGATATTTTTAATGTTTGTAAAACTTTAAACATAAAAATTGATAATTAAATGACTAAATTAGAATTCTTGTCAAATTAATTTTGCCAGAAATATTGTGGTCTATTGTCAGATATGATTTTTTTACTATTTGTATAGATTAACTATGAATTTCTATTTTGTCCTTGAAATACCAAAAAAAAAAATTGATGGATTTTTATGTTTAAATCTCTACAAACAGTAAAAAAAATCACATCTGACAGTAAGCAACAATATTTTCGACAAAATTGATTTGGTTGGAATTCTAATTTAATCACTTAATTGCCAATTAACAAACATATGATACTAAATCGTCAAATGGCCAAACAAAAGAGTACTACAATAGAATTAATCCTTTAATTTATTTTTAAAAAATTACCTTGAAATACTATTAAAAATAAAAATATTATATTAAAATTTTGAAATAATTGTTTAAAACTACTTTTCTTTCATAAATAAAACTTCAACCATCGATAACAATCCCATATAAAATGACTAAAGAGATTGTCCTATGTAACAATGTCGACTTTCTGTCATAAAAAAGAAAAATGTCGACATTAATGAGATATATACTTTGTGATGAAGGTAGCTGATTTATCTATAAAATAAGGAAGCTTCAATTACTTACGATTATAATATTTAATTGTTTTTGTTTAAGAATATATTTACCAAAATTATCTGCTTTACTGAATTCATTTTATTGGTATATCAATTTTTTATCCTTCCTAGCAAGCATTTAATCAAGGCAAGTTAACTGCTACTTTTCTTGAAATTAAAGTGTATTATCCGAAGTAATCTTCCTTTTCATTTCGTTGAAAAATTAAATTTAGGTCTAATTTTACTTACAAAATATATTTTTAAAAAAGTAAAATTATTCGAGTCTTTATTAGTTAGGTGAAACAATTTTTAACGCATTCTTTTCGCGTCCAAGACTAAAGATAGAAAATATAAAGTTAAAATTTGTAAATCTGAACATTTGTGTGTAGTCTAATGATAATCTTATCGATTCTAATGTTATATTAAAAATTTATTGTTATGTATAAATTAATTTTTCCAGTGTATATATATTTTAATCAACATATTTTAATCATCCATCTCTCAAATGATTAATTGGTTTCTTCAACTCATCAATTAGCTCTTGATATTGAGAAAAGAAAAAGGAAAAGGTTGTGGATGTGGGGGGTTGCGTGGAATAGAAGTAGTTGAAGTCAGCATCAAATTAATAGTAATATTGCCGTACGTACGAAATTACAAGGATTAATTTTCCAGAAAAGGTTAGGGCCGATTTTTCCAAGAATTAGAAAAATGCTGCATGACTAGAGATTATAATTACTTGGATGCTAAGTTAGTTAATGATGCGTGCTACTATCTGTAATACTTTGTTGGATTATTACTACTTTTTTTTTCCCTGTTTATACATATATTTCGCTCGTATTTGCTTTACTGAAAATAAGTAGTTGTTTAATAAATAAAAAAATAAATTACACAAATAGACAAAAGATAGATTTGATTACTTTTAACTTTGTTTGGTTGGATTAAAATCTGGAAGGAGAGCAAGAAGGGATGTAAATCATGACATAAATGTTCTATTTACGTTGTTTGGCTGCAACGTAAAAGTAGAAGGGATGTAAATGAAAAGTGGAAGCTCTCTCTCTCCATGTCAGCAAAATAGTCTCGCTCTCAAAACGAACGGATTGAGACGTAAATGATGTTAAAAAGTCAATTTTATCATCTTACAAATTAGTTTATTACAAATTTATCTTAAACTAAACTCCTACCCCAAATATATAACATTCATAACTTTGTGCAATAAATATAATAATAAATTATATATAATAAAAACTATTTACCTTCTACTTTTTAGTTCCCTTTCCACCCCTAGCCAAACAACTTTGAAGTAAATGAATATATACTTCCTTTAGTGGAAGTAAATGGCGTCACTCTTCCTCCCACTTCTTCCTTCGCAAACTAAACTAGAGTTTAATAATATACAACTTAAAATTCAAGAAACTCTGAATAAAAATAATTCACAAAATAAACTATAAATAAATACTGAATTTTCTTTCATCATCTTTATATATATATACCAAAACTATTCAGTTGAAAAAGTAGCATTCACTTGATTATAAATATTAGTATGTGTGCTGTGTTTATATATATATATATATATATATATATGACATATAAGAATGAAGTTAAATATTTATGACATTATTGTTTTCTTTTCTTTTTTTTTTTAAATTATTATTTTCCCTTCCTAATTAGTTTAGGTGGTCTATCATAGTGATAATTATCCAGTCCCTTTTCTTCTGGAGTAAATTTCTTTGAATTTTACTCTCAACTACTACCAATCAAACAAGAAAGATAATGTGAATACCTCTTTAATTTTTCTTGGGGTTGGGGGAATTTAAGTAAATATGTAGGGGTATTATTAAAAAAAAAGTACTATCTTAGATCAGAAATATATATAAGTCTTAACAAGGTAATTGTGAATGCTTAAAAATATAAGTTATTACACACTTTTTAATAAGCATTTATTATATATTTTTTATTTTTACTCATTTCTTTTAATAATTTATTTAGCCCTATTCTCTATATTTCTTCTTATTTATTCGGGATATAAAAGATATTTTAAATAAAAAAGTTATTTTATTTTCAATATCATTAATTTTTATAAGCAATTCAAAAATAATTTATATTTTTTTTTATCGAAAATAACATGTTATATTATGAAACTCTAAAAAGAATAATAGTATCTTGTAATATGAATCGGTCGAGAGGGAGGATATTGGATCTTTCCTCTTGGTGTATTTTTTCTTTGACATTAATTAATGGCGTAGGATTTCTGTTTCACGATTTGGAAATTAAACTCATTAATTCCCGTCCCCAGCAGTTGCTTATGAATATGAAATGAGATGATGAAGATGGTTTTTCAAGGAAATTTTTTCACTTCTTGGCCCATACAACACTCCTTCTTCCTTTCCTTTTCTCTCCCTTTTTATTCTTTTCCTCCCTCGTTTTCAACAATTCTCTAATATACTATTTATGGTATGTGTGTACTAACTTAACTATTATCTCTATTAAAAAAATATAAGTTTTTTCAATCAAAATTGAATGGTTAAAATTATAAGTCATTTTACATATTGTAATGTCTATTTATTGTCTATTTTCTAACTCTACATTCTTCCTCTTTAATTTATTAATGTATCTCTCTTCTCCTTTTTATCTATCTCTTTATTTATTGAGAGTAAAATAGAAACCTTCTCATAAAATTGTATTGTTTTCTTTATCTTTAATTTGTGTGCAAAGTTAAAAAAAAGACTTGTATTTTTGACTGGAGGTGGTGTATATTAAAGATATTTTTATGCATTAATGTCCAATTATACATACATATATGTATGTACATTTTTTTTTTTTTTTGCCATCCTTTGATTTTACATATGACTTTTTGCTAGTTTTTTCAATATATAAGAATATAAGATCCGTCTTTAACCCTAAATAAATAAATAGAATAGAATAGGATAGAGGCTCTCGCATAACATGATAGTAAATATAGATAAGTTCATCCTTAAAATTTTTTCAACATTCATTTATTTAATTTTTTTTTTTTTTAAGTTTGAACACAACTCTATCTATCTATCTATCTGCTATTTTGAAAGAGCGAATTACATCCATACAAGGAGCAAATTTACTTAAAAGCTAGTTGTATGAAATAATTATTAGAATGAGATTGACAAATTTCAAATTTTAATTTTTGTACCTACATCTTCTCTCAAAAAATATTTTATTTTTTTGAAACTCAATAAAAAAAAAATCTCAAAACTAAACCTTATCTAAGATATAAACTTTGGAACTTTTGTATCAGGGTTAGTTAAAATAATATATTTAATTGCAAATAAAATAAATTCAAGGAAAAATTTTTTCTTAAAAAAATTGTCTCATGATACATAATCTTAATCTACACTCTTTTCCTTTTGTTATCAAAAAAGGCGAAATTCTTCACCTAAAAGAACTGTTCGATGCTCAAGTACGCACAAGGAACCACTCCCACATTGAAAATGTTAAAATTCCTACACTATCACTATTAAAATTTGATCTTTGATCATTATTACCAACTTTGCATTCCCGCGAGATCTCTGTATCATTTTTTATCAACAAAAAGAGCTGCAATTGCTACAGAAGAATTTGAAAAGGAAAACGCATACATACACCACATTTTTTCTTATAAAAGAAAAATCTGAAAAACGTTTTTTTGTAATCAACAATATATATATATATATATATTATATACATATGTAAGGCTTATATTTATATTAGAAAATTTTAGTTTATATATACTGAACTAATTATTCATTTCTCATGGGGTAGATAAATTTAACTCAGAAATATATATGTATAGCGCGAAATAAATCAAAATAATTCATTTTTAATTAGAAACTCTCTCTCTCTTCAGCAAATCCTTTCACTTCTCTCTAAAACTTCAAATTTCAACTTCAGATTTAGGAAGAACTGACCGTTGTAACTCGAAAAAAAGGTTAGTACTTCGATCTATAATCATTTATTTACATTTTTATCGTTTCAAAATTTGAAAATAACCGTTAGATTGAAAAAAATTACATTTTTTGCAAAATGAAATTTTCGCCAGAAATTCGCCGGATCGCGGCTAAAGGCGATAGAAAACACGCCGGATCGCCAGGACCGGCGACTGGAACATCGCCAGGTCGTCCGGTTCAGCGATTGCGACTGTCTGTGACCGCTGAACCGTGCGATCGTTGTGCAGTACCAGTCGCCCGGTCCAGCAATCTGGTTCAATCGGCTGCCTGGTTTTTTAATTTTTTAATTTTTTTAAATTTTCAATTTTTTAATTTTTTTTTAATTTTCTAATTTTTTAAATTTTTTTAAATTTTTATTTTTTATTTTTTAAAATATTTTTAAATTCTTTTATTAATGTTTTATTTTTTTAAATTTTTAAATTTTTTAAATTTTTTATTATTTTTTTAATTTTATAATTTTTTAATTTTTTAAAATTTTTATTATTTTTTAAATTTTTATTTATTTTTTAAATTTTTTAATTTTTATTTTTTAAATTTTAATGTTTTATTTTTATAATTTTTTACTTATATATTCATTTTTTTATTTCATTTGTCTATGCTTATGTTATTTTTTTAAAGTTAAGATTTCGTTTGTTTATTTGTTTAATTTAGAGTTTATATTATGTTATTTAATTTGTTAATTTTGTAATATTTTTTATTACATTTGTTTATGCTTACATTGTTGTAATTAATGATGATGTTAATTTTTTAAAGCATGATTACATTTATATTTATTTGTTTAATTTGTAGTTTATGTTATGTTATTTAATTTGTTTATGATTATGTTAAATTAATGATTATGTGATTTTTTAAAAATAATAATTACGTTTATGTTTATTTGTTTAATTTGTATGTTATATTATGTTCAGCATAATTTGTTTATGTTTATTAGGATGCCTGTGGACTTGGCTGATTGTTTAATTTTGTTTATTTAGAATTTATGGTGTAGGGTTTATATGAATAATACGGCTTTACAAACAAATTTTCTAAACAAATTGCATAAATAAGCATTTATGAAATTTGGATTTAGGTTTGTTATATTGAAAGATTTTGTGTTTAGGGTTAACACAATTTAATAAAAAAGTGTGAAGTGTTGAAATAGGGTAATAAATATAACTATAATGAATTTAGTTTAATGCACAGTTTTAACTTAATCATATAAAGATGAAGAAAAATGCATTACATGTATCGTATAAAAATATGATGAATTAGACAGATATTATGTAATGTCATTGAGGAAAATGTTTGCTAATTTGTTTAGATGGTTCGGCCCGAAGCACGTCGGGGTGATGATGATTTAGGTGCTGTGACAGACAGGACCGGTCAGGATGAAAGTCGTGCAATGACTGCATCATCCCGTGGTGTGAGGGGACGCCACAGTACATCAGACATTCCGCCCACTTCTGCACCTATTGCACTGGGTATGTATTATGACCTTGGTGCACCGGAGTCTTCCACCTAGCCCCCCTATACCGTTTACGACCCATCCTCCTACCACATCATACCATCCGTACACCCCCATACCCTATGACCCTTACGGATATTCTCAGCCACCACAGACATCATATGATCCATATGCACATGCTCCTTCTCTACCTATTCGTATGCCTGGCTTGGATCCGACACAACATTTCTCTATAACTCAAATTCCATTAAATGATGTTAACAGTTCTTCGAGCAGCTTGCTGGGTCCGTCCCGGTGGACTCATCTTATAGCGGTGCTGAGTATGGAGCCGCTGCTCGTGGTAATTCCTGATCTGATGTTGGGTTGGGTAGGAATTCTAGTACATTCCGATCTGAGGAGATGTCAGAGTTGGTTCCCTCCGCATTCATAGCTGTGAAGGCAGAGCGTGAGGATGTTGGTGGACATGATGATGATGATGATGATGATGGTGACAATGACGGTGATGATCACGAATCTGTTCCTGTGGTTGAGGCCTCATCTTCCGACCATAGACCTGCTCCAGGTAAGGGGAAAGGATTGACTGGCAGTTTCATGTCAGTGATGAGTAAGATTGCTGGGTCGCGACAAAAAAGACCCGAGAAGTTGCGTCCTCCTACCAACCCCACGCAGAGGAAGAAATCAAAGAATGACGGTTGGGAGCAGACAAGTACAGTTGATGGCGATCCACAGGATCTAGTCATTGTCCCTTCGTATAGCGGTCATGTTGCTGGTTGTATAAGGCGTGGTCAGGTAATTTGAATATTTTGTATATTGTTTATTTATGATTATAGATTTAAATATTTTATTTATTTTTTATTATGGTGTTTACATTATTTTTGCAGGATAGAGGCATTCTGAAGTCGAGGTCCCACTACGTGTCCCTGACCGGTTGGACCCTTAATGATCTTGCAGTGGTACAGTTGGCAGGGGAGACAGGACTATCACATTTGAGGTCCTGCATGTTCCAGCATCCGAACTCCTCCTTGCTATCTGCTTTTATGGAGAGGTGGCAGTCAGACACCAATAGTTTTCACATGGCTTGAGGGGAGATGACTGTTACATTGCATGATGTTGAGTTGATTCTGGGCGTACCTTCTTACGGTAACGTCGTCGACCATTATTATTCACGGGAGGAGATAATTGCAGTTATCCAAAGCGATCTTGATATCTCCGTCTCCAGCATAGACATAAATGCTCAGCACTTGGCGGGAGTTGTTGACTCACCTCGTAGTGGACTGTCTACGGAGCAGAGGGCCGTCTGTTATGTCTTGTATTTACTTGGTAGTTCACTCTTCACTGACAAGAGTGGAAATAATGTCCCTGCGAAGCTGTGGCCGCTCATGAAGAATGTTAATTCTGTTGGTGGTTTTGCATGGGGTGCTGCTACACTAGCCTACTTATCTGATGCAAGAGGTCAGTGAGAGAACGCATCTCAGAATCCATGTCTTGTTGCCGAGCTGAAGGATGAGGATCGCCAATTTCTAGTGTCTTACAAAAGGCGTTAATATCATGTAACTGTATAGGAAGAACTTGATCGAACCGTGTAATAAGCTTGTAAGCACAAGGGAGGCCATGTGATGTCTTCAAATAGTGTCTGCACTTATTTTTTGGATTATCATATATCCCGGCAGCTCTCATTATCTCCGACCATCTTTTTGAAAGTCAAGTGACTGATTTTATTATTTACAATACAAAATATGTGATTACTCTTCGCGTTATTCTTCTCTTTAGTCTTGGAAAACTCTAATGATGCCTTAATGTCTGCTATTTGACCATCAATAAGCGAGTCAATATTAAAGAATACAGTATCCAAATCACCATGGCATGTTGAAAGCCATAGCTTCAGCACTGAGTGCTCACTCTCAGCCCAATTGGTGGTCTCCACCCCAAAATGCATATGACTCTTAGTCCAACATCTCACGAATTTATTAGCAAAGGGATTCAACCAATTGTTGAACAAATAGTGTAGGAAGTCCGATCTGCTCTTCCAATTCGTCTTCAGAGCATCCAATTTCCTTAAGTATTCCTGTTCGTCGATTTCGTCCAACAATTTCTTCCATGACCCATTTACAAACCGTGATGCAATCTCTTCATTTTTTGTCAACTCGGTTAATTTGGTCAACACGTTCTCATTGATGTACCTTCTACATAGCATATGGTACGTTGTACTAAACACTTCGCCGATCACGGGCATTATACCACATTCTTTGTCTGTAATAATTACCTTCGGCATAGTCTCACAAATATTTTCTTGATTCTCTGTTGACATTGTATTTGAAAAGTATAGATGCTTAATCTATTGAAGAACCCATCTATAAGTCGTAGCCTGCTCATTTTGCATAAAAGCACTGGCCACAGTGAAATTCTTACCAGTCAGGGTCATCCCTACCACTTCCAACAGTGGCCTGTTGTACCTATTTTAAAAAAACACATAAAGCAAATAACTTATTTAGAAAATAAACATAAAACTCAGTAAACGTAATACAAAACCAATTAAATATGACATATTTCATTCTACTATTCATTCAAGGGTTACTCCTAAACAGTCAATTTACAAATAACACGTAAATGTACAATTAATAGAACAAATTTAATACAACTTACTTGTTTGTTTTATATGTTGTATCCATTATAAGTACGTATGACCACGTTCTCAACATTTCAATTGATATCTGATGTGCAACGACAATGTCACTGAGCATGTTGCTGTCCTTACGGTTTCTATCGAAGACCGTGTAATCCCGTATAACACTTAGGCAAAGAACTTCTTCAACTGTGTTTCGCCCCTACATCCTATTCTTCTTAATCTTCGCAACAATGTTATATATTTTCTGGGCACTACAAAAAGCCATGCAAATCATATTATTAGAATCTCAATTTAAACCCTAAACATAAAACCAAGATGCATTAGAGTTGATGCAACATACCTGACAGCACAAACCCACATTTTGTTCCCGAAAAAATCGTAAAATATTACGGGTGGCACATGACTCTTTTTCAATTGCTCAATTTGTATCAGTTGTTCCTCCGTCAGTTTTGCTTCCTGAGCATGACCGTGAGTATATACATCTATTGCATGGTTATGCCTCCCATCGTGTACGAATACTTGCCAATTTTCACACATTGCCGTTTGTTCGTCTTTTAATTTGAAGAGACAACCACACTTTTTAGTCTTGTAAGGACCCCGCCTTTTTACTTGAACTTCGTCTTCTTCATCGTCAACTACGGGCTTCTTTTTTGATTTATTTGCACCTCCACGCTAGCAACCCAGTGTAACATACGGTCGGCGGTCGGGTGTTCAGGACCTTAAATACCGAGTGATAATCACATACGTGTTCACTTTTATAGCTATTTCTTTTGCCCAGTTAACCAACTCTGGTTTCGAATTAAAGATTCGATCAGTTGCAAATAAATATTTGTGATCCACATATTCTTCCGGTTCCAAAAATTCTTCAAATATACCTGGATCTACGTCGTTCTGTTACGATATAGTACGAAAAAATTAAAATATGAACACATTATATATTAAAAATAAAATTATAAAAACATTGTAATGAACAAAATTTTCATACAATGACATTTAGAAAAAAAAAATGTATTTCATATATTAACATTTTTTAAAGGGAAAAAAAAAAAAGTTCATATAGTAACAATCCCCCAAAAAAAAAAAACATTCTAAAGAAAACAAAAAATTAACATTCTAAAAAAAATAAAAAAACACAAAAAATATTAGTAACATTCTACAAAAAATAGTAGATTCTAAAATTTAAAAAAAAATCTAAAATTAAAAAACAAAAAAAAATTAATAACATTCTAATTCTAAAAAAACAATTTAGTAACATTCTAAAATTAAAAAAATAGTAACATTCTTAAATTTTTTTAAAAAAAATAAAAGTAACATTCTAACAAAAATAAAATAAAAAAAATTAATAACATTCTAAAAAAAATTTAGTAACATTTTAAAATAAAAAAAAAATAGTAACATTCTTAAATTTTAAAAAAAACAAAAGTAACATTCTAACAAAAATAAAAAATAAAAAAAATTCATAACATTCTAAAAAAAAATTTAGTAACATTCTAAAATTAAAAATATATATTAACATTCTTAAATTTAAAAAAAAAAACAAAAGTAACATTCTAAAAAAAAAATTAGTAACATTCTAAAATATAAAAAAAACATAATATCTAAAATTAAAAAAAATAAAAACATTCTAAAATTTAAATAAAAAACGAATATTCTAAAAAAAATTGAGCATTCTAAAAATAACAATAGTAATATTCTTAAAAAAAAGGAAAATTCTCAAAAAAAAAATAGTAATATTATAAAAAAAAGAACATTCTAAAAAAATACTCTAAAAAAAAAAGTAGTAATCTTATAAAAAATTTAAAAAAATTAATATTGAAAAAAAATATTAAAAAAAAAACCCTACTCGGGTCGCTCAGGCCGGCGGTCTGGACATGTCCGGGTCACGCTACTGGGCGATCACCTTCACATTGGGTCTCTCAGGCGGACGATCGGATCGCGATTCGACCCCAAATTGCGGAAAAAAAAAATTCTTACTTCTAAACCGATATTTTCTTCTACAAATTCTTTATAACGAGTCATATCTACCTCCAATACAAGTTCAATGTTAAAGTTTATAATTTTTTACGGAGAGAAAAGTAAGGAAGAGGAGGGAAAATGATGATTTATTTCGCACTATACATTATATTTTCGAGTTAGATTTATCGACCCCTTTCTAATTTCATACATAATCTTTATTTTTCTATATTTATATGGATAAATTATTTTCAAACTTCTATTGATATATTACATCATTATCTCCCACCCACCTGTATATATTTGAATGTAGTAATTCAAAAGTCAAATAATTACATAAATATTGTAAGAAGATGTTATATTGTGGATGGATATGATATGATCAACTTCAACTTCCACATGTTTATAACAAATAATTTGGCTTGACGATGAAACTACTCCGGTGACTACGCCGTCCCACGCAGCGCCACCATCACCCACACTACATATTCCCTTCCCTTCTCTTTCTTCCTCATAAACCCTAAACCCTAAACCCTAAACCCTAAACCCTAAACCTCAAACAACAAACTAACAGGGAGGGACCCACTGCTCTCCATTATTCAAGGTCCATTATTCAAGGTCACATGGAGGGACCCACTGCTCTCCATTATTCAAGGTCCATTATTCAAGGTCACATGGAGGGACCCATCGCTTCTCCATCATTGCGATGCACTGCAGATTCCATTCAAATTCAAATCCAAATCGAGATGCACATCAAATGAAAATTCAAGACAAATGAAATTCAAATGCAAATGTATTTTCTTTCTATAAATAGTTAGATTCAAATGTAAACAAGACACCGGAAAAAACACACACTAGAGCTAGTATTCTCAAGCCTTGACTTCCGAAGCCTTTGTATCCTCTTTTGAATTCTCAAGTTTCAATTACAACTTTCAAGATTTATATTCAAGTAAGCTTCTTATTTACGTTTTAAAGTTGATTTATATATTTTGACTATATCCTGGGTTCGTTTGGTATCAGAGCCAGATTACAGCATTCATCTCATCCTTATTTGCATAATCACTTTGCATACATATCATCCTGTGTGTCTATTTTCCTTTCTCAGTGTGTTGGTAAGACGCTGGTCAGCTAGTAAGACCGATGGTAAGCCCGTTTGCTTAAGGGTGTTCCCGGCGTAGTGGTCCCGTTGTTCCCACTAAGACTCGCATATAGGCATATCTAATGATTTTTATGCATTAGCCATGGCAAATCTGGTAAGAAGAATGTTTTCCTCAGGTTCTAGCCTAGATTCAAAAAGAATAGTTCAAAGTAAGGAAGAACATATTCAATGCAATTTCAATGATTGGACCATTCCTGAAGAACAAATAGAAACCATTTACAAGGTAGGAACTTTTGATTTCAAAACTGCTTTTTCTGTCAAAACTCATGAAGAAACTATGAACATTCAAGAAAAATTTCCAACTATTTCTCTTTTATCAAAAGCTTCCTTAAGTAAGTACGCTGAAAAAGGTTTCCGTTACATTCACTATGGCCTCATTCAAGTAGCTGTTAAACCATTAGTTCATATTGGGGTCGATGCTCCGGTTTATCTAGCCCTCCGAGATAAACGATTAAAACGTTATAAACCATCCCTATTAGCCATGATTCAAACTAATATTTGCAATGGACCAATATATTTCAATTGTGCTCCTAACTATTCTGTTTCCTTAACCGATCCATTGATCATGAATTCCTTAGTCCTCGATATTCATATGCAAGGTGATGAGTTTGAAAAACTCACTGAACAATTTGTCGTTATGTATCGCGTTTATTATCGTTTACTAAGCTCTCAATTAAACCCTCGGTTCAAACTCATTCCCACATCCAGAGATGAGACCGTTCTTCTCCATATAGATGCTGAACAGTCTAAAACCTTTACCCCCAAACGATTAAAATGGCATGAGATAACAATTCCTGATGAATTCCAAATAGAAAATCCGCATCCATGTCCCGATATTGAAAGAAAAGAGATATCTCAAATCATAGAAGAACCAAATGGTAATGTTTTAATACGGTTTAATTCAATGCGTGAACACGGTTCTTCTTCTATCCCCATGGAGCCAGAGTAGACATTCATTTGCACATCCGCGTCGACAATCTTATGCGGGAATCATCCGAACAATCCTTCGAATACCCAATGCAATTCATGTACACCATACAGCGCCTATTCCAGAAGTTTCAACGTCTCCTCCGCTATCTCCAACAGCTTCTCAAATGAAAGGTGAAATAGACGTTATTCATAAGGTAACAAACATCGATTTTAATTCATTGGAAAAAGATATTTTTGATCCAGAAAAATGATGAAAAAGCGAAATTGGTTTTTCCAAATAAATCCTTTTTATCAAAAACAAATTAAACAAGAATGGATTTCTGATATTCATAGATTAAATACTCCTTTTGATTTTTTCTGTTGGTTAGAATATTTTTTAATCAAACAAGGATTTGAAGACACCGATTTTTGCAAAATATCTCACATCAATGTTCATACCAATTTAGCAAAAAAATAGAAGTTATCTGATGGCAATATTATCACTCAAATACACCCCCCCCTGCAATCCCTCCGTTTGGACACACCTGAAGGTGAACTCATTGCTTCTCCATTCAAGAAAGGCAAAGACAGCAACGATTCAATTAACATGGAGGACATTCGCAAGATCTATCATCAGAACAATTATTCCAATCAAATTCTGCATACGATTGCTACTCAAGTTGATTCCTTATCCTCTGAGATCAAATCTATTCCTAAGACAAATACTTCCAGATTTCAAAAGCAAGCTATTACGCTCCTCATTTCCAGCTCAGCTTCTTTCTCAAAAACTCAAGAAGCTCAACTCATTCGTCCATCATCCTCTTCAGTATCCCCTCCTTCTCCATTACTTCATAAAATATCTCAAACCTTGGACAAAATTAATTCTAATCTTCCTACTTCATCACATATTAATACTATAGATCAGGACAATTTTGATGACTCCAGTTCCTTCAGTGACGCCTCCAGTCTTTCCTCCTCAAATGATTTTATTTCAAAAATTCACCAGGTAGAAGATTCCTTCTTAGAACCTACTCCAGCAGCACCTACTAAAATTAACAAAATTCGTCACTACAAAACCCATCGATCTTCAAAGCCTAGATGGAGAGCAGTGGGTCCCTCTATGTGACCTTGAATAATGGACCTTGAATAATGGAGAGCAGTGGGTCCCTCCATGTGACCTTGAATAATGGACCTTGAATAATGGAGAGCAGTGGGTCCCTCCCTGTTAGTTTGTTGTTTGAGCGTCGGCAGACGATAGTACCGATACAATATACAAATTCGGATACAAGATACAAAGATTCGAATACTCCTATACTATACATTAAGGCTTGTAATTATAAGGCGGAATTTCCATAATTTTGCAGGTGTGAATAGGAGCGAGGGGACCACCGTGCCGGGAACACCCTAACCAGATGGGTTTACCAACGGACTTATTGGCTGACCAAGCATCGTACTAATATTCCTTAGTGCAAATTGCTGGAGGTGCAAAACCGCCGAAAAATGTTTTTGAATATAAACAAAATTAAATTTAAAAATCAAAAGGATCCTGTCCACCAATGGGATCCGTACCAAGAAGTTCCGTAGAGGAGTCTTGGGAGGATGTAGGACTAGGAGACTTGGATTGTTTGAATTGTTGTTGAACAGCTTTGAATCGGAGCCATTCTTGAAATTGGGCCGCTTCATTGGCATCGTCAGGGGTAATTGTTGAACAGGAGGATTCTAACTTTTCTGGTTTGAGTGGAGTTGGTGGTGCAGATGCTTTTGCTGGTGTAGCAGGTGTTTGAACAACTCGGGAAGGTTCTGCACTTTTGGTTAAGTGTTGAATGCTGCGTTGAATCTGTTGAGTGCTTTGAATGAATTTGAGAACGGCCTCCTGAGAACAGAGTTCTACTGAATACGAGGTCCACCATTTTATTTTGAATTCACGGATGAGTGACATTGGAAATTCTTTTGGATATAATTGGCTGATTTTGTAACTCCAACAGAAAATCCAGGGAACCCGGAGTTCTGCATAAAAATGTAAAGGAATAGCATATGTTGGGCCTGTCATCTTCTTTATCCAGAGTTTGATAGCCGAGTTTTGGAATAGGTGGCGGGAATGTCGGGAGACTACCGAAGTTTAGCCACCATTCATAAAACCAAATTGGAAAATCTTTAGGACAGGTTTGATGAAATATAAAGAACCAGGAATGATCAAAGGGTCGTTTGAAAAACGTTCGATACCAAGCCATTCTGTAATCTTGGTATGTATATCCTTTGGGAATGAAATTAACTGAGAAATCTTTTGTAGTCCAAATGGAAGTCCATTCAGAAGCTTTGAGAATCTTCTTTATAACACATTTTGAATAAGCTATACGCTGAGGGTTTTTTGAATCAGGGGTATGAGTAATCTCAACGGATTTGGAATCGACGAGTATAAGTTCATAAAACTTTTGAGTTTTCTGTGGATCATCTGGGAGCCAGTGGCATTCCGCAGGAAATATGCGTTGAATGAGGTTTTGTAGGGATTTGAATTCAGGAATGTCAGTAAAGGTGGTGAGGAATAAGTTTTTGGAGATTGGTTTAAGGAAATATTGAGTGTTGGCTGAAGAGGTATCTGGAGTATGTGAGGTTTGGGTTGTAGGAGTTTGGTGTAATTTGAATGATGGGGTATTTGCCGCCATTACATAAGTTAATGGAGGAAAGTCACTGAGTGCTTGGAATCTATTGGGTGTTTGAATAAGGGAGGTCTTGATTTCATAGTCTTTGGAGCTTTGAATTTGTTGTTTATGTGGTTTCTCTCGGTCTTTATTCATGATGGGGAACTGTAAGGAATTCTCGTGTTAAAAAATCGGGTAAAGAATTTTGAGTACCTTTGATATATTCAATATCAAAATCAAAAGCAGATAGTATTGCTTGCCATCTAGCAAAAATTTGTTTTGAAACAAGATTTTGAACATCCTTTTGTAAAATTTCTTTGGCGGATTTGCAATCAACACGTAGAAGGAATTTTTTTATTAAATAAATCATCTTGAAATTTAGAAATACATAAAACAATAGATAAAATTTCTTTTTTGACAGTTGAATAATTTTGTTGTGGTCCGAGCCAGAGACCACTATGATATCTAACTAGATGCTCATGTGATGAATGTCCTAATCGCTGTTTGAGTATGCCGCCATATCCTATATTGGATGCATCTGTTTCTACTATCATGAATGCAGATGGATGTGGAATTGTCATACAAGGCAATGTTTTGGCTTTTTCTTTTAACATCTGAACAATTTGAGTGTGTTGAGGAGTCCATGCAGGAGGGTTTTTTTGTAATCGCTGGTATAAGGGTGCACATAGTTGTCTTAAATGAGGAAAGAAATCAGAAATGTAATTAAGACATCCTAAAAATCTTTGCAATTGAGTTTTATCTTTGATCTCATTGGGAAATTTATGTGCAAATTCTAACACCCTGTTTATGGGAGTGAGGGTACCTTTGTAAATATTGTGACCCAAAAACCGGATCTGAGTTTGAAATAGTTTAATCTTAGTAGCGAAACTACTAAGCCACTTCGTTTGATGATGTTAAGGAAAGTATGCAAATGTTTGAAATGCTTTCGTTCAATGGATTGAGAAAATAGTAACACATCATCAATATAAACGATAATGAATGTCGTATAAGGAGTGAATATATCATTCATGATGTTTTGAAATTCGGAAGGAGCATTTTTTAATCCAAATGGCATAACATTCCATTCATAGTGTCCAAATGGAACAGTAAATGCTGTTTTGTAACGATCTTGTTCGGCGATTTGAATTTGCCAAAAGCCGGATTTCATATCAAACTTTGAATAGATCTTGGCATTATATAATCGCTTTAATAAATCCTGTTTGTTTGGAATAGGATATCGAATCCATTGTAAAACGTCATTGAGTGGTTTGTAATTAATGACTAACCTGGGAACACCGCGTTCCTTTTCTGCCTGTTTCATGACATAGAAAGCCGCACAACTCCAGGGGGATTTGGACGGTCGGATGAGTTTTTTGTCTAATAAATCGTGGATTTCCGCTTTGCAAACCTCTAGTAGTTACGAATTCATTTGAATAGGGACGAGCCTTGGTTGGAATCCTTTTTTCGGAGAAATCCTTGTCATAAGGCGAGCAGTAACAATATGTTTGTGCTCGTCCCCAGAATGCATTTGGGATGTCGGAACATACTTCTTGTTTGATTAAATTTTCGAGATCCAAAATGCGTTCGTTTGAAGAGCGGGGATCGGCTAATTGCTCCTCAATTCTTTCATATGAAAGATCTTCCTTCAAAAATCGTATTTTTATTCTGTATTCTTCGAATGGTATTTACCTGTTTGTAAATCGAGTGTTCTTGTAGTAAAAATAATTCTTTTTGTTTGACAGGGTTTAAAAATTTGAAGAGAACTGTGTTACCCAAAATTTTTGTGCCTAAACCATGTTGGTTGACCCAAAAAGGATAAATTTGAGTGAGAAAAGGAGTTCCCAAGATAATGTCAGTGTTTAAATCTTGAACAACAATGAATTGATGTTTGAAACAGTAATTTTCATTGCAAATTGCAGTTTTGATAAGTTTACCTTTAACTTGTAAGGGCATACCGTTTGCAGTGACTAAAGATTCGTTGGTGGGTACGTAATACTTTGTAGGAATCAGGCCGTCGCGGATACAGCTTTGATCAGCTCCACTATCAAGCATAGCAGTGAATGTAGATTTGAAATTCCCGATTGAAATTGTAACATATATATTCCATTTTTGAAATGTAATTTTATCGATAATAGAAATAAACTTGGAATCTTGTTGGTTTGTACCTGGCATTGGTATTTCAGCAAGTGTAAAGTCTGGAATAGAAGAGTCAGGAATAATTTCTTTACCTTTTGAATTCTGAGAGTGTAAAACAGCAATTTGAGTATCTAATTCTAGATTTTTGGTTTCGACAGAAAAAACTCTTTCTTTGAGTTCCTTGACTTGAGCTTTGAGTGAGCGAATTTCTGCTTGTAAACCCATTGTGCCATTTTGACGGATTGGAGGATTTAAATTGGGGTATTTATCAAACATTTTGGAAATACTAAAAGGTTCTATAAGTCGGGCAGAACTAGACTCTTCTCGGAGAATCAAGGCTTTGAGTTTCTCAAGTTGTTTTTTCTGGGCTTCTGGGGGTAGGTCTTGAATGATATCAAAAATAAGTTCCTTTTGATCTTTGACGGTATTGTCGGAATGCCTGATCATATTAATGGTTTTGCAGTTACAAGGAGAGGAGATGTTACCTTCATCCGTGCTGCTGAAATCTTGGAAATCTTCTGGCTGATGATCCGATGAGGAATCGTCTTGAATCAAAGATATATGCAATTTCTCCTTTAATTCCTTGTCTAATTCAGGAAATTGATCAAGGATTGCATTAATCTTCTTGCTTCTGCAGACATTTGCTTTATGTCCTGGCTTGCCGCATTTGTAACAAGTAATTTTGTTGAAATTGGGTTTTTTGGACCTGTGTTTTCGTGGGGTTTTGTAAAACTCTGGAGGTGATGGTTTGAAGCGACGAGAATATGAACGTCTTCTTGAATATTTAGGAGGTTGGTGACGAATATGAGCAGAGGGGGCTTTAATTCCTGTGATGCCAAAAGCTTCACAGAAGGAACCTAACTCTCTTCGTTCATTGCCATATTTGGCTTGGAATTTCAATTCTTGGCAGGCTGATAAAGCTTCTTGTTTAATGAATGCAAAAAGTTGCCCATAAGTTATTATATTGAAATCAATTTGATCTAAACCCATTTCTTTCTTCAGATTTGTAATAATTCGCTGGGAAAATAAATTTGGTAATCCAGTAATGAATTTTTCTTTCCAAAATGGTGCATTGCAATCGGGACGCTTTAGCACATAGGTCAAAAACATATCTTTGTACCATTGAAAATCAGTTAGAGTAGGGCATCTTAAATTTGTCAAAAATATTTTGGAAGAAGATAATTCTTCTTTTGGATTTCCAACAAAATGCATAGAAATAATAATGAGTAAAAAATCACATGCATCATTTGTTAAGGAAATGTTACCGTGTTCATCTTCGGTTTCGATTGCATGATCTAAAATGGTAAGTTTGTCTTCAAGAGTTAATGAATTGTCCCACCGAGTATTTTAAGCTGTCCCAGTAAAGCCAGCAATTAAAAAATAGGGCTGCTCGCTTTTCTGGAACATTGTGAATCTTATAAGCAGTCTTTGCCATACCCATTTCTTGTAGGGTATTCAGAATTTCATATTCGCTTTTGCCATCGATGTTCCAATTGGAGATAGAACTTCCATCATAATGAGCGGTATGAAACTTTGCTCGTTCTTCATATTGAATATCAGGTGGAGTAGGGCGCGGATAATAGGTTTTTGTTTCGGCCTGCTTCCATCTAGGCTTTGAAGATCGATGGGTTTTGTAGTGACGAATTTTGTTAATTTTAGTAGGTGCTGCTGGAGTAGGTTCTAAGAAGGAATCTTCTACCTGGTGAATTTTTGAAATAAAATCATTTGAGGAGGAAAGACTGGAGGCGTCACTGAAGGAACTGGAGTCATCAAAATTGTCCTGATCTATAGTATTAATATGTGATGAAGTAGGAAGATTAGAATTAATTTTGTCCAAGGTTTGAGATATTTTATGAAGTAATGGAGAAGGAGGGGATACTGAAGAGGATGATGGACGAATGAGTTGAGCTTCTTGAGTTTTTGAGAAAGAACTGGGCTGGAAATGAGGAGCAGAATAGCTTGCCCGAAATCTGGAAGTATTTGTCTTAGGAATAGATTTGATCTCAGAGGATAAGGAATCAACTTGAGTAGCAATCGTATGCAGAATTTGATTGGAATAATTGTTCTGATGATAGATCTTGCGAATGTCCTCCATGTTAATTGAATCGTTGCTGTCTTTGCCTTTCTTGAATGGAGAAGCAATGAGTTCACCTTCAGGTGTGTCCAAACGGAGGGATTGCAGGGGGGGGTGTATTTGAGTGATAATATTGCCATCAGATAACTTCTATTTTTTTGCTAAATTGGTATGAACATTGATGTGAGATATTTTGCAAAAATCGGTGTCTTCAAATCCTTGTTTGATTAAAAAATATTCTAACCAACAGAAAAAATCAAAAGGAGTATTTAATCTATGAATATCAGAAATCCATTCTTGTTTAATTTGTTTTTGATAAAAAGGATTTATTTGGAAAAACCAATTTCGTTTTTCATCATTTTCTGGATCAAAAATATCTTTTTCCAATGAATTAAAATCGATGTTTGTTACCTTATGAATAACGTCTATTTCACCTTTCATTTGAGAAGCTGTTGGAGATAGCGGAGGAGACGTTGAAACTTCTGGAATAGGCGCTGTATGGTGTACATGAATTGCATTGGGTATTCTGAAGGATTGTTCAGATGATTCTGCATAAGATTGTCGACGCGGATGTGCAAATGAATGTCTACTCGGTTCCATGGGGATAGAAGAAGAACCGTGTTCACGCATTGAATTAAACCGTATTAAAACATTACCATTTGGTTCTTCTATGATTTGAGATATCTCTTTTCTTTCAATATCGGGACATGGATGCGGATTTTCTATTTGGAATTCATCAGGAATTGTTATCTCATGCCATTTTAATCGTTTGGGGGGTAAAGGTTTTAGACTGTTCGGCATCTATATGGAGAAGAACGGTCTCATCTCTGGATGTGGGAATGAGTTTGAACCGAGGGTTTAATTGAGAGCTTAGTAAACGATAATAAACGCGATACATAACGACAAATTGTTCAGTGAGTTTTTCAAACTCATCACCTTGCATATGAATATCGAGGACTAAGGAATTCATGATCAATGGATCGGTTAAGGAAACAGAATAGTTAGGAGCACAATTGAAATATATTGGTCCATTGCAAATATTAGTTTGAATCATGGCTAATAGGGATGGTTTATAACGTTTTAATCGTTTATCTCGGAGGGCTAGATAAACCGGAGCATCGACCCCAATATGAACTAATGGTTTAACAGCTACTTGAATGAGGCCATAGTGAATGTAACGGAAACCTTTTTCAGCGTACTTACTTAAGGAAGCTTTTGATAAAAGAGAAATAGTTTGAAATTTTTCTTGAATGTTCATAGTTTCTTCATGAGTTTTGACAGAAAAAGCAGTTTTGAAATCAAAAGTTCCTACCTTGTAAATGGTTTCTATTTGTTCTTCAGGAATGGTCCAATCATTGAAATTGCATTGAATATGTTCTTCCTTACTTTGAACTATTCTTTTTGAATCTAGGCTAGAACCTGAGGAAAACATTCTTCTTACCAGATTTGCCATGGCTAATGCATAAAAATCATTAGATATGCCTATATGCGAGTCATTTGATGTGCATCTCGATTTGGATTTGAATTTGAATGGAATCTGCAGGTACTGCAATGATGGAGAGCAGTGGGTCCCTCCATGTGACCTTGAATAATGGACCTTGAATAATGGAGAGCAGTGGGTCCCTCCATGTGACCTTGAATAATGGACCTTGAATAATGGAGAGCAGTGGGTCCCTCCCTGTTAGTTTGTTGTTTGAGCGTCGGCAGACGATAGTACCGATACAATATACAAATTCGGATACAAGATACAAAGATTCGAATACTCCTATACTATACATTAAGGCTTGTAATTATAAGGCGGAATTTCCATAATTTTGCAGGTGTGAATAGGAGCGATGGGACCACCGTGCCGGGAACACCCTAACCAGATGGGTTTACCAACGGACTTATTGGCTGACCAAGCATCGTACTAATATTCCTTAGTGCAAATTGCTGGAGGTGCAAAACCGCCGAAAAATGTTTTTGAATATAAACAAAATTAAATTTAAAAATCAAAAGGATCCTGTCCACCAATGGGATCCGTACCAAGAAGTTCCGTAGAGGAGTCTTGGGAGGATGTAGGACTAGGAGACTTGGATTGTTTGAATTGTTGTTGAACAGCTTTGAATCGGAGCCATTCTTGAAATTGGGCCGCTTCATTGGCATCGTCAGGGGTAATTGTTGAACAGGAGGATTCTAACTTTTTTGGTTTGAGTGGAGTTGGTGGTGCAGATGCTTTTGCTGGTGTAGCAGGTGTTTGAACAACTCGGGAAGGTTCTGCACTTTTGGTTAAGTGTTGAATGCTGCGTTGAATCTGTTGAGTGCTTTGAATGAATTTGAGAACGGCCTCCTGAGAACAGAGTTCTACTGAATACGAGGTCCACCATTTTATTTTGAATTCACGGATGAGTGACATTGGAAATTCTTTTGGATATAATTGGCTGATTTTGTAACTCCAACAGAAAATCCAGGGAACCCGGAGTTCTGCATAAAAATGTAAAGGAATAGCATATGTTGGGCCTGTCATCTTCTTTATCCAGGTTTGATAGCCGAGTTTTGGAATAGGTGGCAGAATGTCAGGGAGACTACCGAAGTTTAGCCACCATTCATAAAACCAAATTGGAAAATCTTTAGGACAGGTTTGATGAAATATAAAGAACCAGGAATGATCAAAGGGTCGTTTGAAAAACGTTCGATACCAAGCCATTCTGTAATCTTGGTATGTATATCCTTTGGGAATGAAATTAACTGAGAAATCTTTTGTAGTCCAAATGGAAGTCCATTCAGAAGCTTTGAGAATCTTCTTTATAACACATTTTGAATAAGCTATACGCTGAGGGTTTTTTGAATCAGGGGTATGAGTAATCTCAACGGATTTGGAATCGACGAGTATAAGTTCATAAAACTTTTGAGTTTTACGTGGATCATCCGGGAGCCGGTGGCATTCCGCAGAAATATGCGTTGAATGAGGTTTTGTAGGGATTTGAATTCGGGGAATGTCGATAAAGGTGGTGAGGAATAAGTTTTTGGAGATTGGTTTAAGGAAATATTGAGTGTTGGCTGAAGAGGTATCTGGAGTATGTGAGGTTTGGGTTGTAGGAGTTTGGTGTAATTTGAATGATGGGGTATTTGCCGCCATTACATAAGTTAATGGAGGAAAGTCACTGAGTGCTTGGAATCTATTGGGTGTTTGAATAAGGGAGGTCTTGATTTCATAGTCTTTGGAGCTTTGAATTTGTTGTTTCTGTGGTTTCTCTCGGTCTTTATTCATGATGGGGAACTGTAAGGAATTCTCGTGTTAAAAAATCGGGTAAAGAATTTTGAGTACCTTTGATATATTCAATATCAAAATCAAAAGCAGATAGTATTGCTTGCCATCTAGCAAAAATTTGTTTTGAAACAAGATTTTGAACATCCTTTTGTAAAATTTCTTTGGCGGATTTGCAATCAACACGTAGAAGGAATTTTTTATTAAATAAATCATCTTGAAATTTAGAAATACATAAAACAATAGATAAAATTTCTTTTTTGACAGTTGAATAATTTTGTTGTGGTCCGAGCCAGAGACCACTATGATATCTAACTAGATGCTCATGTGATGAATGTCCTAATCGCTGTTTGAGTATGCCGCCATATCCTATATTGGATGCATCTGTTTCTACTATCATGAATGCAGATGGATGTGGAATTGTCATACAAGGCAATGTTTTGGCTTTTTCTTTTAACATCTGAACAATTTGAGTGTGTTGAGGAGTCCATGCAGGAGGGTTTTTTTGTAATCGCTGGTATAAGGGTGCACATAGTTGTCTTAAATGAGGAAAGAAATCAGAAATGTAATTAAGACATCCTAAAAATCTTTGCAATTGAGTTTTATCTTTGATCTCATTGGGAAATTTATGTGCAAATTCTAACACCCTGTTTATGGGAGTGAGGGTACCTTTGTAAATATTGTGACCCAAAAACCGGATCTGAGTTTGAAATAGTTTAATCTTAGTAGCAGAAACTACTAAGCCACTTCGTTTGATGATGTTAAGGAAAGTATGCAAATGTTTGAAATGCTGTTCAATGGATTGAGAAAATAGTAACACATCATCAATATAAACGATAATGAATGTCGTATAAGGAGTGAATATATCATTCATGATGTTTTGAAATTCGGAAGGAGCATTTTTTAATCCAAATGGCATAACATTCCATTCATAGTGTCCAAATGGAACAGTAAATGCTGTTTTGTAACGATCTTGTTCGGCGATTTGAATTTGCCAAAAGCCGGATTTCATATCAAACTTTGAATAGATCTTGGCATTATATAATCGCTTTAATAAATCCTGTTTGTTTGGAATAGGATATCGAATCCATTGTAAAACGTCATTGAGTGGTTTGTAATTAATGACTAACACAGGGAACACCGCGTTCCTTTTTCCGCTGTTTCATGACATAGAAAGCCGCACAACTCCAGGGGGATTTGGACGGTCGGATGAGTTTTTTGTCTAATAAATCGTGGATTTCCGCTTTGCAAACCTCTAGTAGTTCTGAATTCATTTGAATAGGACGAGCCTTGGTTGGAATCCTTTTTTCGGAGAAATCCTTGTCATAAGGCGACAGTAACAATATGTTTGTGCCTGTCCCAGAATGCATTTGGGATGTCGGAACATACTTCTTGTTTGATTAAATTTTCGAGATCCAAAATGCGTTGCTGAAGAGCAGGACTGGCTAATTGCTCCTCAATTCTTTCATATGAAAGATCTTCCTTCAAAAATCGTATTTTATTCTGTATTCTTCGAATGGTATTTACCTGTTTGTAAATCGAGTGTTCTTGTAGTAAAAATAATTCTTTTTGTTTGACGAGGGTTTAAAAAATTTGAAGAGAAGCTGTGTTACCCAAAATTTTTTGTGCCTAAACCATGTTGGTTGACCCAAAAAGGATAAATTTGAGTGAGAAAAGGAGTTCCCAAGATAATGTCAGTGTTTAAATCTTGAACAACAATGAATTGATGTTTGAAACAGTAATTTTCATTGCAAATTGCAGTTTTGATAAGTTTACCTTTAACTTGTAAGGGCATACCGTTTGCAGTGACTAAAGATTCGTTGGTGGGTACGTAATACTTTGTAGGAATCAGGCCGTCGCGGATACAGCTTTGATCAGCTCCACTATCAAGCATAGCAGTGAATGTAGATTTGAAATTCCCGATTGAAATTGTAACATATATATTCCATTTTTGAAATGTAATTTTATCGATAATAGAAATAAACTTGGAATCTTGTTGGTTTGTACCGGCATTGGTATTTCGAGCAAGTGTAAAGTCCGGAATAGAAGAGTCGGGGAATAATTTCTTTACCTTTTGAATTACGAGAGTGTAAAACGACAATTTGAGTATCTAATTCTAGATTTTTGGTTTCGACGGAAAAAAACTCTTTCTTTGAGTTCCTTGACTTGAGCTTTGAGTGAGCGAATTTCGCTTGTAAACCCATTGTGCCATTTTGACGGATTGGAGGATTTAAATTGGGGGTATTTATCAAACATTTTGGAAATACTAAAAGGTTCTATAAGTCGGGCGGGAACTAGACTCTTCTCGGAGAATCAAGGCTTTGAGTTTCTCAAGTTGTTTTTTACAGGGCTTACGGGGGTAGGTCTTGAATGATATCAAAAAATAAGTTCCTTTTGATCTTTGACGGTATTGTCGGAATGCTCGATCATATTAATGGTTTTGCGATTACAAGGAGAGGAGATGTTACCTTCATCCGTGCTTTGCTTTGAAATCTTGGAAATCTTACGGGTCGATGATCCAGATGAGGAATCGTCTTGAATCAAAGATATATGCAATTTCTCCTTTAATTCCTTGTCTAATTCAGGAAATTGATCAAGGATTGCATTAATCTTCTTGCTTCGCGGACATTTGCTTTATGTCCCCGGCTTGCCGCATTTGTAACAAGTAATTTTGTTGAAATTGGGTTTTTTTGGACTCGTGTTTTTCGTGGGGTTTTGTAAAACTCGGGAGGTGATGGTTTGAAGCGACGAGAATATGAACGTCTTCTTGAATATTTAGGAGGTTGGTGACGAATATGAGCGAGAGGGGGCTTTAATTCTCGTGATGCCAAAAGCTTCACAGAAGGAACCTAACTCTCTTCGTTCATTGCCATATTTGGCTTGGAATTTCAATTCTTGGCGAGTCGATAAAGCTTCTTGTTTAATGAATGCAAAAAAGTTGCCCATAAGTTATTATATTGAAATCAATTTGATCTAAACCCATTTCTTTCTTCGATTTGTAATAATTATCTGGGAAAATAAATTTGGTAATCCGATGAATGAATTTTTCTTTCCAAAATGGTGCATTGCAATCGGGACGCTTTAGCACATAGGTCAAAAACATATCTTTGTACCATTGAAAATCGGTTAGAGTAGGGCATCTTAAATTTGTCAAAAAATATTTTGGAAGAAGATAATTCTTCTTTTGGATTTCCAACAAAATGCATAGAAATAATAATGAGTAAAAAAATCACATGCATCATTTGTTAAGGAAATGTTACCGTGTTCATCTTCGGTTTCGATTGCATGATCTAAAATGGTAAGTTTGTCTTCAAGAGTTAATGAATTGTCCCACCGAGTATTTTAACCGTCCCAGTAAAGCCGGCAATTAAAAAATAGGGCTGCTCGCTTTTACGGAACATTGTGAATCTTATAAGCGGTCTTTGCCATACCCATTTCTTGTAGGGTATTCGGAATTTCATATTCGCTTTTGCCATCGATGTTCCAATTGGAGATAGAACTTCCATCATAATGAGCGGTATGAAACTTTGCTCGTTCTTCATATTGAATATCAGGTGGAGTAGGGCGCGGATAATAGGTTTTTGTTTCGGCCTGCTTCCATCTAGGCTTTGAAGATCGATGGGTTTTGTAGTGACGAATTTTGTTAATTTTAGTAGGTCTGCTTTGGGAGTAGGTTCTAAGAAGGAATCTTCTACTCGGTGAATTTTTGAAATAAAATCATTTGAGGAGGAAAGAGCTGGAGGCGTCATCGAAGGAACTGAGTCATCAAAATTGTCCTGATCTATAGTATTAATATGTGATGAAGTAGGAAGATTAGAATTAATTTTGTCCAAGGTTTGAGATATTTTATGAAGTAATGGAGAAGGAGGGGATACTGAAGAGGATGATGGACGAATGAGTTGAGCTTCTTGAGTTTTTGAGAAAGAAGCTGAGTTTGGAAATGAGGAGCGAGAATAGCTTGCCCTGAAATCGGAAGTATTTGTCTTAGGAATAGATTTGATCTCGGAGGATAAGGAATCAACTTGAGTAGCAATCGTATGCGGAATTTGATTGGAATAATTGTTACGATGATAGATCTTGCGAATGTCCTCCATGTTAATTGAATCGTTCGTTTGTCTTTGCCTTTCTTGAATGGAGAAGCAATGAGTTCACCTTCGAGTGTGTCCAAACGGAGGGATTGCGGGGGGGGTGTATTTGAGTGATAATATTGCCATCGGATAACTTCTATTTTTTTTGCTAAATTGGTATGAACATTGATGTGAGATATTTTGCAAAAAATCGGTGTCTTCAAATCCTTGTTTGATTAAAAAATATTCTAACCAACGAGAAAAAAATCAAAAGGAGTATTTAATCTATGAATATCAGAAATCCATTCTTGTTTAATTTGTTTTTGATAAAAAGGATTTATTTGGAAAAACCAATTTCGTTTTTCATCATTTTCTGGATCAAAAATATCTTTTTCCAATGAATTAAAATCGATGTTTGTTACCTTATGAATAACGTCTATTTCACCTTTCATTTGAGAAGCTGTTGGAGATAGCGGAGGAGACGTTGAAACTTCCGGAATAGGCGCCGTATGGTGTACATGAATTGCATTGGGTATTACGAAGGATTGTTCAGATGATTCTGCATAAGATTGTCGACGCGGATGTGCAAATGAATGTCTACTCGGTTCCATGGGGATAGAAGAAGAACCGTGTTCACGCATTGAATTAAACCGTATTAAAACATTACCATTTGGTTCTTCTATGATTTGAGATATCTCTTTTCTTTCAATATCGGGACATGGATGCGGATTTTCTATTTGGAATTCATCAGGAATTGTTATCTCATGCCATTTTAATCGTTTGGGGGTAAAGGTTTTAGACTGTTCGGCATCTATATGGAGAAGAACGGTCTCATCTCTGGATGTGGGAATGAGTTTGAACCGAGGGTTTAATTGAGAGCTTAGTAAACGATAATAAACGCGATACATAACGACAAATTGTTCAGTGAGTTTTTCAAACTCATCACCTTGCATATGAATATCGAGGACTAAGGAATTCATGATCAATGGATCGGTTAAGGAAACAGAATAGTTAGGAGCACAATTGAAATATATTGGTCCATTGCAAATATTAGTTTGAATCATGGCTAATAGGGATGGTTTATAACGTTTTAATCGTTTATCTCGGAGGGCTAGATAAACCGGAGCATCGACCCCAATATGAACTAATGGTTTAACAGCTACTTGAATGAGGCCATAGTGAATGTAACGGAAACCTTTTTCAGCGTACTTACTTAAGGAAGCTTTTGATAAAAGAGAAATAGTTTGAAATTTTTCTTGAATGTTCATAGTTTCTTCATGAGTTTTGACAGAAAAAGCAGTTTTGAAATCAAAAGTTCCTACCTTGTAAATGGTTTCTATTTGTTCTTCGAGAATGGTCCAATCATTGAAATTGCATTGAATATGTTCTTCCTTACTTTGAACTATTCTTTTTGAATCTAGGCTAGAACACGAGGAAAACATTCTTCTTACCAGATTTGCCATGGCTAATGCATAAAAATCATTAGATATGCCTATATGCGAGTCATTTGATGTGCATCTCGATTTGGATTTGAATTTGAATGGAATCTGCAGGTACTGCAATGATGGAGAGCAGTGGGTCCCTCCATGTGACCTTGAATAATGGACCTTGAATAATGGAGAGCAGTGGGTCCCTCCATGTGACCTTGAATAATGGACCTTGAATAATGGAGAGCAGTGGGTCCCTCCCTGTTAGTTTGTTGTTTGAGCGTCGGCGGGACGATAAGTACCGATACAATATACAAATTCGGATACAAGATACAAAGATTCGAATACTCCTATACTATACATTAAGGCTTGTAATTATAAGGCGGAATTTCCATAATTTTGCAGGTGTGAATAGGAGCGATGGGACCACCGTGCCGGGAACACCCTAACCAGATGGGTTTACCAACGGACTTATTGGCTGACCAAGCATCGTACTAATATTCCTTAGTGCAAATTGCTGGAGGTGCAAAACCGCCGAAAAAATGTTTTTGAATATAAACAAAATTAAATTTAAAAATCAAAAGGATCCTGTCCACCAATGGGATCCGTACCAAGAAGTTCCGTAGAGGAGTCTTGGGAGGATGTAGGACTAGGAGACTTGGATTGTTTGAATTGTTGTTGAACAGCTTTGAATCGGAGCCATTCTTGAAATTGGGGCCGCTTCATTGGCATCGTCGGGGGGTAATTGTTGAACAGGGAGGATTCTAACTTTTTCGGTTTGAGTGGAGTTGGTGGTGCGGATGCTTTTCTTTGGTGTAGCGAGTGTTTGAACAACTCGGGAAGGTTACGCACTTTTGGTTAAGTGTTGAATGCTTTGCGTTGAATACGTTGAGTGCTTTGAATGAATTTGAGAACGGCCTCCTGAGAACAGAGTTCTACTGAATACGAGGTCCACCATTTTATTTTGAATTCACGGATGAGTGACATTGGAAATTCTTTTGGATATAATTGGCTGATTTTGTAACTCCAACAGAAAATCCAGGGAACCCGGAGTTCTGCATAAAAATGTAAAGGAATAGCATATGTTGGGCCTGTCATCTTCTTTATCCAGGTTTGATAGCCGAGTTTTGGAATAGGTGGCAGAATGTCAGGGAGACTACCGAAGTTTAGCCACCATTCATAAAACCAAATTGGAAAATCTTTAGGACAGGTTTGATGAAATATAAAGAACCAGGAATGATCAAAGGGTCGTTTGAAAAACGTTCGATACCAAGCCATTCTGTAATCTTGGTATGTATATCCTTTGGGAATGAAATTAACTGAGAAATCTTTTGTAGTCCAAATGGAAGTCCATTCAGAAGCTTTGAGAATCTTCTTTATAACACATTTTGAATAAGCTATACGCTGAGGGTTTTTTGAATCAGGGGTATGAGTAATCTCAACGGATTTGGAATCGACGAGTATAAGTTCATAAAACTTTTGAGTTTTCTGTGGATCATCTGGGAGCCAGTGGCATTCCGCAGGAAATATGCGTTGAATGAGGTTTTGTAGGGATTTGAATTCAGGAATGTCAGTAAAGGTGGTGAGGAATAAGTTTTCGGAGATTGGTTTAAGGAAATATTGAGTGTTGGCTGAAGAGGTATCTGGAGTATGTGAGGTTTGGGTTGTAGGAGTTTGGTGTAATTTGAATGATGGGGTATTTGCCGCCATTACATAAGTTAATGGAGGAAAGTCACTGAGTGCTTGGAATCTATTGGGTGTTTGAATAAGGGAGGTCTTGATTTCATAGTCTTTGGAGCTTTGAATTTGTTGTTTTACGTGGTTTCTCTCGGTCTTTATTCATGATGGGGAAGCTGTAAGGAATTCTCGTGTTAAAAAAATCGGGTAAAGAATTTTGAGTACCTTTGATATATTCAATATCAAAATCAAAAAGCGAGATAGTATTGCTTGCCATCTAGCAAAAATTTGTTTTGAAACAAGATTTTGAACATCCTTTTGTAAAATTTCTTTGGCGGATTTGCAATCAACACGTAGAAGGAATTTTTTATTAAATAAATCATCTTGAAATTTAGAAATACATAAAACAATAGATAAAATTTCTTTTTTGACAGTTGAATAATTTTGTTGTGGTCCGAGCCAGAGACCACTATGATATCTAACTAGATGCTCATGTGATGAATGTCCTAATCGCTGTTTGAGTATGCCGCCATATCCTATATTGGATGCATCTGTTTCTACTATCATGAATGCAGATGGATGTGGAATTGTCATACAAGGCAATGTTTTGGCTTTTTCTTTTAACATCTGAACAATTTGAGTGTGTTGAGGAGTCCATGCAGGGAGGGTTTTTTTTTGTAATCGCTGGTATAAGGGTGCACATAGTTGTCTTAAATGAGGAAAGAAATCAGAAATGTAATTAAGACATCCTAAAAATCTTTGCAATTGAGTTTTATCTTTGATCTCATTGGGAAATTTATGTGCAAATTCTAACACCCTGTTTATGGGAGTGAGGGTACCTTTGTAAATATTGTGACCCAAAAACCGGATCTGAGTTTGAAATAGTTTAATCTTAGTAGCAGAAACTACTAAGCCACTTCGTTTGATGATGTTAAGGAAAGTATGCAAATGTTTGAAATGCTGTTCAATGGATTGAGAAAATAGTAACACATCATCAATATAAACGATAATGAATGTCGTATAAGGAGTGAATATATCATTCATGATGTTTTGAAATTCGGAAGGAGCATTTTTTAATCCAAATGGCATAACATTCCATTCATAGTGTCCAAATGGAACAGTAAATGCTGTTTTGTAACGATCTTGTTCGGCGATTTGAATTTGCCAAAAGCCGGATTTCATATCAAACTTTGAATAGATCTTGGCATTATATAATCGCTTTAATAAATCCTGTTTGTTTGGAATAGGATATCGAATCCATTGTAAAACGTCATTGAGTGGTTTGTAATTAATGACTAACCTGGGAACACCGCGTTCCTTTTCTGCCTGTTTCATGACATAGAAAGCCGCACAACTCCAGGGGGATTTGGACGGTCGGATGAGTTTTTTGTCTAATAAATCGTGGATTTCCGCTTTGCAAACCTCTAGTAGTTCTGAATTCATTTGAATAGGACGAGCCTTGGTTGGAATCCTTTTTTCGGAGAAATCCTTGTCATAAGGCGACAGTAACAATATGTTTGTGCTCGTCCCAGAATGCATTTGGGATGTCGGAACATACTTCTTGTTTGATTAAATTTTCGAGATCCAAAATGCGTTGCTGAAGAGCAGGACTGGCTAATTGCTCCTCAATTCTTTCATATGAAAGATCTTCCTTCAAAAATCGTATTTTATTCTGTATTCTTCGAATGGTATTTACTGTTTGTAAATCGAGTGTTCTTGTAGTAAAAATAATTCTTTTTTGTTTGACGAGGGGTTTAAAAAATTTGAAGAGAAGCTGTGTTACCCAAAATTTTTTGTGCCTAAACCATGTTAGTTGACCCAAAAAGGATAAATTTGAGTGAGAAAAGGAGTTCCCAAGATAATGTCAGTGTTTAAATCTTGAACAACAATGAATTGATGTTTGAAACAGTAATTTTCATTGCAAATTGCAGTTTTGATAAGTTTACCTTTAACTTGTAAGGGCATACCGTTTGCAGTGACTAAAGATTCGTTGGTGGGTACGTAATACTTTGTAGGAATCAGGCCGTCGCGGATACAGCTTTGATCAGCTCCACTATCAAGCATAGCAGTGAATGTAGATTTGAAATTCCCGATTGAAATTGTAACATATATATTCCATTTTTGAAATGTAATTTTATCGATAATAGAAATAAACTTGGAATCTTGTTGGTTTGTACCTGGCATTGGTATTTCAGCAAGTGTAAAGTCTGGAATAGAAGAGTCAGGAATAATTTCTTTACCTTTTGAATTCTGAGAGTGTAAAACAGCAATTTGAGTATCTAATTCTAGATTTTTGGTTTCGACAGAAAAAACTCTTTCTTTGAGTTCCTTGACTTGAGCTTTGAGTGAGCGAATTTCTGCTTGTAAACCCATTGTGCCATTTTGACGGATTGGAGGATTTAAATTGGGGTATTTATCAAACATTTTGGAAATACTAAAAGGTTCTATAAGTCGGGCAGAACTAGACTCTTCTCGGAGAATCAAGGCTTTGAGTTTCTCAAGTTGTTTTTTCTGGGCTTCTGGGGGTAGGTCTTGAATGATATCAAAAATAAGTTCCTTTTGATCTTTGACGGTATTGTCGGAATGCCTGATCATATTAATGGTTTTGCAGTTACAAGGAGAGGAGATGTTACCTTCATCCGTGCTTTGCTGAAATCTTGGAAATCTTACGGCGATGATCCAGATGAGGAATCGTCTTGAATCAAAGATATATGCAATTTCTCCTTTAATTCCTTGTCTAATTCAGGAAATTGATCAAGGATTGCATTAATCTTCTTGCTTCTGCAGACATTTGCTTTATGTCCTGGCTTGCCGCATTTGTAACAAGTAATTTTGTTGAAATTGGGTTTTTTGGACCTGTGTTTTCGTGGGGTTTTGTAAAACTCTGGAGGTGATGGTTTGAAGCGACGAGAATATGAACGTCTTCTTGAATATTTAGGAGGTTGGTGACGAATATGAGCAGAGGGGGCTTTAATTCCTGTGATGCCAAAAGCTTCACAGAAGGAACCTAACTCTCTTCGTTCATTGCCATATTTGGCTTGGAATTTCAATTCTTGGCAGGCTGATAAAGCTTCTTGTTTAATGAATGCAAAAAGTTGCCCATAAGTTATTATATTGAAATCAATTTGATCTAAACCCATTTCTTTCTTCAGATTTGTAATAATTCGCTGGGAAAATAAATTTGGTAATCCAGTAATGAATTTTTCTTTCCAAAATGGTGCATTGCAATCGGGACGCTTTAGCACATAGGTCAAAAACATATCTTTGTACCATTGAAAATCAGTTAGAGTAGGGCATCTTAAATTTGTCAAAAAATATTTTGGAAGAAGATAATTCTTCTTTTGGATTTCCAACAAAATGCATAGAAATAATAATGAGTAAAAAATCACATGCATCATTTGTTAAGGAAATGTTACCGTGTTCATCTTCGGTTTCGATTGCATGATCTAAAATGGTAAGTTTGTCTTCAAGAGTTAATGAATTGTCCCACCGAGTATTTTAACCGTCCCAGTAAAGCCGGCAATTAAAAAATAGGGGCTGCTCGCTTTTACGGAACATTGTGAATCTTATAAGCGGTCTTTGCCATACCCATTTCTTGTAGGGTATTCGGAATTTCATATTCGCTTTTGCCATCGATGTTCCAATTGGAGATAGAACTTCCATCATAATGAGCGGTATGAAACTTTGCTCGTTCTTCATATTGAATATCGAGTGGAGTAGGGCGCGGATAATAGGTTTTTGTTTCGGCCTGCTTCCATCTAGGCTTTGAAGATCGATGGGTTTTGTAGTGACGAATTTTGTTAATTTTAGTAGGTGCTTCGTTTGGAGTAGGTTCTAAGAAGGAATCTTCTACTCGGTGAATTTTTGAAATAAAATCATTTGAGGAGGAAAGACTGGAGGCGTCATCGAAGGAACTGAGTCATCAAAATTGTCTCGATCTATAGTATTAATATGTGATGAAGTAGGAAGATTAGAATTAATTTTTGTCCAAGGTTTGAGATATTTTATGAAGTAATGGAGAAGGAGGGGATACTGAAGAGGATGATGGACGAATGAGTTGAGCTTCTTGAGTTTTTGAGAAAGAACTGGGCTGGAAATGAGGAGCAGAATAGCTTGCCCGAAATCTGGAAGTATTTGTCTTAGGAATAGATTTGATCTCAGAGGATAAGGAATCAACTTGAGTAGCAATCGTATGCGGGAATTTGATTGGAATAATTGTTACGATGATAGATCTTGCGAATGTCCTCCATGTTAATTGAATCGTTCGTTTGTCTTTGCCTTTCTTGAATGGAGAAGCAATGAGTTCACCTTCGAGTGTGTCCAAACGGAGGGATTGCGGGGGGGGTGTATTTGAGTGATAATATTGCCATCAGATAACTTCTATTTTTTTGCTAAATTGGTATGAACATTGATGTGAGATATTTTGCAAAAATCGGTGTCTTCAAATCCTTGTTTGATTAAAAAATATTCTAACCAACAGAAAAAATCAAAAGGAGTATTTAATCTATGAATATCAGAAATCCATTCTTGTTTAATTTGTTTTTGATAAAAAGGATTTATTTGGAAAAACCAATTTCGTTTTTCATCATTTTCTGGATCAAAAATATCTTTTTCCAATGAATTAAAATCGATGTTTGTTACCTTATGAATAACGTCTATTTCACCTTTCATTTGAGAAGCTGTTGGAGATAGCGGAGGAGACGTTGAAACTTCTGGAATAGGCGCTGTATGGTGTACATGAATTGCATTGGGTATTCTGAAGGATTGTTCAGATGATTCTGCATAAGATTGTCGACGCGGATGTGCAAATGAATGTCTACTCGGTTCCATGGGGATAGAAGAAGAACCGTGTTCACGCATTGAATTAAACCGTATTAAAACATTACCATTTGGTTCTTCTATGATTTGAGATATCTCTTTTCTTTCAATATCGGGACATGGATGCGGATTTTCTATTTGGAATTCATCAGGAATTGTTATCTCATGCCATTTTAATCGTTTGGGGGGTAAAGGTTTTAGACTGTTCGGCATCTATATGGAGAAGAACGGTCTCATCTCTCGGATGTGGGAATGAGTTTGAACCGAGGGTTTAATTGAGAGCTTAGTAAACGATAATAAACGCGATACATAACGACAAATTGTTCGGTGAGTTTTTCAAACTCATCACCTTGCATATGAATATCGAGGACTAAGGAATTCATGATCAATGGATCGGTTAAGGAAACGAGAATAGTTAGGAGCACAATTGAAATATATTGGTCCATTGCAAATATTAGTTTGAATCATGGCTAATAGGGATGGTTTATAACGTTTTAATCGTTTATCTCGGAGGGCTAGATAAACCGGAGCATCGACCCCAATATGAACTAATGGTTTAACAGCTACTTGAATGAGGCCATAGTGAATGTAACGGAAACCTTTTTCAGCGTACTTACTTAAGGAAGCTTTTGATAAAAGAGAAATAGTTTGAAATTTTTTCTTGAATGTTCATAGTTTCTTCATGAGTTTTGACGAAAAAGCAGTTTTGAAATCAAAAGTTCCTACCTTGTAAATGGTTTCTATTTGTTCTTCGGGGAATGGTCCAATCATTGAAATTGCATTGAATATGTTCTTCCTTACTTTGAACTATTCTTTTTGAATCTAGGCTAGAACCCCGAGGAAAACATTCTTCTTACCAGATTTGCCATGGCTAATGCATAAAAAATCATTAGATATGCCTATATGCGAGTCATTTGATGTGCATCTCGATTTGGATTTGAATTTGAATGGAATCTGCAGTACTCGCAATGATGGAGAGCAGATGGGTCCCTCCATGTGACCTTGAATAATGGACCTTGAATAATGGAGAGCAGTGGGTCCCTCCATGTGACCTTGAATAATGGACCTTGAATAATGGAGAGCGGTGGGTCCCTCCCTCGTTAGTTTGTTGTTTGAGCGTCGGCGGGACGATAAGTACCGATACAATATACAAATTCGGATACAAGATACAAAGATTCGAATACTCCTATACTATACATTAAGGCTTGTAATTATAAGGCGGAATTTCCATAATTTTGCAGGTGTGAATAGGAGCGATGGGACCACCGTGCCGGGAACACCCTAACCAGATGGGTTTACCAACGGACTTATTGGGTCGACCAAGCATCGTACTAATATTCCTTAGTGCAAATTGTCTGGAGGTGCAAAACCGCCGAAAAAATGTTTTTGAATATAAACAAAATTAAATTTAAAAATCAAAAGGATCCTGTCCACCAATGGGATCCGTACCAAGAAGTTCCGTAGAGGAGTCTTGGGAGGATGTAGGACTAGGAGACTTGGATTGTTTGAATTGTTGTTGAACAGCTTTGAATCGGAGCCATTCTTGAAATTGGGGCCGCTTCATTGGCATCGTCGGGGGGTAATTGTTGAACAGGGAGGATTCTAACTTTTCTGGTTTGAGTGGAGTTGGTGGTGCAGATGCTTTTGCTGGTGTAGCAGGTGTTTGAACAACTCGGGAAGGTTCTGCACTTTTGGTTAAGTGTTGAATCGTTTGCGTTGAATCTGTTGAGTGCTTTGAATGAATTTGAGAACGGCCTCCACGAGAACGAGTTCTACCGAATACGAGGTCCACCATTTTATTTTGAATTCACGGATGAGTGACATTGGAAATTCTTTTGGATATAATTGGCTGATTTTGTAACTCCAACAGAAAATCCAGGGAACCCGGAGTTCTGCATAAAAATGTAAAGGAATAGCATATGTTGGGCCTGTCATCTTCTTTATCCAGGTTTGATAGCCGAGTTTTGGAATAGGTGGCAGAATGTCAGGGAGACTACCGAAGTTTAGCCACCATTCATAAAACCAAATTGGAAAATCTTTAGGACAGGTTTGATGAAATATAAAGAACCAGGAATGATCAAAGGGTCGTTTGAAAAAGCGTTCGATACCAAGCCATTCCGTAATCTTGGTATGTATATCCTTTGGGAATGAAATTAGCGAGAAATCTTTTGTAGTCCAAATGGAAGTCCATTCAGAAGCTTTGAGAATCTTCTTTATAACACATTTTGAATAAGCTATACGCTGAGGGTTTTTTGAATCAGGGGTATGAGTAATCTCAACGGATTTGGAATCGACGAGTATAAGTTCATAAAACTTTTGAGTTTTCTGTGGATCATCTGGGAGCCAGTGGCATTCCGCAAGAAATATGCGTTGAATGAGGTTTTGTAGGGATTTGAATTCAGGAATGTCAGTAAAGGTGGTGAGGAATAAGTTTTTGGAGATTGGTTTAAGGAAATATTGAGTGTTGGCTGAAGAGGTATCTGGAGTATGTGAGGTTTGGGTTGTAGGAGTTTGGTGTAATTTGAATGATGGGGTATTTGCCGCCATTACATAAGTTAATGGAGGAAAGTCACTGAGTGCTTGGAATCTATTGGGTGTTTGAATAAGGGAGGTCTTGATTTCATAGTCTTTGGAGCTTTGAATTTGTTGTTTTACGTGGTTTCTCTCGGTCTTTATTCATGATGGGGAACTGTAAGGAATTCTCGTGTTAAAAAATCGGGTAAAGAATTTTGAGTACCTTTGATATATTCAATATCAAAATCAAAAGCAGATAGTATTGCTTGCCATCTAGCAAAAATTTGTTTTGAAACAAGATTTTGAACATCCTTTTGTAAAATTTCTTTGGCGGATTTGCAATCAACACGTAGAAGGCATTTTTTATTAAATAAATCATCTTGAAATTTAGAAATACATAAAACAATAGATAAAATTTCTTTTTTGACAGTTGAATAATTTTGTTGTGGTCCGAGCCAGAGACCACTATGATATCTAACTAGATGCTCATGTGATGAATGTCCTAATCAGTTTGTTTGAGTATGCCGCCATATCCTATATTGGATGCATCTGTTTCTACTATCATGAATGCGAGATGGATGTGGAATTGTCATACAAGGCAATGTTTTGGCTTTTTCTTTTAACATCCGAACAATTTGAGTGTGTTGAGGAGTCCATGCAGGGAGGGTTTTTTTTTGTAATCGCTGGTATAAGGGTGCACATAGTTGTCTTAAATGAGGAAAGAAATCGAAATGTAATTAAGACATCCTAAAAATCTTTGCAATTGAGTTTTATCTTTGATCTCATTGGGAAATTTATGTGCAAATTCTAACACCCCTGTTTATGGGAGTGAGGGTACCTTTGTAAATATTGTGACCCAAAAACCGGATCCGAGTTTGAAATAGTTTAATCTTAGTAGCGAAACTACTAAGCCACTTCGTTTGATGATGTTAAGGAAAGTATGCAAATGTTTGAAATCTTTGTTCAATGGATTGAGAAAATAGTAACACATCATCAATATAAACGATAATGAATGTCGTATAAGGAGTGAATATATCATTCATGATGTTTTGAAATTCGGAAGGAGCATTTTTTTAATCCAAATGGCATAACATTCCATTCATAGTGTCCAAATGGAACAAGTAAATGCTGTTTTGTAACGATCTTGTTCGGCGATTTGAATTTGCCAAAAGCGGATTTCATATCAAACTTTGAATAGATCTTGGCATTATATAATCGCTTTAATAAATCCTGTTTGTTTGGAATAGGATATCGAATCCATTGTAAAACGTCATTGAGTGGTTTGTAATTAATGACTAACCTGGGAACACCGCGTTCCTTTTCTGCCTGTTTCATGACATAGAAAGCCGCACAACTCCAGGGGGATTTGGACGGTCGGATGAGTTTTTTGTCTAATAAATCGTGGATTTCCGCTTTGCAAACCTCTAGTAGTTCTGAATTCATTTGAATAGGACGAGCCTTGGTTGGAATCCTTTTTTCGGAGAAATCCTTGTCATAAGGCAGCGTAACAATATGTTTGTGCCTGTCCCAGAATGCATTTGGGATGTCGGAACATACTTCTTGTTTGATTAAATTTTCGAGATCCAAAATGCGTTGCTGAAGAGCAGGACTGGCTAATTGCTCGCTCAATTCTTTCATATGAAAGATCTTCCTTCAAAAATCGTATTTTATTCTGTATTCTTCGAATGGTATTTACCTGTTTGTAAATCGAGTGTTCTTGTAGTAAAAATAATTCTTTTTTTGTTTGACGGGGGTTTAAAAAATTTGAAGAGAAGCTGTGTTACCCAAAAATTTTTGTGCCTAAACCATGTTGAGTTGACCCAAAAAGGGATAAATTTGAGTGAGAAAAGGAGTTCCCAAGATAATGTCAGTGTTTAAATCTTGAACAACAATGAATTGATGTTTGAAACAGTAATTTTCATTGCAAATTGCAGTTTTGATAAGTTTACCTTTAACTTGTAAGGGCATACCGTTTGCAGTGACTAAAGATTCGTTGGTGGGTACGTAATACTTTGTAGGAATCAGGCCGTCGCGGATACAGCTTTGATCAGCTCCACTATCAAGCATAGCAGTGAATGTAGATTTGAAATTCCCGATTGAAATTGTAACATATATATTCCATTTTTGAAATGTAATTTTATCGATAATAGAAATAAACTTGGAATCTTGTTGGTTTGTACCGGCATTGGTATTTCGACAAGTGTAAAGTCCGGAATAGAAGAGTCGGGAATAATTTCTTTACCTTTTTGAATTACGAGAGTGTAAAACAGACAATTTGAGTATCTAATTCTAGATTTTTGGTTTTCGACAGAAAAAAACTCTTTCTTTGAGTTCCTTGACTTGAGCTTTGAGTGAGCGAATTTACGCTTGTAAACCCATTGTGCCATTTTGACGGATTGGAGGATTTAAATTGGGGTATTTATCAAACATTTTGGAAATACTAAAAGGTTCTATAAGTCGGGCGGGAACTAGACTCTTCTCGGAGAATCAAGGCTTTGAGTTTCTCAAGTTGTTTTTTACAGGGCTTACGGGGGTAGGTCTTGAATGATATCAAAAAATAAGTTCCTTTTGATCTTTGACGGTATTGTCGGAATGCTCGATCATATTAATGGTTTTGCGATTACAAGGAGAGGAGATGTTACCTTCATCCGTGCTGCTTTGAAATCTTGGAAATCTTACGGGTCGATGATCCGATGAGGAATCGTCTTGAATCAAAGATATATGCAATTTCTCCTTTAATTCCTTGTCTAATTCAGGGAAATTGATCAAGGATTGCATTAATCTTCTTGCTTGCAGACATTTGCTTTATGTCACGGCTTGCCGCATTTGTAACAAGTAATTTTGTTGAAATTGGGTTTTTTTGGACCCTGTGTTTTTCGTGGGGTTTTGTAAAACTCTGGAGGTGATGGTTTTGAAGCGACGAGAATATGAACGTCTTCTTGAATATTTAGGAGGTTGGTGACGAATATGAGCGAGAGGGGGGCTTTAATTCTCGTGATGCCAAAAGCTTCACGAAGGAACCTAACTCTCTTCGTTCATTGCCATATTTGGCTTGGAATTTCAATTCTTGGCGAGTCGATAAAGCTTCTTGTTTAATGAATGCAAAAAGTTGCCCATAAGTTATTATATTGAAATCAATTTGATCTAAACCCATTTCTTTCTTCAGATTTGTAATAATTCGCTGGGAAAATAAATTTGGTAATCCAGTAATGAATTTTTCTTTCCAAAATGGTGCATTGCAATCGGGACGCTTTAGCACATAGGTCAAAAACATATCTTTGTACCATTGAAAATCAGTTAGAGTAGGGCATCTTAAATTTGTCAAAAATATTTTGGAAGAAGATAATTCTTCTTTTGGATTTCCAACAAAATGCATAGAAATAATAATGAGTAAAAAATCACATGCATCATTTGTTAAGGAAATGTTACCGTGTTCATCTTCGGTTTCGATTGCATGATCTAAAATGGTAAGTTTGTCTTCAAGAGTTAATGAATTGTCCCACCAGTATTTTAACTGTCCGGTAAAGCCGGCAATTAAAAATAGGGCTGCCTGCTTTTCTGGAACATTGTGAATCTTATAAGCAGTCTTTGCCATACCCATTTCTTGTAGGGTATTCAGAATTTCATATTCGCTTTTGCCATCGATGTTCCAATTGGAGATAGAACTTCCATCATAATGAGCGGTATGAAACTTTGCTCGTTCTTCATATTGAATATCAGGTGGAGTAGGGCGCGGATAATAGGTTTTTGTTTCGGCCTGCTTCCATCTAGGCTTTGAAGATCGATGGGTTTTGTAGTGACGAATTTTGTTAATTTTAGTAGGTGCTGCTGGAGTAGGTTCTAAGAAGGAATCTTCTACCTGGTGAATTTTTGAAATAAAATCATTTGAGGAGGAAAGACTGGAGGCGTCACTGAAGGAACTGGAGTCATCAAAATTGTCCTGATCTATAGTATTAATATGTGATGAAGTAGGAAGATTAGAATTAATTTTGTCCAAGGTTTGAGATATTTTATGAAGTAATGGAGAAGGAGGGGATACTGAAGAGGATGATGGACGAATGAGTTGAGCTTCTTGAGTTTTTGAGAAAGAACTGGGCTGGAAATGAGGAGCAGAATAGCTTGCCCGAAATCTGGAAGTATTTGTCTTAGGAATAGATTTGATCTCAGAGGATAAGGAATCAACTTGAGTAGCAATCGTATGCAGAATTTGATTGGAATAATTGTTACGATGATAGATCTTGCGAATGTCCTCCATGTTAATTGAATCGTTCGTTTGTCTTTGCCTTTCTTGAATGGAGAAGCAATGAGTTCACCTTCGAGTGTGTCCAAACGGAGGGATTGCGGGGGGGGTGTATTTGAGTGATAATATTGCCATCGGATAACTTCTATTTTTTTTGCTAAATTGGTATGAACATTGATGTGAGATATTTTGCAAAAATCGGTGTCTTCAAATCCTTGTTTGATTAAAAAATATTCTAACCAACGAGAAAAAAATCAAAAGGAGTATTTAATCTATGAATATCGAAATCCATTCTTGTTTAATTTGTTTTTTGATAAAAAGGATTTATTTGGAAAAACCAATTTCGTTTTTCATCATTTTACGGATCAAAAATATCTTTTTCCAATGAATTAAAATCGATGTTTGTTACCTTATGAATAACGTCTATTTCACCTTTCATTTGAGAAGTCTGTTGGAGATAGCGGAGGAGACGTTGAAACTTACGGAATAGGCGCTGTATGGTGTACATGAATTGCATTGGGTATTACGAAGGATTGTTCGAGATGATTACGCATAAGATTGTCGACGCGGATGTGCAAATGAATGTCTACTCGGTTCCATGGGGATAGAAGAAGAACCGTGTTCACGCATTGAATTAAACCGTATTAAAACATTACCATTTGGTTCTTCTATGATTTGAGATATCTCTTTTCTTTCAATATCGGGACATGGATGCGGATTTTCTATTTGGAATTCATCGAGAATTGTTATCTCATGCCATTTTAATCGTTTGGGGGTAAAGGTTTTAGACTGTTTCGGCATCTATATGGAGAAGAACGGTCTCATCTCTGGATGTGGGAATGAGTTTGAACCGAGGGTTTAATTGAGAGCTTAGTAAACGATAATAAACGCGATACATAACGACAAATTGTTCAGTGAGTTTTTCAAACTCATCACCTTGCATATGAATATCGAGGACTAAGGAATTCATGATCAATGGATCGGTTAAGGAAACAGAATAGTTAGGAGCACAATTGAAATATATTGGTCCATTGCAAATATTAGTTTGAATCATGGCTAATAGGGATGGTTTATAACGTTTTAATCGTTTATCTCGGAGGGCTAGATAAAGCGGAGCATCGACCCCAATATGAACTAATGGTTTAACAGCTACTTGAATGAGGCCATAGTGAATGTAACTGAAACCTTTTTCAGCGTACTTACTTAAGGAAGCTTTTGATAAAAGAGAAATAGTTTGAAATTTTTTCTTGAATGTTCATAGTTTCTTCATGAGTTTTGATGAAAAAGCAGTTTTGAAATCAAAAGTTCCTACCTTGTAAATGGTTTCTATTTGTTCTTCAGGAATGGTCCAATCATTGAAATTGCATTGAATATGTTCTTCCTTACTTTGAACTATTCTTTTTGAATCTAGGCTAGAACCTGAGGAAAACATTCTTCTTACCAGATTTGCCATGGCTAATGCATAAAAATCATTAGATATGCCTATATGCGAGTCATTTGATGTGCATCTCGATTTGGATTTGAATTTGAATGGAATCTGCAGTGCATCGCAATGATGGAGAAGCGATGGGTCCCTCCATGTGACCTTGAATAATGGACCTTGAATAATGGAGAGCAGTGGGTCCCTCCATGTGACCTTGAATAATGGACCTTGAATAATGGAGAAGCGGTGGGTCCCTCCCCTGTTAGTTTGTTGTTTGAGCGTCGGCGGGACGATAAGTACCGATACAATATACAAATTCGGATACAAGATACAAAGATTCGAATACTCCTATACTATACATTAAGGCTTGTAATTATAAGGCGGAATTTCCATAATTTTGCGAGTGTGAATAGGAGCGATGGGACCACCGTGCAGGGAACACCCCTAACCGAGATGGGTTTACCAACGGACTTATTGGGTCGACCAAGCATCGTACTAATATTCCTTAGTGCAAATTGCTTTGGGAGGTGCAAAACCGCCGAAAAAATGTTTTTGAATATAAACAAAATTAAATTTAAAAATCAAAAGGATCCCTGTCCACCAATGGGATCCGTACCAAGAAGTTCAGTAGAGGAGTCTTGGGAGGATGTAGGACTAGGAGACTTGGATTGTTTGAATTGTTGTTGAACAGCTTTGAATCGGAGCCATTCTTGAAATTGGGCCGCTTCATTGGCATCGTCAGGGGTAATTGTTGAACAGGAGGATTCTAACTTTTCTGGTTTGAGTGGAGTTGGTGGTGCAGATGCTTTTGCTGGTGTAGCAGGTGTTTGAACAACTCGGGAAGGTTACGCACTTTTGGTTAAGTGTTGAATCTCTGCGTTGAATCTGTTGAGTGCTTTGAATGAATTTGAGAACGGCCTCCACGAGAACGAGTTCTACCGAATACGAGGTCCACCATTTTATTTTGAATTCACGGATGAGTGACATTGGAAATTCTTTTGGATATAATTGGCTGATTTTGTAACTCCAACAGAAAATCCAGGGAACCCGGAGTTCTGCATAAAAATGTAAAGGAATAGCATATGTTGGGCCTGTCATCTTCTTTATCCGGGTTTGATAGCCAGAGTTTTGGAATAGGTGGCGGGAATGTCGGGGAGACTACCGAAGTTTAGCCACCATTCATAAAACCAAATTGGAAAATCTTTAGGACGAGGTTTGATGAAATATAAAGAACCGGGAATGATCAAAGGGTCGTTTGAAAAAGCGTTCGATACCAAGCCATTACGTAATCTTGGTATGTATATCCTTTGGGAATGAAATTAGCGAGAAATCTTTTGTAGTCCAAATGGAAGTCCATTCGAAGCTTTGAGAATCTTCTTTATAACACATTTTGAATAAGCTATACGGCTGAGGGTTTTTTTGAATCGGGGGTATGAGTAATCTCAACGGATTTGGAATCGGCAGTATAAGTTCATAAAACTTTTGAGTTTTACGTGGATCATCCGGGAGCCAGTGGCATTCCGCAGAAATATGCGTTGAATGAGGTTTTGTAGGGATTTGAATTCGGGAATGTCGATAAAGGTGGTGAGGAATAAGTTTTTCGGAGATTGGTTTAAGGAAATATTGAGTGTTAGGGTGAAGAGGTATCCGGAGTATGTGAGGTTTGGGTTGTAGGAGTTTGGTGTAATTTGAATGATGGGGTATTTGCCGCCATTACATAAGTTAATGGAGGAAAGTCACTGAGTGCTTGGAATCTATTGGGTGTTTGAATAAGGGAGGTCTTGATTTCATAGTCTTTGGAGCTTTGAATTTGTTGTTTATGTGGTTTCTCTCGGTCTTTATTCATGATGGGGAACTGTAAGGAATTCTCGTGTTAAAAAATCGGGTAAAGAATTTTGAGTACCTTTGATATATTCAATATCAAAATCAAAAGCAGATAGTATTGCTTGCCATCTAGCAAAAATTTGTTTTGAAACAAGATTTTGAACATCCTTTTGTAAAATTTCTTTGGCGGATTTGCAATCAACACGTAGAAGGCATTTTTTATTAAATAAATCATCTTGAAATTTAGAAATACATAAAACAATAGATAAAATTTCTTTTTTGACAGTTGAATAATTTTGTTGTGGTCCGAGCCAGAGACCACTATGATATCTAACTAGATGCTCATGTGATGAATGTCCTAATCGCTGTTTGAGTATGCCGCCATATCCTATATTGGATGCATCTGTTTCTACTATCATGAATGCAGATGGATGTGGAATTGTCATACAAGGCAATGTTTTGGCTTTTTCTTTTAACATCTGAACAATTTGAGTGTGTTGAGGAGTCCATGCAGGAGGGTTTTTTTGTAATCGCTGGTATAAGGGTGCACATAGTTGTCTTAAATGAGGAAAGAAATCAGAAATGTAATTAAGACATCCTAAAAATCTTTGCAATTGAGTTTTATCTTTGATCTCATTGGGAAATTTATGTGCAAATTCTAACACCCTGTTTATGGGAGTGAGGGTACCTTTGTAAATATTGTGACCCAAAAACCGGATCTGAGTTTGAAATAGTTTAATCTTAGTAGCAGAAACTACTAAGCCACTTCGTTTGATGATGTTAAGGAAAGTATGCAAATGTTTGAAATGCTGTTCAATGGATTGAGAAAATAGTAACACATCATCAATATAAACGATAATGAATGTCGTATAAGGAGTGAATATATCATTCATGATGTTTTGAAATTCGGAAGGAGCATTTTTTAATCCAAATGGCATAACATTCCATTCATAGTGTCCAAATGGAACAGTAAATGCTGTTTTGTAACGATCTTGTTCGGCGATTTGAATTTGCCAAAAGCCGGATTTCATATCAAACTTTGAATAGATCTTGGCATTATATAATCGCTTTAATAAATCCTGTTTGTTTGGAATAGGATATCGAATCCATTGTAAAACGTCATTGAGTGGTTTGTAATTAATGACTAACCTGGGAACACCGCGTTCCTTTTCTGCCTGTTTCATGACATAGAAAGCCGCACAACTCCAGGGGGATTTGGACGGTCGGATGAGTTTTTTGTCTAATAAATCGTGGATTTCCGCTTTGCAAACCTCTAGTAGTTCTGAATTCATTTGAATAGGACGAGCCTTGGTTGGAATCCTTTTTTCGGAGAAATCCTTGTCATAAGGCAGCGTAACAATATGTTTGTGCCTGTCCCAGAATGCATTTGGGATGTCGGAACATACTTCTTGTTTGATTAAATTTTCGAGATCCAAAATGCGTTGCTGAAGAGCAGGACTGGCTAATTGCTCGCTCAATTCTTTCATATGAAAGATCTTCCTTCAAAAATCGTATTTTATTCTGTATTCTTCGAATGGTATTTACCTGTTTGTAAATCGAGTGTTCTTGTAGTAAAAATAATTCTTTTTGTTTGACAGGGTTTAAAAATTTGAAGAGAACTGTGTTACCCAAAATTTTTGTGCCTAAACCATGTTGGTTGACCCAAAAAGGATAAATTTGAGTGAGAAAAGGAGTTCCCAAGATAATGTCAGTGTTTAAATCTTGAACAACAATGAATTGATGTTTGAAACAGTAATTTTCATTGCAAATTGCAGTTTTGATAAGTTTACCTTTAACTTGTAAGGGCATACCGTTTGCAGTGACTAAAGATTCGTTGGTGGGTACGTAATACTTTGTAGGAATCAGGCCGTCGCGGATACAGCTTTGATCAGCTCCACTATCAAGCATAGCAGTGAATGTAGATTTGAAATTCCCGATTGAAATTGTAACATATATATTCCATTTTTGAAATGTAATTTTATCGATAATAGAAATAAACTTGGAATCTTGTTGGTTTGTACACGGCATTGGTATTTCGACAAGTGTAAAGTCCGGAATAGAAGAGTCGGGAATAATTTCTTTACCTTTTGAATTACGAGAGTGTAAAACAGCAATTTGAGTATCTAATTCTAGATTTTTGGTTTCGACAGAAAAAACTCTTTCTTTGAGTTCCTTGACTTGAGCTTTGAGTGAGCGAATTTCTGCTTGTAAACCCATTGTGCCATTTTGACGGATTGGAGGATTTAAATTGGGGTATTTATCAAACATTTTGGAAATACTAAAAGGTTCTATAAGTCGAGGCGAACTAGACTCTTCTCGGAGAATCAAGGCTTTGAGTTTCTCAAGTTGTTTTTACAGGGCTTACGGGGGTAGGTCTTGAATGATATCAAAAAATAAGTTCCTTTTGATCTTTGACGGTATTGTCGGAATGCCCTGATCATATTAATGGTTTTGCGATTACAAGGAGAGGAGATGTTACCTTCATCCGTCTTTGCTTTGAAATCTTGGAAATCTTACGGGTCGATGATCCGATGAGGAATCGTCTTGAATCAAAGATATATGCAATTTCTCCTTTAATTCCTTGTCTAATTCAGGAAATTGATCAAGGATTGCATTAATCTTCTTGCTTCGCAGACATTTGCTTTATGTCACGGCTTGCCGCATTTGTAACAAGTAATTTTGTTGAAATTGGGTTTTTTGGACCTGTGTTTTCGTGGGGTTTTGTAAAACTCTGGAGGTGATGGTTTGAAGCGACGAGAATATGAACGTCTTCTTGAATATTTAGGAGGTTGGTGACGAATATGAGCAGAGGGGGCTTTAATTCCTGTGATGCCAAAAGCTTCACAGAAGGAACCTAACTCTCTTCGTTCATTGCCATATTTGGCTTGGAATTTCAATTCTTGGCAGGTGATAAAGCTTCTTGTTTAATGAATGCAAAAAAGTTGCCCATAAGTTATTATATTGAAATCAATTTGATCTAAACCCATTTCTTTCTTGATTTGTAATAATTATCTGGGGAAAATAAATTTGGTAATCCGATGAATGAATTTTTCTTTCCAAAATGGTGCATTGCAATCGGGACGCTTTAGCACATAGGTCAAAAACATATCTTTGTACCATTGAAAATCAGTTAGAGTAGGGCATCTTAAATTTGTCAAAAATATTTTGGAAGAAGATAATTCTTCTTTTGGATTTCCAACAAAATGCATAGAAATAATAATGAGTAAAAAAATCACATGCATCATTTGTTAAGGAAATGTTACCAGTGTTCATCTTCGGTTTCGATTGCATGATCTAAAATGGTAAGTTTGTCTTCAAGAGTTAATGAATTGTCCCACCGAGTATTTTAAGCGTCCGGTAAAGCCGGCAATTAAAAAATAGGGCTGCTCGCTTTTACGGAACATTGTGAATCTTATAAGCGGTCTTTGCCATACCCATTTCTTGTAGGGTATTCGAGAATTTCATATTCGCTTTTGCCATCGATGTTCCAATTGGAGATAGAACTTCCATCATAATGAGCGGTATGAAACTTTGCTCGTTCTTCATATTGAATATCGAGTGGAGTAGGGCGCGGATAATAGGTTTTTGTTTCGGCTGCTTCCATCTAGGCTTTGAAGATCGATGGGTTTTGTAGTGACGAATTTTGTTAATTTTAGTAGGTCTTTCGTTTGGAGTAGGTTCTAAGAAGGAATCTTCTACTCGGTGAATTTTTGAAATAAAATCATTTGAGGAGGAAAGACTGGAGGCGTCATCGAAGGAAGCTGAGTCATCAAAATTGTCCCGATCTATAGTATTAATATGTGATGAAGTAGGAAGATTAGAATTAATTTTGTCCAAGGTTTGAGATATTTTATGAAGTAATGGAGAAGGAGGGGATACTGAAGAGGATGATGGGACGAATGAGTTGAGCTTCTTGAGTTTTTGAGAAAGAAGCTGAGTTTGGAAATGAGGAGCGAGAATAGCTTGCCGAAATCGGAAGTATTTGTCTTAGGAATAGATTTGATCTCGGAGGATAAGGAATCAACTTGAGTAGCAATCGTATGCGGAATTTGATTGGAATAATTGTTACGATGATAGATCTTGCGAATGTCCTCCATGTTAATTGAATCGTTCGTTTGTCTTTGCCTTTCTTGAATGGAGAAGCAATGAGTTCACCTTCGAGTGTGTCCAAACGGAGGGATTGCGGGGGGGGTGTATTTGAGTGATAATATTGCCATCGGATAACTTCTATTTTTTTGCTAAATTGGTATGAACATTGATGTGAGATATTTTGCAAAAATCGGTGTCTTCAAATCCTTGTTTGATTAAAAAATATTCTAACCAACAGAAAAAATCAAAAGGAGTATTTAATCTATGAATATCGAAATCCATTCTTGTTTAATTTGTTTTTTGATAAAAAGGATTTATTTGGAAAAACCAATTTCGTTTTTCATCATTTTACGGATCAAAAATATCTTTTTCCAATGAATTAAAATCGATGTTTGTTACCTTATGAATAACGTCTATTTCACCTTTCATTTGAGAAGCTGTTGGAGATAGCGGAGGAGACGTTGAAACTTCTGGAATAGGCGCTGTATGGTGTACATGAATTGCATTGGGTATTCTGAAGGATTGTTCAGATGATTCTGCATAAGATTGTCGACGCGGATGTGCAAATGAATGTCTACTCGGTTCCATGGGGATAGAAGAAGAACCGTGTTCACGCATTGAATTAAACCGTATTAAAACATTACCATTTGGTTCTTCTATGATTTGAGATATCTCTTTTCTTTCAATATCGGGACATGGATGCGGATTTTCTATTTGGAATTCATCAGGAATTGTTATCTCATGCCATTTTAATCGTTTGGGGGTAAAGGTTTTAGACTGTTCGGCATCTATATGGAGAAGAACGGTCTCATCTCTGGATGTGGGAATGAGTTTGAACCGAGGGTTTAATTGAGAGCTTAGTAAACGATAATAAACGCGATACATAACGACAAATTGTTCAGTGAGTTTTTCAAACTCATCACCTTGCATATGAATATCGAGGACTAAGGAATTCATGATCAATGGATCGGTTAAGGAAACAGAATAGTTAGGAGCACAATTGAAATATATTGGTCCATTGCAAATATTAGTTTGAATCATGGCTAATAGGGATGGTTTATAACGTTTTAATCGTTTATCTCGGAGGGCTAGATAAACCGGAGCATCGACCCCAATATGAACTAATGGTTTAACAGCTACTTGAATGAGGCCATAGTGAATGTAACGGAAACCTTTTTCAGCGTACTTACTTAAGGAAGCTTTTGATAAAAGAGAAATAGTTTGAAATTTTTTCTTGAATGTTCATAGTTTCTTCATGAGTTTTGATGAAAAAGCGGTTTTGAAATCAAAAGTTCCTACCTTGTAAATGGTTTCTATTTGTTCTTCAGGAATGGTCCAATCATTGAAATTGCATTGAATATGTTCTTCCTTACTTTGAACTATTCTTTTTGAATCTAGGCTAGAACCTGAGGAAAACATTCTTCTTACCAGATTTGCCATGGCTAATGCATAAAAATCATTAGATATGCCTATATGCGAGTCTTAGTGGGAACAACGGGACCACTACGCCGGGAACACCCTTAAGCAAACGGGCTTACCATCGGTCTTACTAGCTGACCAGCGTCTTACCAACACTGAGAAAGGAAAATAGACACACAGGATGATATGTATGCAAAGTGATTATGCAAATAAGGATGAGATGAATGCTGTAATCTGGCTCTGATACCAAACGAACCCAGGATATAGTCAAAATATATAAATCAACAAAGGTCCATTGTGAGGCTTTGAACCCAACAATAGGTTGTCATCATTGAATGTGATTCTGGTCATATATTCTGTAGAATTTTGTGTAACCACATTTTTGTCATGCTTGTCATCTAGCAGAGGAGATTTGCTTGAAGAAGTATCTTTCTCTTCACAATGGATAGAAAAACAAGACACGGTCTCAAATTCATTCAGCAACCCTTTCGGAAAGAATTCTCATAAGGTAATTAGTTGCCGATGTTAAACTAAGTTACATCTTTTAGCTAATCCCTTTTGGGAGCGGCAAATTTGTTTTGAGTCATTTTTCTTTTTACCAATTTATTTCGTTTAATTGGTTTTCTATTTGCTTGCTTTTATTTGCCACCTTTTTCAATGTTTCACAACTGTCCATCCTTCAGAATCAGTCAAAATATATAAATCAACTTTAAAACGTAAATAAGAAGCTTACTTGAATATAAATCTTGAAAGTTGTAATTGAAACTTGAGAATTCAAAAGAGGATACAAAGGCTTCGGAAGTCAAGGCTTGAGAATACTAGCTCTAGTGTGTGTTTTTTCCGGTGTCTTGTTTACATTTGAATCTAACTATTTATAGAAAGAAAATACATTTGCATTTGAATTTCATTTGTCTTGAATTTTCATTTGATGTGCATCTCGATTTGGATTTGAATTTGAATGGAATCTGCAGGTACTGCAATGATGGAGAGCAGTGGGTCCCTCCATGTGACCTTGAATAATGGACCTTGAATAATGGAGAGCAGTGGGTCCCTCCATGTGACCTTGAATAATGGACCTTGAATAATGGAGAGCAGTGGGTCCCTCCCTGTTAGTTTGTTGTTTGAGCGTCGGCAGACGATAGTACCGATACAATATACAAATTCGGATACAAGATACAAAGATTCGAATACTCCTATACTATACATTAAGGCTTGTAATTATAAGGCGGAATTTCCATAATTTTGCAGGTGTGAATAGGAGCGATGGGACCACCGTGCCGGGAACACCCTAACCAGATGGGTTTACCAACGGACTTATTGGCTGACCAAGCATCGTACTAATATTCCTTAGTGCAAATTGCTGGAGGTGCAAAACCGCCGAAAAATGTTTTTGAATATAAACAAAATTAAATTTAAAAATCAAAAGGATCCTGTCCACCAATGGGATCCGTACCAAGAAGTTCCGTAGAGGAGTCTTGGGAGGATGTAGGACTAGGAGACTTGGATTGTTTGAATTGTTGTTGAACAGCTTTGAATCGGAGCCATTCTTGAAATTGGGCCGCTTCATTGGCATCGTCAGGGGTAATTGTTGAACAGGAGGATTCTAACTTTTCTGGTTTGAGTGGAGTTGGTGGTGCAGATGCTTTTGCTGGTGTAGCAGGTGTTTGAACAACTCGGGAAGGTTCTGCACTTTTGGTTAAGTGTTGAATGCTGCGTTGAATCTGTTGAGTGCTTTGAATGAATTTGAGAACGGCCTCCTGAGAACAGAGTTCTACTGAATACGAGGTCCACCATTTTTTTTTGAATTCACGGATGAGTGACATTGGAAATTCTTTTGGATATAATTGGGTCGATTTTGTAACTCCAACGGAAAAATCCGGGGGAACCGGGAGTTACGCATAAAAATGTAAAGGAATAGCATATGTTGGGCTGTCATCTTCTTTATCCGAGTTTGATAGCCGAGTTTTGGAATAGGTGGCGGAATGTCGGGGAGACTACCGAAGTTTAGCCACCATTCATAAAACCAAATTGGAAAATCTTTAGGGACGAGGTTTGATGAAATATAAAGAACCGGGGAATGATCAAAGGGTCGTTTGAAAAAGCGTTCGATACCAAGCCATTCCGTAATCTTGGTATGTATATCCTTTGGGAATGAAATTAACTGAGAAATCTTTTGTAGTCCAAATGGAAGTCCATTCAGAAGCTTTGAGAATCTTCTTTATAACACATTTTGAATAAGCTATACGCTGAGGGTTTTTTGAATCAGGGGTATGAGTAATCTCAACGGATTTGGAATCGACGAGTATAAGTTCATAAAACTTTTGAGTTTTCTGTGGATCATTTGGGAGCGGTGGCATTCCGCAGAAATATGCGTTGAATGAGGTTTTGTAGGGATTTGAATTCAGGAATGTCAGTAAAGGTGGTGAGGAATAAGTTTTCGGAGATTGGTTTAAGGAAATATTGAGTGTTGGCTGAAGAGGTATCTGGAGTATGTGAGGTTTGGGTTGTAGGAGTTTGGTGTAATTTGAATGATGGGGTATTTGCCGCCATTACATAAGTTAATGGAGGAAAGTCACTGAGTGCTTGGAATCTATTGGGTGTTTGAATAAGGGAGGTCTTGATTTCATAGTCTTTGGAGCTTTGAATTTGTTGTTTCTGTGGTTTCTCTCGGTCTTTATTCATGATGGGGAACTGTAAGGAATTCTCGTGTTAAAAAATCGGGTAAAGAATTTTGAGTACCTTTGATATATTCAATATCAAAATCAAAAGCAGATAGTATTGCTTGCCATCTAGCAAAAATTTGTTTTGAAACAAGATTTTGAACATCCTTTTGTAAAATTTCTTTGGCGGATTTGCAATCAACACGTAGAAGGAATTTTTTATTAAATAAATCATCTTGAAATTTAGAAATACATAAAACAATAGATAAAATTTCTTTTTTGACAGTTGAATAATTTTTTTGTGGTCCGAGCCAGAGACCACTATGATATCTAACTAGATGCTCATGTGATGAATGTCCTAATCGCTGTTTGAGTATGCCGCCATATCCTATATTGGATGCATCTGTTTCTACTATCATGAATGCAGATGGATGTGGAATTGTCATACAAGGCAATGTTTTGGCTTTTTCTTTTAACATCTGAACAATTTGAGTGTGTTGAGGAGTCCATGCAGGAGGGTTTTTTTGTAATCAGAAATGTAATTAAGACATCCTAAAAATCTTTGCAATTGAGTTTTATCTTTGATCTCATTGGGAAATTTATGTGCAAATTCTAACACCCTGTTTATGGGAGTGAGGGTACCTTTGTAAATATTGTGACCCAAAAACCGGATCTGAGTTTGAAATAGTTTAATCTTAGTAGCAGAAACTACTAAGCCACTTCGTTTGATGATGTTAAGGAAAGTATGCAAATGTTTGAAATGCTGTTCAATGGATTGAGAAAATAGTAACACATCATCAATATAAACGATAATGAATGTCGTATAAGGAGTGAATATATCATTCATGATGTTTTGAAATTCGGAAGGAGCATTTTTTAATCCAAATGGCATAACATTCCATTCATAGTGTCCAAATGGAACAGTAAATGCTGTTTTGTAACGATCTTGTTCGGCGATTTGAATTTGCCAAAAGCCGGATTTCATATCAAACTTTGAATAGATCTTGGCATTATATAATCGCTTTAATAAATCCTGTTTGTTTGGAATAGGATATCGAATCCATTGTAAAACGTCATTGAGTGGTTTGTAATTAATGACTAACCTGGGAACACCGCGTTCCTTTTCTGCCTGTTTCATGACATAGAAAGCCGCACAACTCCAGGGGGATTTGGGACTGGTCGGATGAGTTTTTTGTCTAATAAATCGTGGATTTCCGCTTTGCAAACCTCTAGTAGTTCTGAATTCATTTGAATAGGACGAGCCTTGGTTGGAATCCTTTTTTCGGAGAAATCCTTGTCATAAGGCAGCGTAACAATATGTTTGTGCCTGTCCCAGAATGCATTTGGGATGTCGGAACATACTTCTTGTTTGATTAAATTTTCGAGATCCAAAATGCGTTGTCGAAGAGCGGGGATCAGCTAATTGCTCGCTCAATTCTTTCATATGAAAGATCTTCCTTCAAAAAATCGTATTTTATTCTCGTATTCTTCGAATGGTATTTACTGTTTGTAAATCGAGTGTTCTTGTAGTAAAAATAATTCTTTTTGTTTGACAGGGTTTAAAAATTTGAAGAGAACTGTGTTACCCAAAATTTTTGTGCCTAAACCATGTTGGTTGACCCAAAAAGGATAAATTTGAGTGAGAAAAGGAGTTCCCAAGATAATGTCAGTGTTTAAATCTTGAACAACAATGAATTGATGTTTGAAACAGTAATTTTCATTGCAAATTGCAGTTTTGATAAGTTTACCTTTAACTTGTAAGGGCATACCGCTTTGCGGTGACTAAAGATTCGTTGGTGGGTACGTAATACTTTGTAGGAATCAGGGCCGTCGCGGATACGACTTTGATCGACTCCACTATCAAGCATAGCAGTGAATGTAGATTTGAAATTCCCGATTGAAATTGTAACATATATATTCCATTTTTGAAATGTAATTTTATCGATAATAGAAATAAACTTGGAATCTTGTTGGTTTGTACCTGGCATTGGTATTTCAGCAAGTGTAAAGTCTGGAATAGAAGAGTCAGGAATAATTTCTTTACCTTTTGAATTCTGAGAGTGTAAAACAGCAATTTGAGTATCTAATTCTAGATTTTTGGTTTCGACAGAAAAAACTCTTTCTTTGAGTTCCTTGACTTGAGCTTTGAGTGAGCGAATTTCTGCTTGTAAACCCATTGTGCCATTTTGACGGATTGGAGGATTTAAATTGGGGTATTTATCAAACATTTTGGAAATACTAAAAGGTTCTATAAGTCGAGTGAACTAGACTCTTCTCGGAGAATCAAGGCTTTGAGTTTCTCAAGTTGTTTTTTCTGGGCTTCTGGGGGTAGGTCTTGAATGATATCAAAAATAAGTTCCTTTTGATCTTTGACGGTATTGTCGGAATGCCTGATCATATTAATGGTTTTGCAGTTACAAGGAGAGGAGATGTTACCTTCATCCGTGCTGCTGAAATCTTGGAAATCTTCTGGCTGATGATCCGATGAGGAATCGTCTTGAATCAAAGATATATGCAATTTCTCCTTTAATTCCTTGTCTAATTCAGGGAAATTGATCAAGGATTGCATTAATCTTCTTGCTTCGCGGACATTTGCTTTATGTCCCGGCTTGCCGCATTTGTAACAAGTAATTTTGTTGAAATTGGGTTTTTTGGACCTGTGTTTTCGTGGGGTTTTGTAAAACTCTGGAGGTGATGGTTTGAAGCGACGAGAATATGAACGTCTTCTTGAATATTTAGGAGGTTGGTGACGAATATGAGCAGAGGGGGCTTTAATTCTCGTGATGCCAAAAGCTTCACGGAAGGAACCTAACTCTCTTCGTTCATTGCCATATTTGGCTTGGAATTTCAATTCTTGGCAGGTGATAAAGCTTCTTGTTTAATGAATGCAAAAAGTTGCCCATAAGTTATTATATTGAAATCAATTTGATCTAAACCCATTTCTTTCTTCAGATTTGTAATAATTCGCTGGGAAAATAAATTTGGTAATCCAGTAATGAATTTTTCTTTCCAAAATGGTGCATTGCAATCGGGACGCTTTAGCACATAGGTCAAAAACATATCTTTGTACCATTGAAAATCAGTTAGAGTAGGGCATCTTAAATTTGTCAAAAATATTTTGGAAGAAGATAATTCTTCTTTTGGATTTCCAACAAAATGCATAGAAATAATAATGAGTAAAAAATCACATGCATCATTTGTTAAGGAAATGTTACCGTGTTCATCTTCGGTTTCGATTGCATGATCTAAAATGGTAAGTTTGTCTTCAAGAGTTAATGAATTGTCCCACCAGTATTTTAACCGTCCCAGTAAAGCCAGCAATTAAAAAATAGGGCTGCTCGCTTTTCTGGAACATTGTGAATCTTATAAGCAGTCTTTGCCATACCCATTTCTTGTAGGGTATTCAGAATTTCATATTCGCTTTTGCCATCGATGTTCCAATTGGAGATAGAACTTCCATCATAATGAGCGGTATGAAACTTTGCTCGTTCTTCATATTGAATATCAGGTGGAGTAGGGCGCGGATAATAGGTTTTTGTTTCGGCCTGCTTCCATCTAGGCTTTGAAGATCGATGGGTTTTGTAGTGACGAATTTTGTTAATTTTAGTAGGTGCTGCTGGAGTAGGTTCTAAGAAGGAATCTTCTACCTGGTGAATTTTTGAAATAAAATCATTTGAGGAGGAAAGACTGGAGGCGTCACTGAAGGAACTGGAGTCATCAAAATTGTCCTGATCTATAGTATTAATATGTGATGAAGTAGGAAGATTAGAATTAATTTTGTCCAAGGTTTGAGATATTTTATGAAGTAATGGAGAAGGAGGGGATACTGAAGAGGATGATGGACGAATGAGTTGAGCTTCTTGAGTTTTTGAGAAAGAACTGGGCTGGAAATGAGGAGCAGAATAGCTTGCCGGAAATCTGGAAGTATTTGTCTTAGGAATAGATTTGATCTCAGAGGATAAGGAATCAACTTGAGTAGCAATCGTATGCAGAATTTGATTGGAATAATTGTTCTGATGATAGATCTTGCGAATGTCCTCCATGTTAATTGAATCGTTGCTGTCTTTGCCTTTCTTGAATGGAGAAGCAATGAGTTCACCTTCAGGTGTGTCCAAACGGAGGGATTGCAGGGGGGGGGTGTATTTGAGTGATAATATTGCCATCAGATAACTTCCATTTTTTTGCTAAATTGGTATGAACATTGATGTGAGATATTTTGCAAAAATCGATGTCTTCAAATCCTTGTTTGATTAAAAAATATTCTAACCAACAGAAAAAATCAAAAGGAGTATTTAATCTATGAATATCAGAAATCCATTCTTGTTCAATTTGTTTTTGATAAAAAGGATTTATTTGGAAAAACCAATTTCGGTTTTCATCATTTTCTGGATCAAAAATATCTTTTTCCAATGAATTAAAATCGATGTTTGTTACCTTATGAATAACGTCTATTTCACCTTTCATTTGAGAAGCTGTTGGAGATAGCGGAGGAGACGTTGAAACTTCTGGAATAGGCGCTGTATGGTGTACATGAATTGCATTGGGTATTCTGAAGGATTGTTCAGATGATTCTGCATAAGATTGTCGACGCGGATGTGCAAATGAATGTCTACTCGGTTCCATGGGGATAGAAGAAGAACCGTGTTCACGCATTGAATTAAACCGTATTAAAACATTACCATTTGGTTCTTCTATGATTTGAGATATCTCTTTTCTTTCAATATCGGGACATGGATGCGGATTTTCTATTTGGAATTCATCAGGAATTGTTATCTCATGCCATTTTAATCGTTTGGGGGTAAAGGTTTTAGACTGTTCGGCATCTATATGGAGAAGAACGGTCTCATCTCTGGATGTGGGAATGAGTTTGAACCGAGGGTTTAATTGAGAGCTTAGTAAACGATAATAAACGCGATACATAACGACAAATTGTTCAGTGAGTTTTTCAAACTCATCACCTTGCATATGAATATCGAGGACTAAGGAATTCATGATCAATGGATCGGTTAAGGAAACAGAATAGTTAGGAGCACAATTGAAATATATTGGTCCATTGCAAATATTAGTTTGAATCATGGCTAATAGGGATGGTTTATAACGTTTTAATCGTTTATCTCGGAGGGCTAGATAAACCGGAGCATCGACCCCAATATGAACTAATGGTTTAACAGCTACTTGAATGAGGCCATAGTGAATGTAACGGAAACCTTTTTCAGCGTACTTACTTAAGGAAGCTTTTGATAAAAGAGAAATAGTTTGAAATTTTTCTTGAATGTTCATAGTTTCTTCATGAGTTTTGACAGAAAATTTAAAATTCTTAAATTTTAAAAAAAACAAAAGTAACATTCTAACAAAAATAAAAAATAAAAAAAATTCATAACATTCTAAAAAAAAATTTAGTAACATTCTAAAATTAAAAATATATATTAACATTCTTAAATTTTAAAAAAAAAAACAAAAGTAACATTCTAAAAAAAAATTAGTAACATTCTAAAATATAAAAAAAACATAATATCTAAAATTAAAAAAAATAAAAACATTCTAAAATTTAAATAAAAAACGAATATTCTAAAAAAAATTGAGCATTCTAAAAATAACAATAGTAATATTCTTAAAAAAAAGGAAAATTCTCAAAAAAAAAATAGTAATATTATAAAAAAAGGAACATTCTAAAAAAATACTCTAAAAAAAAAAGTAGTAATCTTATAAAAAATTTAAAAAAATTAATATTGAAAAAAAATATTAAAAAAAAAACCCTACTCGGGTCGCTCAGGCCGGCGGTCTGGACATGTCCGGGTCACGCTGCTGGGCGATCACCTTCACATTGGGTCTCTCAGGCGGACGATCGGATCGCGATTCGACCCCAAATTGCGGAAAAAAAAAATTCTTACTTCTAAACCGATATTTTCTTCTACAAATTCTTTATAACGAGTCATATCTACCTCCAATACAAGTTCAATGTTAAAGTTTATAATTTTTTACGGAGAGAAAAGTAAGGAAGAGGAGGGAAAATGATGATTTATTTCGCACTATACATTATATTTTCGAGTTAGATTTATCGACCCCTTTCTAATTTCATACATAATCTTTATTTTTCTATATTTATATGGATAAATTATTTTCAAACTTCTATTGATATATTACATCATTATCTCCCACCCACCTGTATATATTTGAATGTAGTAATTCAAAAGTCAAATAATTACATAAATATTGTAAGAAGATGTTATATTGTGGATGGATATGATATGATCAACTTCAACTTCCACATGTTTATAACAAATAATTTGGCTTGACGATGAAACTACTCCGGTGACTACGCCGTCCCACGCGGCGCCACCATCACCCACACTACATATTCCCTTCCCTTCTCTTTCTTCCTCATATACATATAATGCATGCATCTTACCCATATTTTCTTGGTACTAAAATGTAAAAATTTTTATCCCCACAAGTCTCACCAAATTTTCAGAATCATGATGACTCAGGGATTTTGTAAATTGGAGGTTTAAAGAAGTTGAAAGCTCCAGACTTGTGAATTTTGAATTTGAAATTAAAGTCTTGTGATTAATTAATAAATAATAATTATATAAAAAATGTAATAACTTGACAAACTATATATATACACAATACAATTAAACAAAAAAAAATTATAATTATGATTAAGTACTTCTTAAACAATTAAGTAATTTTACAAAAATTATCATCAAATAAACTTAAATATTAATTAAGCACTCAATCATGCATGTTACTAAACAAACATAATTCAATAAACTCTTAGCTAATGAATTTTAAAAGGTAACTTAATTTAACAAATAAGACCCTAGATAAAGTTCAAATATACTTTTTAATAATTAGCCACTGACAAATATTTTCTAAATGTTCAATCACAGACGTGATTTTCATTAACTAATGTTTTTACATATTTTGATATAAAGATATTATTCGAATCTAAATCGTCTAAATAAAAAGTACTTCTACACTATACAAGTATTATCTTGTCACACCTTAATTAGTCGGTTAATAATTGTATTTTCTTCTTATAAAATTTATCTCTAAGTATACCTTTTAGTGAAATTAAAACAAAAAAACGAACCAAAAATGTTTTTCCATGTGAGAATGACTCCAAAAAAAAAGAAGAAAAGGAAATGATATATGACTGGAGAAGTCAATTAATGCTTAGGAAGTCAAAAGAAATGAGCATGTATTTGTTGAGGAGAGGATTCACCATTAACTTGATTGATTGTTGACACTTTGGTTTTTAATTTCTCCATTTATGATGGTTAAGTGAAGAGTGTTTGACTCAAAAACCAGCATAGCTTAGTGACTTCACCATATATGTACTTGTAATTACCACTGAAGGTCGTTACTAATCTTTAACTACTACTACGTCAAATCACTCTCATAGTTTCTATCCATACAAGTGTTTAATTTGCTTTGTCATGATGAATTTTGCTTCTCATATATACCACATCATTACCCATGTTTTCATAAGATTTGTGGTAAGACTTGCAAATCTAATCCAATTTTTTTTTTAACTCAACATTCGAAAATTGTTAAATGATTTGAGAGGAATCGAAGGGCACAAAATCTTCAAACTTCTCAATTAGTATGCCAGATAGAGGTATTTAAGTGAAAGAAGTCGTGTCATCGGACCATACACTTTTTGTCAAACAAGTCTAATTCAATATTCTAGAGTCCTCAACTATCCAATATTCCAGGGTCCTCCACTTGTTTTAGCAGCTCGAATCATCTGCATCACTTTGTGTACCACTCTCTATACTACACACAAAGCAATACAACAATCCTGAGTGATCATGTTTTACTCAACTTGTCTCATTATGTAACAAGAAAGTCGTTCATTAGCATAACCTTATAAAGAAATCTTAAGTTCAAATCATCTCATTGATCCGGTTCATTTAGATTTTTTTTTCTTTAAAGAACTTATTTTTAGGAGTATAGTTTAATCCCACATTTCTTGGTTATTGAAATAAGAGGAGTAATAATTCAATTAGTCTTTATAGGCAAAGAATATATATAATTCAATATTTTCTTAAACAGTATAATATATAAAATGCAATAACAAAATAAAAATAAAGGAAATTATACTTTTAACTATTCATCTGATGAATTATACAATGTAAGTGTTTGAAAGAATTTTCTCTATACTATATATATATATATATATATATAGAGGTTTTGCATTCATCCACGTTTGAGCCTCAAAAATTGGAAATAATCAAACCTTTGATTAAAAAAAATTCGGGTTCACATACATTAATCCAAAATGAAATAATTCATTCACATTTGGCATTTTAGGCTTGATGCGTTCAATGACATCCGCATTACTCATGACTGACGTCATTAATACTCCTGGCAATAAAAGAAAGAATCATAATCAATAAGAGGAAAATGAAACTTTGACATTTTTTTTTTTTTGATAATCTTTTCTATTCTAGCGTGCAGTTATTATCAATTAACTATACTACATTCTCAGTCCACTGGGAAATTTCTCCCTTATATAAAATAATGACAAATTAATATATGTAATTCATAACCCCCCCACCCCCCTCTTCTGTTTGAGGAGTGAGTTGAACAATGAGAAGACTGAAAACTCTTTTTTTTTAAATACTCATGAGAGGTGTCCGGCTACATAATATTTAGGGATACTCACTCTAGACTAATCTGAACTGAGTCTACGAAACATATGTAAAATCTAACTCTTACTAAGGGAAGGAGTGGGCCTGGCCAAAGCGTTTCATGTTGTCGTAAAGGATTTGAACATTTGACCTTCTAAACATTCGCAGTGAATTACTTATTATGCCAAGCTACTTGATGCACTAAAAACTCATTTATGCAGCTGCTAGGCAACTAATTCATAAAGGGAAAATAAGCACAGCTTCTAAGGGAGGCTTGCTACTTGCTGCAGGTTATATTCAGTGACAAATAGAATGGGTCAGAAGAACAAAGAGAAGAGATTTACTATGCAGGGGAACACCAAAGTTTTGATTACTGGACAAAAGCAAGCTTCTCTCTTATCCTACCCGAAATTGCCAGGAATTATGTAGCAAAAACTTGACCTGATCACAGAAAGAAAGCATGTGAGTCAATCATTTAATTGTTGATGAAGAGTCAAACGAAAAGGCATACAATTTGCAGGTACCTCAGGAAATCAGCACATTAACATCATCTAGAAAACTTTCGCCAAATAACTTCCAAACGTAGTTTCAAACTACATTATCTATATCTACACGACGTACTATCCAACACAAGAATGACTCCACAAAAGATGTACAATAATCAAAATAGCGCATATTGTCCAAAAGGAAGCAGAGAAATAAAACACAACTTTTATTGCCGTAAAGACTTTATGCTCATGAACAACTAATTAACAGATCTGCAACCTTTCTAATATGCACAATTTATCAAAATTTTCAACCTAGAGGAGGGTCAAGCTGGAAATATCAAATTCTTTTTTTTAATTCAGTTATGCTTATCTGGCTCCCCATCTATCATCTTATAAGAATTTTAATACCAGATTATCTAGATACATAGACAAACAAGGAGATGATGTGCAATAAAATGCATTCGAACAAAAAATTTAAACAAGAGGTCAAATGATCAAAATAAACACACATTATCCATAAGAAAAAAGAGTGTCCGAAGGATCAGACTGTATTTGTTAACCATAGAGACTCGTCCATACACTCAACATTTCTTGGATACCTTCCTTTCTGACACAAAAGCTTGATCAAAATTTCCAACTGCATAATAAGCTAAAGTAAAATTAAGCTGGAACTGTTAATCCTACTTTCCAATTAGTGATGTTCGTCCCTGGCTCAATTATAAAATGCAAACAACCAAAGGCACAGAAAAAAATAACAGTTCTCTGTAAAACAGCTAAATATCCATAAACTGCATCCAGGATAATCAAGTGCAATGTGACACACCAGATCACAAGCCTGGACATATCCCGGAAGATATATGCATAAAAACATTCCCCAAAAATTACTTCCCAAAAGATTCATAACCATCACATTTCTTTTCTCTGACATGTATGATAGTTGGGCCGAAAAGTTCATTCATAGAGGCCTAATATATAGACAATTTAATCACAAATCTAGTAACTTTCAGTTAGTTCACCTCTGTGATTGCAATAACTGTTTACAGCGACATATTTCATAGTTCTTGCAAGCTCAAATGCAAGAAATAAGAATAGCAACCAGCATTGTTGCTATCTGAAAGCAGTGAAATCAACATCAGATTTCAGCACTCATGGCCTTAGGCAAGGTTATAGTGTACCCCTATCCTTCAAATGACAATTCAGGCAACCATTTTGATACATCCGGGCGTGCATATACAACACATATGACTCAAAGGGTCATGTCATATCCTTCAAACGACAACTCAAGCAACAGCTTTGATGCATCCTAGGCATGCATATACAACGCATTATTAAAGTATCCTCTAATATAGTGGGTTAGAGCACAATTTCTGGGGGGGAAAAAAATCCTCAAAATATGTATCAAGATGAACAAATTGACAATAAAGAAAAGTCATAGCATAAATAAAAGGCCAAACTACAATGCAGAATCTATAAATTCCAATACAGAACTAACAAAGGTCACCGAAGTCCCACAAATTTCATCTTTTTATCACATTGAACATCCACAATTAAGATATACGTGGAATGTATAGGACATTATACTTGAAAGGAAAATTCTTTGGATTTTTGAATTGTTCACTTGACTACTGAGAACTTTCTGCTAATTCCTTCTGATCTTTGTCCTGGTCCAGAGTTCCAAACTTCTGCTGGAAAGAGTCTTGCTTCTGTATCCACATCATGTGCCCCTGACAGCGATAACACATCATATCCATGAGAAGCTGAAAATTCAATAGGAATTCAAATGCAGCTAATATGGACATCTAAAAATGGAATTACCTGAAGAGCAGCAGCCCAGACGATAAGGAAAGAAGCAAACCAGAACTTTTTGTCCTTCAGCAGGAGCTTCGGTTCGAACTTTCTTCTTTCCATTTTGAACCAAAAACCCTAACCCTCAACCACAAATTCCTATATATGTTTTCTGCGAAATCGATTTTTGTCTGATGCAGCTTCCGGTTTGACCCGGAAAAGAATGTTCTACACTTCTATTGAAATTCGTCGCAAACCTACATATTTCTATGGATTTTTATCTTATTTTTACTGTTTTTTTAAAAATATCACAAAATAATCGGGCACTTTCCTTTTTGTCTATGGTTTGGCTATAACGTGTATTGTGTGCATTATCATAACACAGTATTCATTATCGCCAAATCTTGATTTAAAAATGTGATTAATTGAGGTGACTTTGTAATTTATTTAGATGGCATATATATTATGCTTAGGTAGCATATAACGCATATAATGTGTGCGTTTTCTATTATGATAACGCATATAGTACGTCCCTTATCCGCACATCAAATTTTCATAATAATAATTATTATTTTAAATGATTCAAAACTTATAATATTTTTTCTAAAAAATGAAGACAATGTATATCATAATAATTTATAAAGTATTTTGTTTATGACACTTGGTGTTTATTTTATTATAATAATATATAAACAATTTAAGTAAGAAAATCTATATGTCATTTAGTGTTTATTTTAGTATAATAACTTATAACTGATTTAAGTAAAATAGAATTTATAAAAAAAGTACGAAGAGGTAACTAATCCGAAAGATATTATTAATATAAAAAAGAAAATATTACAACACTTAAAAAAAAATACACATTACTTGTATCAGGGTTAGTATAAGTCTTTTTATTATGTCCGGATATACGACATTTGTTATATCTTGGAGGAGAATCTAGGTTTCAATAGTCTATTTCTACTCGAATCCTTGTATTTTGTTTATGACCTTGTTTTTTGTTTATATTTGCAAGAAAGTATGTCAAATTGTAAAAAGTCTCTCTCCAAAAGTGCTTCTGAACAACTGGATAAAAGTTGGATTGGTATGTTTGTTTTATAAGTTGCTCGGGAATATGTTTCCAACACTAATTTGACAATACTTTTACCACTATCCCTACAAACCGCAAAAGCATGTGAACAAGGTAATGTATATTCGTGCCATTTCTCGCAGCTGCACGACTTTTCTCTCAATTTCAAAGTGCATATGCAATTGCCTCGACCATCAACACTTAATGGAAGATCTAACCATGTAAATATCACACTGTAGATTACATGGGTATGGGGTAGTTATGTGCGCTCTTGATTTGTGTTCAATTTGCAGATACTTGACAAAACTTTCTTCGGAAACTGTTGGACCTAGTTTTGTGCTTCCTTATGATGTTGGTTAAAGTACCTAACCACTTTGTTGAATATTAATTCAACTAGGACTTTTAATAGTAAGACCCTAGCCTTTTTCAGTATATTGTTTAGTGCTTTTAATATGTTTGTGGTCATTATTTCGTGCCTATGGTCGCCATCATGCACAAGTTTTCATTTCTCCAATGGGATTTGAACTAAATAATTATACACTTACACATTTCTACTTTTAATTTCATTCATTACACGCTCAAATTTTCATTGCTTAGTCTAGATTCCAGCTTGCCATATTAAACTTTTTAAATCGCCGATCTTATAAGTTTGGTTGAAACTGGCCGAAATGTGGCATAGACAAAATCTATGCTCGCAAATGGAGGTTGCCACACTCTCTGATTTTGTACAGTAGACAAAATCTCTTTGCAACGATCAGAGATCAAACAAACATGCCAATCCATGACACTATTTTCATGCAACAGATTCAAAAACCAATTCCAACTTTCTGAGGACTTTTCGTCAATAAGTGCACATGCTAGAGGGAACAAATGGTTGTTTGTATCATATGTTCTTGCAATTAAGAGTACACCCTTATATGGTCCCCTCTGATGAGTGCCACCAACGGAATAACCGGCCGACAATGTAAGAAACATGTTATTCTAGATAGGAGAGACCAAAAAAAGAAATTTGAAAACATAGTTTGGGTGGAATGCTTGTCCTATGATGCAACCATTCGTACATGATTCCCAAATTATAATCTTGCATTGCTTGGAGATACTTGGGGAGAATAGAAAAAGTGTGCTCCCAGCTACCGAACACCTTCTCCACCACTCTCTTGCGAGCATGCCAAGCCTCCTTGAACATACAACCGGCTTAGAGTAAGACTTGGACTTCTTGGATCACGTTTTGCATAGGGATCTTGAGATCATTGACAATAAGATGTGAAGTTAGTTTCAAAATAAATTATGTTGTTATATTTTGATGCATGTTGTGACTAACTCGAGGAAGACAATTGTATTCTTTAACGAATCTAGTTATCTACCAACGACCATAAGTTGCCTTTTTGGAGATTCCGATATTCCATTGACAAAAATTTTTATCGTTTGTATGGTAACATTTTGCTGTCCACTCATGTCTCTTACTTGTAACAATGTCGTCCCATCTGAATAGACTACTTTTGAATGTACATATTGCTTTCATAGAACCTTATTTTGCATTTAAGATTAGTCATTTTGTCGTTCCAGTCTAGCAATTCAATAGTTCCTGATTCGATAAGATCATCTATTTGCTCTCTCAAACCCATATCTAAAAAAGCTTCAGACGATATATAATTATATGGAGCGTTACTGAACTACTTTGCCATTTTCGACAAAATGGATCACAAGTCCACATCTAGTTTAATTATTACTTTTCACACAAGACGACAAGCCCATATAAACTGGCCACACAACAAGATGAATTACCTTTTTTATTTCTATTAATAAATGTTGAACAATCAAAGAACAAGGAATAAATAAGTAGTGTTATTAATTTTTGCTAATTCTTTCTAATGTTTTTCTATCTCTAATCTATCTCCAAATTTCTCCGTATTAATTATGTTTCTTGTAGTAAATACTATATTAATTATGAAATTTTCATTTTTTTACCCTGAAATCTCTATTGACATCGTTGAAGTGATATTAGATTTGTTATAACTGACCATATTTTCTTATCATTGGAGGGAGAAACGAAACCTCACTTGTCATTTTTGTCTCGAGATTTGTGCTTTGCCATGTGTCATTCATCCATCCACAAGTGTATCCCAAAATTGAACAGTGAATTAGTGAAGACCACTTAATTTATTCCAAATTATAGAAAAAATCAAACAAATGATCACTGTCGAGATGCGCGATGCGAATTCTGTTTCTCCAAAAAAGAATAGGTGATGGGCCGAAGCTTGACACTGGAATTAGTACGGGTTGTACATTAATGACCCCAGCCACCACGTCTGGCTAAGCTCAAATATCTCATGTCTTGCCTGATTAATAATTTGAACTCGCCAATTAAATGGAACTTTAGGAATTTCGAGTACAACTGAAGGCCACAAACTTTTACTTTGAGCACGGGCATTACTTCTCTAGAGTATCGGAGGCATTATGTATATATAGAAATGATTCTAACACAATGAGTAACGAGGGATTAATGATTGTTCTTTTAAAGAAATGTACAAATAATAATAAAGCCGGTCATGTTTCTTGAACTTGAACCAAGGCAAAGAGGGCAACTTTCCAATCATAAAAAATGTTACTAGCTTTTCTTGTCACTTAGTTGATTTTTTTGCCAAGACTAATGCACTTAGAAATAGGTGGCAAAGAAAAGGAGATTTGATGCTTGAAGTTTGTGAGAAGAAGAGACATGAAATCAAGAAATTGAATTTAAATATTTGATAAAAATTGTTAAAACTTTTTAAAATAGTAAAAAATTTAAAATATTTAAAAATTAAGAAATATTTAAAATATTTTAAAAGCTTTTAAAAAAATTATAAAATCTCTCACCCTCTCCCGTTCTCTGTGCAATAAATTTTTTCTTTAAAACAAACTATAGATATTTTTTAAGAAAATTTTAATATGAATTGTCATTAATGATAATTATAAAACTTTTTTAATAACAATTTAACTCGTAATTATCTATAAATAGTAAAATATTTAAATATTATCTGTTAGCCCTAAGGGCATTATTGTATATGTTTTTTATTATGATTAACATATGTTTGTGTGATGAGTATAGCTTAGTCTCTATAGAACAAAAGAATCATTTTTGGAGGCTCAAGGCTACACTATATAAGAAGTAAAAGATCTTGGAACTAAAGCATAATGAAGAAGGAAAGATCAAGCCATTCCAAGATCAAGGCATTGAAGACTTATGTCTTAGTTATGCTAAGGTATTTTGTAAAACTCCCTAACTCTCATCTTTGTTGGTTGATCAAGTGTGAAGCTTCTTGGATGAATTTCTTTTTATAAACTATTCTTGAAAAATCCAAGTATTCTTGATAGAGTTTTTGATGCCTTCAAAAGTTTTCTTATCTCTAAAAGAGTATCAAGAATACATATTTTGAAATGTGAAGGAAGGTTCTGTTTGTTTAAGGAAAACTGGCTTGTTTAAGGAAAACTGGCTTTTAAGTCATGCTGGAAAAAAAGGGTCATCCGATTTTTAAACTGGTCATCCGATTTTTAAGAAGGATCATCCGATTTTTATAGGATGAGTCCGAATCTTTCTGTTTCAAAAATAGGCCGTTCGTTTTCTAAAACCGTCGTCCGGTTATAGTCTTTTACTGCAAAAATATTACCGTTACACAGTGTAACAGCTACTTTCTTCTCCTTCATATATATATATTGACTTTGATCAGCTGCAAAATGAATGGAGGTTGAATTGAAACTTGATTGAGATTATTTTAGAACATTTAAAGAGCTTTAAAAGTACATTTTTTCAAACATCTTCTTCTCATACATACAAATAGAAAAATCTTCTTGGAGCTTCATTGTTGATCATCCATCAAAGAAGAAGTAAAGAGGTGCTTGTAGAAGTATTCCATTGAGTTGTATCTTCCTCTTCTCAAACTCATTTGGTAACATTGTTCCTTACTCTTCTTATTCTTTTATTGTGATCAAAGGTTTGTGGAAAACCCTTTAGGTGATCCTTTGATAAATTTGTTGTATTGTTGTGTTGTGTAAACTTTGAGGTTTTTGTGTAAAACTCTTGAAGGGTGATCCTCATTGTGTTGTTGTGTAACCAACTTTGAAGATAGTGGATTTGTGAAATCCTTGGGTTGAGTCTCAAGGTAGTGGACGTAGCTCTTTGAGAGAGTGAACCACTATAAATTGTTGTGCATGTTCTTTAAAAGTTTAATTCTATGCTCATTTCTTGATTGCCAAAACTATAAGATTTTGTTTGGTGTGGATTCTTATCAAAAAGAGTTGAATTCTTTCACAAACAAATTGGAGGTTTATCTTTCTAATCACACAAAAGATTTTTTAAAATTAACCAAAAACCTTATTCACCCCCTCTAAGGTTTTTCAATTGATATCAGAGCAGGGCTTCTCTAAAAAAGGACTAACACCCTTGAAGCAAAAGATCTTTTATTTACTATGGCTAAAATTTCTAGTTTACCATATGTAGAAGGCTCTTCTACAAATAGACCTCTTTTTTCAATGGTACAAATTATACTTTTTGGAAATCTAGAATCAAAATATATATTTGCTCTATTAACTTTAATCTTTGGAGTATTGTAGAGAAATGACCTTATATTCCAAAAAAGGATGGAATAGTCAAGAAGGTTGAAGAATATGATGAGCTTGACTCAAGGAAGATGACTCTAAACTTTCAAGCTATGAACATATTGGCTGTGCCTTGGATGCTAATGAATACAATAGAGTGAGCGGATGCAACTCGGCTCATGAAATGTGGAAGTTACTTGAAGTAACTCACGAAGGCACCAATCAAGTGAAGGAGTCTAAGTTGGCTATATTGGTGAGAGATTATGAGCTATTCGTGATGAAACAATATGAAAGCATTAGTGACATGTTCACAAGGTTCACCAACATCACAAATGGCCTAAAGGCGTATGGGAAAGAGTACACAAGGGGAGATGTAAATAGAAAGATTCTTGATGCACTCCCAAAGGCATGGTAACCAAAAACTCTTGCCATTGAGGAATCAAAAGATTTAAGACAACTTCTTATTGAAGAACTCATAGGATCTCTCCTCACCTATGAGATGAAAATAAAAAGATTAGATGAAATAGAAGATGAAGACAAAGGAAGAAAAGGCATAGCACTCAAAGTGAATGTTGATGATCATACATGCTTGTCAAACAATGAAGATGAGATTGAGGATATGGCCTTAGTAATGAGGAAATTTAAAAGATTTTACAAGAAAGACTTCAACAGAAGAGGAAAGAATCCTCCATTCAAGAAAGGAGGACAAAGTTCATCACTCCTCAAGGCTAGATGCTTTGAATGCAATAGCACCGACCATCTTGTAACCGATTGTTCCAAAGCTATTGAAGAAGAGAAAGGAGCGTTGGAAGAAAAGCTTGAGGCATTAAAGAAAAAGAAGAAAGGCAAGGGCCTAATTGATGCATGGGATCAAGATACAAGTGAAAGTGAAGGTGATGAAAAGGGAAACATATGCTTCATGGCATTAGAAAATGAGGTACAATCTTCACCCTCTAACTCTTCTAGTATCCTTGATGATGATTGTGATGTTGATCCTAGTTTAAGGCTTATTGAAATGTATGATGAGTGCAAAAAGGTTACTAAATGAAACAAAGATTTGAAAAGCAAAACTCAATTTTTGTTAGATGAGAATTCAAGACTCATTTGTGAAAATAAAGCTATTCTTGAATCCTTGGAAGTTTTGAAGAAAGAAAAAGAGTGTTCAAATAATGACTTTCAAAAACTTATTTTAGAAAACAAAAACCTTTGTGAAAAGATTTCCTCTCTTGAAAAATGTTTGATTGATTATGAAGTCTTAAAGAAAAAGGTGAGTGATCTCACTCTATGTGTTGAAAAGTTCACAAAAGGAAAAGAAAACTTTGAAAAACTTCTTGGCTCTCAAAGATCACCTTTTGACAAAAATGGTATTGGATATAATCATTCCAATAATTTTTCTAAACAAACAGGTTTTGTAAAGGCCTCCTCATCCCTTTCACACATTTGTTGTACTTATTGTGAAAAGAGTGGTCATAAATCCACAAAATGTTTTATAAAAAGAAAGATTGAAAGGGGAGTAAAAACCATTTAGAAAATAAAAGAAAATCCAACTAACATTCATGGACCCAAAAAGATATGGGTACCAAAAGTCTTTTCTACTTCTTTTTTGTAGGAACACAAGTCAAGGACATCTAAGTGGTATTTGGATAGTGGATGGTTAAGACACATGACCGGATATGCATCCCTCATGAATGAGCTAAGAGAAACCGAAGTTGTTACTCTTGGAAGGATCATCGGTATAGGTAACATTAGATATGATTCATCTTCTTTAATTAAGGAAGTTCTTTTAAATTGATGTTTTGAAGTTTAATTTATCTAGTATTAGTCAATTGTGTGATTATGGCTACAAAGTTGTTTTTGAAAGTGAATCTTCTTCTATCATAAACAAGCTTGTGAACAAAACTAAGAGTTGGCATATGTCTATGTCTTTTATCTTGAAGTTCTCATTTCTCAAAACTTATAGTATCTCTTGGTTCATGATGATGATGCGTTTTTGTGGCATAGAAGGCTTGGTCATATTATTATGGATTCATTGAACCAACTTTCCTTAAAAGAACTTGTTAGAGGCTTACCAAAACTTCACTTTGAGAAAACTAAACTTTGTGATGCTTGTCAATTTGGAAAACAAATTAAGACCTCTTTTAAACCAAAGAAAATGATTTCAACTTCAAAACCTTTAGAACTCATTCACATTGATTTATTTGGACCAATGAGGACCACTAGTCTTGGTGGTAAGAGGTATGCCTTTATTATTGTGGATGATTTAAGATTCACTTGGACTTTGTTTTTAAGTCGAAAGGATGAAGCATTTCATGAATTTATTAAATTATTCAAAAGAGTCCAAACCTCCCTTGTTTGCAAATTGATTTCTATAAGAAGTGATAATGGGAGAGAATTCAACAACCAAGATTTTACAAAACTTTGTGATGATTTTGGTATTGTACATAACTTTTTTCGGTAGCCAAAACTCCTCAACAAAATGGATTTGTGGAAAGGAAAAATAGAACTTTACAAGAAATGGCAAGGTCAATGCTTTGTGAAAATTCCCTTCCTAAACATTTTCGGCCGAGGCCATTAACACCGCATGCTACATTATGAATCGTGTTCTCTTGAGACCATTTAAAAAAAAAAAAAAAACTCTTTTTGAACTTATTTTCAACAAAACCCCCTCAATTGGCTACTTCAAAGTTTTTGGATGCGAATGCTCTATCTTAAACACCAAGGATCTATCTTAAACACCAAGGATAATCTTGAAAAAAAGTTTGATTAAAAAAAATAAAATCCGATGAGGGAATTTTTTCTTGGTTACTCTTAAAAAAAAAAAAAAAAGGCCTGTAGAATTTATAACAAAAGAATGTTATGTTTTGAAGAGTATATTCATGTATATTTTGATGAAACTAACATTTTTGACAAGAAAGATGATGATGATGACATAGATAACTCTTTAAGCTACCAACCTTTGTACACTCAAGCAATGGAAGAACATGCTTATGGAGGAAGAAGAGATTGAAGTAACAAAAGAAAATGATCAAGAAGCTCAAAATCTTCCTCAAGATGTAATATATCCAAAGGGACACTCGAAGGATGAAATTATTGGTGATGTATTGACAAGGGATAAGAACAAGAAGGTACTTTATTGACAACTTTTCCCTATTATCTCAAATTGAGTCTAAGTTTATTGATAATGCTTTATGTGATGAGTTTTGAATTATTGCTATGCAAGAGGAATTAAATCATTTTGAAACAAAGAAAGTTTGGACTTTAGTCCCTAGACCACATGATCACCCCACCATTGGCATAAAATGAGTTTTTCGAAATAAACTAAATGATTCCGGAGAAGTTATTAGAAACAAAGCTAGACTTGTTGCCCAAGGATTCAATCAAGAAGAAGGCATAGATTTTGATGAAACTTTTGCTCCGGTTGCTAGACTTTAATCCATTAGAATGCTTTTAGCTTTTACTTGTTTTAAAAGGATTCAAGCTTTTTCAAATGGATGTTAAGAGTGCTTTCCTAAATGGTGATATCGAGGAGGAAGTTTATGTTGAACAACCTCTCAGTTTTGTGCATGAAAAATTTCCAAATTATGTATACAAACTTTCAAAAGCACTTTATGGTTTAAAACAAGCTCCAAGAGCTTGGTATGAGAAATTAAGTGATTTTCTAATTGGTATTATGTTATCTTGATGCCATGTTTTTTTTTTTATAGACTTCATGATGATCTTTTATGTTGAAAGTCCAATTGTAGTTCTATGATCCCTTGAAGTCTCTCCTAAATATCTTTTTGATTTATGACAAAAGGGGGAGAAATATGTGCAGGAACTAAGGGGGAGAAATAGTTGCAAGATTCTTATTTTGTTGCTTTTAAGTTTCATGCTTTCTTTTGGTTAGCTACATATCTTATGGTAATGTGCTTGGTTTGATGATTGTTTGATGTCATTCTTGGTGTGAAGCATGCTTTTAAGGTGAGCTTATTTTGTGTTATATTATCTTTCAAACCCTTGGCATGTTTTCAAATTCATAGGGGGAGTTATCTCTCTTTTATGGTGTTTGGTATGCTTTGTTCCTATTGATGATTTCTTTGAAGCATTACCATATTGATCATACTTGCTCTTTTATTCTTCTTGCATATGTATTTGTCATAATCAAAAAGGGGGAGATTGTTAGCCCTAAGGGCATTATTGTATATGTTTTTTATTATGATTAACATATGTTTGTGTGATGAGTATAGCTTAGTCTCTATAGAACAAAAGAATCATTTTTGGAGGCTCAAGGCTACACTATATAAGAAGTAAAAGATCTTGGAATTAAAGCATAATGAAGAAGGAAAGATCAAGCCATTCCAAGATCAAGGCATTGAAGACTTATGTCTTAGTTATGCTAAGGTATTTTGTAAAACTCCCTAACTCTCATCTTTGTTAGTTGATCAAGTGTGAAGCTTCTTGGATGAATTTCCTTTTATAAACTATTCTTGAAAAATCCAAGTATTCTTGATAGAGTTTTTGATGCCTTCAAAAGTTTTCTTATCTCTAAAAGAGTATCAATAATACATATTTTGAAATGTGAAGGAAGGTTCTGTTTGTTTAAGGAAAACTGGCTTGTTTAAGGAAAACTGGCTTTTAAGTCATGCTGGAAAAAAAGGGTCATCCGATTTTTAAACTGGTCATCCGATTTTTAAGAGGGATCATCCGATTTTTATAGGATGAGTCCGAATCTTTCTGTTTCAAAAATAAGTCGTCCGTTTTCTAAAACCGTCGTCCGATTTTAGTCTTTTACTGCAAAAATATTACCGTTACACAGTGTAACGGCTACTTTCTTCTCCTTCATATATATATATATTGACTTTGATCAGCTGCAAAATTAATGGAGGTTGAATTGAAACTTGATTGAGATTATTTTAAAACATTTAAAGAGCTTTAAAAGTACATTCTTTCAAGATCTTCTTCTCATTCATACAAATAGAAAAATCTTCTTGGAGCTTCATTGTTGATCATCCATCAAAGAAGAAGTAAAGAGGTGCTTGTAGAAGTATTCCATTGAGTTGTATCTTCCTCTTCTCAAACTCATTTGGTAACATTGTTCCTTACTCTTCTTATTCTTTTGTTGTGATCAAAGGTTTGTGGAAAACCCTTTGGGTGATCCTTTGATAAATTTGTTGTATTGTTGTGTTGTGTAAACGTTGAGGTTTTTGTGTAAAACCCTTGAAGGGTGATCCTCATTGTGTTGTTGTGTAACCAACTTTGAAGATAGTGGATTTGTGAAATCCTTAGGTTGAGTCTCAAGGTAGTGGATGTAGCTCTTTGAGAGAGTGAACCACTATAAATTGTTGTGCATGTTCTTTAAAGTTTAATTCTATGCTCATTTCTTGATTGCCAAAACTATAAGATTTTGTTTGGTGTGGATTCTTATAAAAAAGAGTTGAATTCTTTCACAAACAAATTGGAGGTTTATCTTTCTAATCACACAAAAGATTTTTTAAAATTAGCCAAAAACCTTATTCACCCCCCCTCCCCCCCTCCCCCCCTTAAGGTTTTTCATTATCTTTAGATAATTTTCTTTTAAAAATAGTTATTATGTCATATAATCGAAATGATATTGAAATAATTAAAAGTGTTAAACTATTCATAAATTTAGTATGAAGTTATCAAAATATACATTATATTTATTTAATTTATAATAACTCTAAATTTAAGGATTTTTTATATTAACAAATTTCTTATTATCTTAAAAAAATTGAGTGGTTCTTAATTATCAAAATTAAGACTCCGAAGATCTAATTGACACACATTATACTTTTTTCTTAATAAAAGATTATTCATTGATAAGTCAAAGTTATTACCACTAAAACAATCTCTAAACTCCACGTTGGAAAAGAGGAGAAATAGAAATTGGGATAACCTAATAACAAGAAAAATAAAAATTACACAAGATAACAAAACACAATCCCACACCCCAAAAATTCTAGGTGAGTAAGAAATACTACTAATACTAGTAAAATAAAAATGAAATACATAATAATCTTCTTCGCAGCAACTCTACTGTCGTTCTTTAACTGCAGGGACAAGCACCGCTTAGTTTCAACTTCTTCTATTAGGGTTAGCAATTTAAAAAATCATGGTCGAATCAACGATTTTAAAAATAATCCAAGAAGGAGTAGAGAGTTGAGAAAGAGCCCAGATCTTCTTCAGGCAAAACAACTCACTCCAAAATAAAGAGGGAAGAGATAGATCTACAAAGATAGAAGAAAAAACTCGCCTATAAGCCATAGACATTAATAAAAGAGACATAGAAGAAGACCTATTAAGATTTGCTGCAAAAAGAAAGGGTGGGAAACCGAAAAAGGAACAAGGGGATCGGTCAAGATCTAGCAATCGGCCATCAAAACAACCTCCAATCACAGAGTTATTCATGTTTCAAGTTTTCCAAATATTTACAAAAATTATTTCTTTCTAATCAACATAAACAAAATAAATATAATTTTACATATTTATAAACACAAAACTAAATAACATAACTAACAGAAATTAAAAAAAAAAAAAAGAAAAACGATGCGCTATTTATCACCTCAGCACCCCACACTGTCATATCATTCCCACGTCATTAATCAATTGCCATATCATTAATCAAGATTAATCTGAAATTTAATTGTTGTATTAGAGATAATGCACATAGAATAACACTTACTTTATGTGCGTTATGGCCCTTTTAAAAATAAAAAAAAAATTGTGACCTTTTTAGTGATTTTTTTAAAAATTTGGTCAAAACTGGAAAAAAAAATTCATTTTTGCCTGTAGGTAGGAAGCCATTTGTAGAGCAACACCGAGTACCTTAATTCTGCTTTTGGACTCATTTGATTTGATTCTATCTTGTTACGTCAATTCTCACTCATTATAAACTCTCTCTAGTTTAAGGAAAACTTGAAGTAGCAATGGGGAAGGCCACATTAATTTTCTCTGGCTAGATTATTCTGCAACAATCTTAATTTGATATGAAGATTTTAAAAAAAATCAACCTTTGTAACAAGCAGTAGCGAAATCAAAATTTAAATGTTGAAGTAGTTTAAGTGCATTTCATATTCGAAATTAAATAGAGAAATAGGTAAGAATAGACAAATGGTTAAAATACTTTACAATATTTTAAAATATTCTTAAAAAGATAAATTAAAAATATTAGTTCGTGAACTATTTTTTTAGTCTTAACTTAATTCTTAATTTTTGTTTTTATTTTTTTTGGTTCACGAATAATTAATTCCAGCCATTAATTCCACAAGTAAATCAGTCATAAGAAAGGTAAGAAAGACATTTTACTCACTCATTTCCATTACTCTATTAAACAAAACAATAAGGTGTAATTGAATACTTAAAATATTTTTGAGATTAATGTGAAATTTTCTCCAAATACTTATCTTCTAAATCTAGAGAAAAGTTGTCTCTGAATCTAGAAAAACTTTTCTCTAATTGAATATTTAAAATATTCTTATTCTTGACTTTAATTTATTTTTACTTTAAATTTAGAGCAAGAAAAATTTCAATGTAGAAATTAATTAAAATAATAATAAGAAAAGAGAAAAGTTTGAAAGAGACTAAAAGAATTATTAAAATTCTTAAAAATATGATAAATAAAAGATAAAATAATAAATAAAATAAAAAAATTATATTTTAATATAAAAAGCAAGTCCAGACCATTAATAAGTATGAAATATAATGTATTAAAAAATGTAATAGAAACTGTGGCGGCCCTCAATTTTTCCCGCTAAACCCTTGATACACGATCAGACTATCGTAGGTGGTAGAAGTGTGTTTGCTTCTCTTCTCCTCTTCTTCATTTCCATGCCAATTTCGATTCAAAATCTCATTCATGATTAGCAATTTACTTCCATCTCGTGTTTGAATTTTCATTTTCGTTCCGTATTATCTTGTGTTTGAATTTTAGGGTTCCAACCAAGATGACGGATTCCATTCCAGAAAAAAAAAGCGGATGACGGATTCCACTATGGGTGGAATCTCCTGGCTCCCTCTTCATATTCTCCAGCGCATTTTGTTGTTTCTTCCGGCGGATGATGCAGCTCGTACCAGCGTTTTGTCCAAGACATGGTGTGCTGCTTGGGTTTCGCTCCCTGTTTTCAATTTTGAATTTGTTGGAAACATTTCCAGAAATTCAACAGCGGAGGAATTTCGGGAAGAAGGGAACAAGTTGAACCAATTTATCAGAGTCACGGCGATGAAATTAGGTCAGCAGAAGTCTGTCATAGAGAAATTCAGGTTCAATTTAGTGCTTCTTCAAGATTTAAAAACAGTCGTCAGCTGCATTCACCTAATTATCATATTGCTCACTAGAAACTGCGTCAGCGAATTAGAACTTCGCATAATAAAAGAGGGAGGGTCCTCCATGTTTTATTCACTGCCTAGTAGTGTATTTGCTATCAAATCTCTGGTGGTTTTAAAATTAGGTGGTTTCAAGTTGAAGGGACCCTTTTTTGCTGAGAATTCAAAGTTTTCTTGCTTAAAGGAACTGTCTTTGAATTATATATATTTGAATGATGAGGTTATGTCTGGGCTGATTCGGTGTTCTCCTGCACTCGAGGACCTGTGGATCATTCATTGTTTTGGATTAAACATTTACTAATACCTAACCTTCCTAGACTTCGGGAATTTGCGTTGGAACAGTGTTATGCTGAAGATGAAAAGATTGAGACAATCAGTGTTGAAGCAGAGCATCTTGAATCCCTTTGGTATAAGGGGCCTAGAAGGGAGTTGGGAATGGAAATGGCAGCTTTTAAGTATCTGAAAGAACTGACACTAATACGTGTTAAAATATCTGATCAATTGTTTGAAGATCTTGTTCCTGAATTGCCTCTCCTTGAGGATTTGTCATTGCTTGGGTGCTTCGATTTGAAGAGGGTAAAACTCTCCAGTCATTTGCTTAAAAGGTTGAGGTTGGGTTTGTATCGCAGTTTGCAGGAGGCTACAATTGATGCCCCAAATCTAATATTATATGAGTATGCTGGAAATATGTTGCCTCGTATATGCAAATTTGATGTATCAACTCTGCTTGAGCCTTCCCTTGTATTTGATCGTAGACTATCATGTAGACACATCTTGGTTTCTTAGTCTGAGGCAGAATCTTGCAAATTTTGAGCAGTACAGCAACCTGGGCTTGCTTATTGTTGATTCCAAAACGGTAATGTCTGCTGTCTATTCTTCCTACTTGTTGCACGCAGGATTCTCTCTAACATCCTCTGCAACATCTTGAATAATATTATTTTTATCTATTATTTGGGGTTACCTGATTTTATTGGAGAGTGTTACAGTTGTTAAAAGAAGATTTGGACAGTCCAATTTGTTGTATACTCCCTTCTTGCTCGTGATTATTTTTCTCAAACCTGATTTTCTCTCTTTTGCTTTGCATGGTGTTGATGGGGAAGATCCATTTCCTCCCTGAAGAATTGGAAGAATTTTCATTACCTCAGTTGCCTGTTGTCAAGCATATTACATTCTTAGCTGTTGATAAGGAATTGTCACCAACTATCTATGAGACTTGGTTGGATGGTTTGCTTTGGTGGTTTCGTCCTGAATATGTCACTATGCAGTCATTCAAAAACAAAACACTCAGCCAGGAAGTTGTATCAGTATGATCAGCTGGAGAATCCTTTTTTGTTTGAGAGCTTTAACATATGAATTTTAGTTCATTTTGTTACTGTTTCTGTTCTCTGCTGATGCCTGCAGTTCTTGTTGGAGAAGATGCTCGGCTGGAGTGAATCTCCCCAATGCTGCAACTCCAGTTCTAGCAAATGTTGTGAAAAGTATTCAAAGAGAAACCTCAACTATGGGTGACCCTTTCCTGTACGATTCAAAAACTGGTTTTAAATATAAATTTGAATGGGAGGAAAGGAGCCACCATAGCCCATGACTGCTCCTAGTTCTACTTCGAACGTTCATGCAAAGCATCAGGCATGATTATTAAACCTCTGTTTTAACTTCCAAAACTCTTTTCAAAAATGTGATTTTTGTTGGCTAGAAAACTAAAATGTGGTTTAGGCATTAAAAAGATGAAGAAAAAGTACATGCCCATGTGGTTTCTACACACTTGGGCTACAAAACCTCTAGTGCTTTTACACTGAGTTATGCAAATAACCTCTAGGAAAATTGCAGGAATATATTCTCCTAAGTCCACACTTTATTCATTTTTTGATGTTTCTACAATCTAAACAGCATTTTCTCCACTATTTGCTTTTGTTGCATCAATTTCTTGTTGATTTTTGTCAAGATTTATATCTGATAATTGCTGATCAATGGGCAATATTTGTTCATTATTTGAGGTTGATGATGATGGTTTTGCATCTTTGCCTTTTCCCCATATCACAAGATATAAGCCAACAACAATCACAAATGCTCCAAATACCCTGCAAGAAAAGTAGAAATTACACATTATTTCATGAATTTATCATAATATAATCCTAGAAACCGCGCTGTTTAAGAAAATACATAATTTTAGATTTTTTTTCTTGTATGGATTAGGATACCCTTGAAACTCTTCTTTCTTCTCATTATCATTTCTACAAGTTTTCATATTAGAAGACTCAAAAGATCCTAAAATTTGCTTTTAACGGGAGAGTATAATAGGAAAAAATTTACTAAATGTTGTATTGTTGAAACAAGAGCATTGGTGAGATGAGACAAGTAAAAAAGCTGGAGAAAGTATAAAATTTGTTATGTACCTTCCAAAATTCAATTTCTCAGAGAGAATAAAAGTGCTTAAAATTGCCACTATAACCATGCTTAAAGGACTAAAAGCAGTGACAAAAACTGGTCCTTTTGTCCTCATTATTATTCCTGATACATAGTAAGCAACTCCTGAAGTGATTATCCCCTGCATCCATCAAACAATTCAAGCTTCTCAGATGGTCATTTTCCACAGCTAAGTAAAAATTTAAGGACAAAAAAAGAATTAATGCTTACACTGTAAACATAAGATAAAAGAATATTATCCCAATGTATAGCCCATATTCTTGCATTGCCTCTTTGTGCCACCAAAGTCACCACGGTGCCTTGCAATGCCCCAGACATGCATATTAGGCTGGTTAGGGATAGTCCAGCAGGGTAGGACTTCAAAGTCATTGCCTGCAAAAGGAATAAGTCCCATGTTGTCATCATCCACTTAATACTTTCAGGAAAGCTATGTGAATCTAGTTGATCTACAATTAATTGGTTTATCAAGGGGTAAAATTGTCCACACAAACATATGAGAAATATACTTTCAGCACTTATTGGTTCGTAAGGGATAAAATTGTTTACACAAGAGAAAGGTGCTTCTGCCCCTATTGTGCTGTAAGAGGTAAAATTATCAACACAAGAGAAATATACTTTCTGCTTATATTAGTTCAGTAATATGTAAAATTATTAACACAAAAGTTCGCCCTTACTAGTTCGGTAAAGGGTAAAATTGTCAACCCAAGAGAAATGTCATTTTTGCCCTTATGATTCTGTAAGGGATAAAAGTTGTTAGCACTGCCCTTATTGGTTCGATAAAGGATAAAATTGTTAATTTTTGTTCCTTATTGTTACAAGTACTTTTTGTAATAAATGACACTCTTACGCTTATCGATCTAATGAATTGTGGATCAAACTTGATCCACATAGCATTATTCAAGGTGCATTTGAATTGGGTTTAAAAACCTAAATTCATTTCTTTTTTTTACTTTAAATCTCACTTTTCCTCCTCTCACAAATAATTTATCTTATATATATATATATATATATTTGTACCTGAAGGATGTAAAAACCAGCCCAACAGAGGCAACCAGCAGTGATCATAATGGAACCTTTGACAGGATCTTGATTAGTTGTAGCAGAAGAAGTTGTATTGTGAACATTGGCAGCATTGTCCTTCATCCATGGCAATCCAATTGAAGGTCCTTTGATTAATGTCATTATCATTGCACCACCTACTGTTACTATTGTACCCATAATTTTTGCTTGGCTACGTATTTCTTTAATTTTGATCTTTTCCATCCTGCAAGTTTTTTGTTTCAATTATATTAAGAATAAGGGCAAAATTGGAAAGATAAATAAAAATATATATATATTTTCTGCCCCTTGCCGATATAAATACTTATCCTGCAAAATAACCCTTATTGAACTAATGTTGATATCTTTATCATCACTCTTTATTAATCCAAATCTTCCCACATTCTTGGTACTAATTAATTAGTTCTAAATAATGACTTTTCATAAGCAAGTGTCAAGCACTTTTTCTTAATTATTTTTTTTAAAAAGTCAGTATGAATTGTACTGGTAGAATCAAACTCTTACTTAAAAGAAGATTCGGCTTAAACTTCTTTTAATATGACATCATGTCGAACTTATAATCATATAGTGACATTAACAGACTTCTTACTAACTTACTAATTATCCGGCCCTTTTTTAGGCATAAAAATATAATAATATATAAAAAAAAAATGTTTCTATATACTTTTCATAATCATAAAGTTGTTTTCAATAACAAAATCTTCAAACATGGAGAAGAAAATATTAAATTAAAAATAAATGTATAGGGATAAATGTTAAGATATTTAAGTGGCTTAATATGAATAAAATTAGAAAGATAATGAAAATGTACATTTTACCCCTATCAGTACAGATACTTTTAACAGTAAAATGACTCTTTTACCCTCAATCGAGCCCATTAATAGATTCGGTATATTGATCCTTGTAACAACACTCATTTATTAATTCTTGCATGAAAGAAATATGATACCTAAAAAGACATGCCAACAAAAATGTTAAGGCAGGAAGCATATTAGTCATTGCAGTAGCAAAGGTTGCTGTAGTATACTTCATTGCTTCATAGTACAAATTCTGGTCCAGAACAGGTCTGTAAGTAAACAACAATAAGTTTGTCAGAAAAGCTTCAGAAAATGAAAAACCCGAAACAAAAATCTCAAAATAAAACTCTGTGCAAGTACTTACTCTAACAACCCGAGTAAAAATATCCTCCAAATCACAGAAAATGTCATTTTAGGCCTAATTTTCCTGTGGGAAAAAAGAAATCAAGAACTTGATGAGATTAAATTCAAGAACAAAAAATGAACAAAATTGAAATGAGAACTAAGGCAAGGAAAATGAATTCAAACCTTTCTAACACAACAGCAAATGGAGCAAAAGTAACAGCAGCAAAAAGATTTCTATAAACAGCAAAAGTATAATGACTCATTCCTGAATTTAAAGCAGATTTTGCAATAATAGCAGAACCTGCATAACCAAATTGTAAACAAATGACAGCCAAATAAGGTTTGGCATGTCCATACAACTTCAATAATGACTCTTTAGACATGTTTCTTCTGTTTGTCCTTACTCTTACAATATCTCGTCCCGTATTTTTCTTTTTTTTTTTTTAATCACAAAAAAAATGTTAATGCAAAGATTGATGATTTTCTTGTCTCGTTGGTAAGGGTATATATAGACCTCTTTGTTGGAGAAGATGATAAATGCTGTATGAGTACGTCTCCATTTCAATACTATGGCCTCCACTACATACAAACCAAATGGAAAAGTTTAATGGAGCTTTTTTAGGTTTAGTATTGGAATCAACGGCATATTCAATATATATATATATATATAAAATGTATCTATATATATTGCAAAAAGCATAATTTGCTTATGAAGAAGAAAAAAGAGGACTTGTGTACAAGTCATTTGTACTAAAGCTATATATAACATTTTTGTGAAAATATGAATTGTAAGAGGATATTTTTTTCTGGGTGGGGGATAGAAACTATACTTTATATAGTACAAATATGGGAAAATAGCATATTAAGTCCAAAAAATTTATGACTTAATATGATATGCTCTTCAAAATTTATTTTCTAGCGTTTTGGTCTCTAAACAATTTATTATGATAATTCAATAAGAACTTTTTTATCGTCAAACATTTAATTTTTATAAAAGAAAATCACACAAGCTACTCATATGTCGTGTACTCTGAAGTGTGAACAAATGTATTACGAGTCAATCCTTTTCATTTTTTTTTTTTTTGGAAATGAGTCATTCCTTCCAAATGAAACATATTTAAAGCCTAATATTGGAGGAGAAATAAAAAATGCTCTCTTTCGCAAAATCGTATATCACTCGTGTTTGTTTTGGAGATGCATGACTCATAATACCTATTTTGCCCTTCAAAATTACTATATGTGAACAGTTAGTGTTTTTTTTTTATATATATATAGAAGTTAAGTGTTTAATTGCAAAAGGATCTTATTGAATTGTCATAAAATATTTAAGAACTATTTATAACGAGAGAACATAAATTTTAAGAATCATATTATTTCAAAACATGAATTTTAGGAATTAAATAGGTCATTTTTCCTAAAAATAAATATTCATCATACACTAATAATGGAGCCAAAATTACAATAATGGTTTTGGTGGTTTTTTGAATTTTTTCTCAATGTAGTAATATACTATCAAAACAAGTATATTGGAATGAGTTTTTTTCATCAATCTTTCTAGGGAGTGTTTCATTGTACATGAATAAGTATATACTTCCACCTTTAATGCATGATTAGTTCATGAAGTGTACGCCACTTTGCTTAGTGGGATGTCCTCATTCCTTTTCCTTGGTTAAATTTTGAAATTTTCAAGCCTAAAATGGTAAATATATAATTTGTAATTCATTTTCGTGAAAGTTTTAAATTTACATTTTTTTATAATTTTCTTACGTTCTAAGTTAAAATTTTAAGAACGTTATATGTTCCAAATCATTCATTCGTTCTTAATTACAAATATATTCTTGCTTTCATAATCAAAGTATTAATTATGAATCTACTTTTATATATATATATAGAAATATTTCTACACACCAAGAATTATATTCTTATATCAATTTTTTTCTCACCTAGCAAAAAATACTTGAAAGATTAAAACAAGGATTGCACTATTAATAAAGTTCTTTCCTATCTCAAAGGAAATTTCTACTATAAAAATTAGCTCAAAGTATCATTGAAAAAATGTTATATTTCTCTTTCGACTACCACTATAATTTATTTTTTATTTTTTTGTGCCATTAAACATTTTTATATCTTCTTTTAAATCATTTTATCATCACTTCATACGTTAGAAGAATCCATTAAGATTTGAACATGTAGAATATTTATTAAGAAATATTCCATACAAATTCTTTTTACATTAGATATATTAAATCAAATTAAATTACGATATATGGGAAGTGATAAAGAATCATAAAAAGACATAAAAAATAATTTAATATCAAGAAAAATGAAGAATGAAATTTAATGACGTCAAAAAGAAGAATATAATATCCGTCAGCTAAGGATATTTTGAGCTAGTTTCTCTTCTACTATATACATAAGAGGACAAAATAAATAATTAGGGACATAACCCTCTTATACAAATATTAAGTTACATCATTATTGAATGCCTTGTATTACAAGAAATTACCATTTCACATATACAAGTTATAACAAAATCTTAAAACATTGGTGATATATAACAAACCAAATTCCTTAATTAAAAACTAAACTATATTAACGCCTCATCTCTCATCATGTGGCTACTATATATATATGTATCCCATGCACGTAACTATTAAAGACTAATTAAGTGGGCCTCCTAATTAACAGCTGAGATAGAGAGTTCATGAATTAATGTCAAAATGCCCATCATTCTCAAATATATTAATCAAATGATGTTGTTACATTAAATAAATTTCTAGTGGAATTTGACTTGTTTTTCTCAATTAAAACATCCATCTCTAAACCCACCGTAAAAATTCAAAAGCCACCCTGGAAATGTATCAATAATATCACTCACTCACTGTTTCTTTTTTATTTAAATATATCAAGATGATTGATTCGAATTCAAAATCTCTAGTGCTATAAGAAATTATTCTATTACTGAATTATTATTTTGTCACAGATCTGTCTTGAAATATATATTTTAGAATTTATCATTTATATATGTTTTATTTTGTAAAATTTATTAATCAAACTACTATAAAACAATAATAGGATAGGATGATCTTCTAGAAATGCCGTCTATGAGAATTTCCTATATTATTTCTACTGAGCATGCTGCAATTCTTTCTTTTGCTCGAAGGCTTGCGACTTCTTGAAAGGTCTAGATACTCTCTAGGTGGAAAGTAGAGAGTAATTGTCAAGATAAGTAGTCACGAATATTCAAGATGACTCAAAGAATCTCTTAGAAATTGATTATATTCTTGATGCTATTCGTTGTCTTTTATCAAAATTAATCACTTGCTTTTTTTTAGGAGGAATATTGCTAATATATATAGTTGTGCGTCGCTCAATCAATTTTGCACTTTCAACATATCTTCTTATGTTTAAATAAAATGCTTCTCTGGTGTATTTTTTGATACTATTTCTATCAGAATAATATAATTTTCTTTCTTTAACTAAAAAATAATTATAAAATAAGTGTCACGATAAAAAAGATATATCAGAAGAGGATCAGACACTATGAATGGAAGAATATCAAGATTTTGCTTCTCTCTGATCTGACTCTGTGAGTTGAAACATTGGATTGATTCTGACTTTGGTTTCTTACGTTTGAGCATTTATGAGGATGGAATTCGAGTCATCAAAAATAATACTATAAAAAAAAACATGCATTATTATATGTTTCATGAATCAAACTATGCAAAGACAAGAAATGATGGATTATTCGTGGCCAAAAATCAAAGTTTTAGAATAAAAAGGTAAGGCTAATATTATTACTGCCTAATATTCTAAACAAAAATGGCTTCCATCTCATACTTTCATAACCATTTGATGCCATTTTCTCATTCGAGATGAGGTTGTTTTGTTCAGCCTTTATTAGGCAGAATGCCACAATATCATATATTTATCCAAATCAAATATATATATATTATTAATGTTTAATTGTGAACCAACAATTTTCTTACTCAAAATCCATTTCTTCTCTCACATTGGTTGATTAATATATTAATATTTATATTATATTATATTGAGTTTGTGACAAAAACTATTCAAGTTTTAATGTTTGATTAATTTTTTGTGGGTATTGCAATTATTCATGTGTTTATCCCCATGACACCAACATCTGGCTTAGTATCATAGGATAAGTACTTTACAAAGGAATAAGAATATTCAAGGGCATAATAGACATTTTGGAACATATATATTTTTTTCTCAAAAGAGTGATGATATGGTAATCTAATCGATTGAATCAAATAGGAATAAAAGTATTATTTATGATAGAAAGTATTTGTACAAATAAGGAGCAGAAAGTATACATTAACCTCTTGTCCCTCAAACAAAATAAAAAAATAAACCTATTATTGACAATTTTCTCTCATTTAATTCAAATCAATTGTATTGACTTTGATTCAACAAAACTTATATATTATTTTCATCAAAGAAAATTGGGTCATAAACTTGAAAGTTTCAATTATGAACTCGATTTAAAAGTGGATACATGGATTATTCAGATTAAATTAAATCACGTGGTACATCTTATTAATACTTTATACTTTTATTTTTATAAATAGGGACATGATCTATAAGATTGGTGATGTAAATTAATATGGTCTAAAAAGTTCATACATTAACATATGGATCGAGTCGTAATTTTTGTCATGAAAACATATCTTATATCTTAATATATATTATTCCATTTCCTCTCTAATATATATATATATATATATAAACTGAGTATATAACAAGATTTTCTTATAAACTATAAATTAAATAAGAATTACTTGAGTTTTTCTGCTACCATTTGAGTCCTCCAAATGGTGAGACTTCCACCTTGTGCCTATATGAATTTCCAAAAACAAAAAACAATAATAGATCTATAAGAAATGTTTTCTTTCCGTTTAGAATTAAATGTCTACTTCTTTTTTTTATTTTTTTTATTATTATTATTGAAAATCAATAGGGGAAATAAATAACATCCAATTTGAGACGGAATAAGCAATGACACATAAATCTTAAAAGGGAAAAAAAGAAAACAAAGAAAATGAAGACAATACAAAGCACTTGATAACAAGATGAGTGTGAGTGTGATGTACACTCTTTTGAACTAACAAGATGAAAAGTATAAAAGAATGGAAGTATTGAGGTTCTCTTTAATCTTTAATTGGCTCCTTTTTTTTTTTTTCCATAGAGAGAGGCACCTAATTAATATTAATTTCATTTCAATTTTTTCCTTATTTGGTTGGGGATTATCATCAAGATAAGGTTTTAAAAGTTGAGAAAGAAACAAAAGTTTAAAGCTAGGTTGAGGTGTGTTTAAATTATAATCTTATTCTTTTATTTTATATACATATCATATACATCTTTATTTTATATATAGATATATATAAATTCATAACTAATTAATCTATATTATTAATTTCTGTTTCAAAACACTGTCAGGAAGTAAAGATTATGGTTGATTACTTTTTCTTCTCGAAATTTGTCTAAATTACTATTTCATTATTCTATTTTGTATATATTACAAATAAATTCTTATCATTTACATTTTTATAAATAATTAAACCCTATTACTAATTTCAGTAAAAAATCATTAGAAAATAATGATTCTATAGCAAAAAGTTTAAAGTTTTCCTAAAATATCATTGTCTGTCTTATTCTTATTTACTATCTTTATTAAAAAAAAAATTATTAGTCTAATTTTTGTAGTGAAGGTTATTATTGTGTTAATATACGATAATTAATAAAACATAAACTTGCATAATGATATTTTATAAAAATTTTAAACTTTTTCTTATCGCAGAATCATTATTTTCTGATTAATTTTCTTAATAAATACGGATTAATAAGTTATGAAAGTATAAACTACAAGGATATAATTGTAAAGTTAGATGGATGAAATTGTAGTTTGGACAAACTCAAGTGGAAAATGTAATTAACCTAAAGATTATATAATAAAAAGTTAGAAATTTTCCTAAAATATCACTTGTTGAACATAATTCATTTTTATTTTTTATTTTTTTTGCTTCCACATATTAGAAAACTTAATATTATTTCTAAAATATTTTGTTGTGGTTTTAGTTTTTGTAATGAAGGATGTTATCATCTTAAAAATAGTGCTAAATAAGAATTAGATTTACAAAATAATATTTTGAAAATTTTTTATTACATAACCATTGTTTTTTCATGGTTTTGTTTTGTCAAAATTAACAACATAAATTAATTAGTTATGAATAAGTAAAAAAAATAATCATGTAATAATTAATACAAACTAGATAGACAAAATTGTAATTTACACAAACCTCAAGGAGGTATATATGTAGTTAACCTTAAAGGAAAGCTTTTCTTTAGCCGGCGGCCATGAGATAGATACACCCCATTTGCACAGAGGAAGACGCTGTAAAACTCTTCCACTAAACGAAACGAAGACGCGATAAAACTCTTCTACTAAACAACTGAATTCATAAAATTTGAATTCGAGCCCTCTACAAGGAGATCATCAACATTGCAAATTCCTCTTTTAGTTGAAGTTTTGTGTAAAATAGTGAGATGGAGAGTATTCCGTTAAGAGCAAAAAAAATATGAACAAAGCTCCTCCCATACGCCACTAACTGACTGACTATTCCAAAATGGTTCCTTTCTTTTCCCCAGCCATTTCTCTAATAAGTTTCCGTTTACTCTTTAATGAATTAAAAGCTCTCCATTGTTTTCTGTTTTCGTTTTCTTTTACAGTTAGTTACAAAAACAAAACCTAGTAAAAGAGAAAATCATTATCTAACAGCTAAACTCAAGTTTTAATAGACCCGATAATCTGTCCAACGTCCATGCTACGATATGATGAGAGGCTATTCCTCCCGGAACGAATGATCAAATTCTTCCACGACCCACCCACCCACATTGGATTTACAGGTTATACTTTTCCTGTTAGTCCACCGACACAGTATAATGAGAGGCTATTCCTGCCGTAACAAAATGATCAAAACCTTCCACACCCCATGATGGATTTTATTATAGGTTATACCTGTTAGTCCATGAGGATTGGACACTCTGTCCAGGACCATACAAGCACATTACATGAAATGCTCCAAAACCAAAGCAAGCCACTACAGAAAGAAAAAGTATGAATCCCAAAGGGCTTAGGCGAATACAAAGAAGGTTTTCGAGCAAGCAACCTTAATGAATATTAGTAGCATTTTTTCACATATTTGCCTGAGATATCAGCATCTTGTCTACAAGCCGATACCAGACAAGAAAAAGAATGTACCGATCCTAGTTATTCACTTTGAATACGGAGGTGTATAAGGTAAATGACTAGTTTTTCAGACCATCATAAAGCACAAACAACAGATTATGTGGCATCAATAAGTTTTTGAATGGATTATTCAATACCGGAAGAATCTCAACATGGCACGCACGTTTCATTTGGTGACTTCAGTTTGGGTAGTGAATTGGCTCTCGCTGCAAAGCTTTTTGAACGAGTTCAGTTTGTTCCTTGATGTGGACCTGCAGGAAACCAGTTGCGGTGGCAGCAGATGGGGCGCGACCAACGTATTTAATGTCATCAATGTCACCCCTTCCCAATGCTTTCATGGCGGTGCAAAGTCGGGGTGATATATAGCTGTATGCACCCATGTTCATTGGCTCTTCCTGGCACCAGACAATCTCAGCATCTGAAACAAACACAACAAAGACAGTACAAATATGAGTCCTGTGCAATGCACTTCTGTTTGTCCCATGTGGGCTGTGCAAACAGTGAACTAAGCTTTGCAGTGCGCTGCTAATCTATGAGTAGAGAAGTGAGTATTAACCGGAACCTCAGGGATTCTAATAGTGTTCGCATTATGTCAAGGGTACATTCAGGCAACGCACCGTTAATTGTAATAGAAAAGAAATAATCAAAAATAGGATGAAGCTTAGCTCTGAGGGTTTCTCGGCAATTTATTGAATTATAATTTTCTTTGTACACAATTACCCCTTTCTATAAGTTAGTTCAACGAGAGAATTTCTCCTACGCAGTTGTAGAAGACCATGAGCCTTCTTGTCATTAAACAAATGGTACTCATCCCAATATTTTACGGGATAATGATGGCAGTTTTGTATCTTACGAGTTAAGAGTATATGCAAGATGATGCAGCTTTTAATAAAATGCAGACAGGTGTCAAAAATCATACTTGGATATCGTTTTAATTCACGCTGGATCAGATCATATGGGAAGGGACAAAGCTGTTCCACACGACAAATAGCAACATCCTTCCTCCCCACTTTCCTCCTCTCTTCATCAAGTTCATAATAAACCTGCGGAAGTAGCAAAAGTTGTAAAACTAAACAGACACTTCCCATCCAGTAGCAGAGTTCTAAGTGACAAAAACCACTAAACAAGATAAATTTACATTTCTATAGCATTGAACCCTTACAAGCTATCAATTAAACGAAATAAAATGATGAGACATGTAAGTATATTTGGTTTTGGTTTCATTTTCAAAACCAAAACACAAACCCTCACTTTAGACTTCACCTATTCTCTCACAAACAATCCACTTTTTACAAAAATCGCAACAAAATAACACTTTTTTTCTGAAACAAGACCTAATCCTGGCACATCCCTTATTCTGTGTGATTGTTTTATATGAGGTATTTTCCAATTGGATGTGATGCACAACACTGGAACAAGATGGAGCTTAAGGAATGGTCCTGTTCTCTATTGCTTAAAATGAAATTTTAGCTTATTTTAAGCTATAAGTTGTTTTTAGCTGTTCTCGATTGCTTATTTAGGGTGCATTTGGATTAGATTTGAAAATCAAAATCCATTTCTTGTTTTGCATTGGACCCCACACTTACCCCACATCTTCTTTCATATAGAATTTACCTTTTAAGAAAATCGAGAAAAAAATATCTAACTGTTTTCAATTTAATTTCTAATCCAAATGCACCCTTAAATCTGATTATAGCTTAAAATAAGCTGAAATAAGCTATTTTTGAGAAGCTACCCTAGAGATGATGCTTTTTTGAATACCCATGATATTAAAATTAAAAATATTAAAATATTTATTTAAAAACAACTTTCTTAAAAGCACTTTTTTAAACTGCTTAAAAAAAGCAGAAGCAATGGAGAACAAGCCCATAGAATATTGCTTCTCAATCAGGCTATTACAAAATAGAAGTGATGCTCTTGCAATGATACAAAATTACACACCTTTCCAGAGCAAAGAACCAGACGACTAATGCCTTCCTCAAGATTTGAGTGATCATTCTGGTCTTTTATGAGGCGCTTGAATCTGGTCCCTTGCTTATCAAAACCTGGGTGGCCTTGGACATCATCAAATTCAGAAAGATTTGACTTGCATTCTTTATGACGGAGCAAGTTCTTTGGAGACATTACAATTAGTGGTTTACGGAATTCCCTATGTATCTGAGATGCAAATATGAAAAATAAGAAACCAAAGCATGTTCAATGAATGGCAAACATTAAAGTACTCAGGTCGCACTTACTTGACGCCGAAGCACATGGAAATAATTTGCAGGTGTAGTTACATTAACCACCTGCCAATTGCATTCTTGAATTTGCTTTCTCATTGTTGGTTCCATCTCTGGGATAACATAGGGGTTGTCATCACTCATCTGCCAAAAACGATAAACAAATTAAATAACAAAATGGAGTTAGTGATAGCAGGCCTTCCTGGAGGGAGAAGCGTTGGAATTAGAAAAATGTTCAAAAGAAGATGCAAGAACTTTTATACAACAAGCAAGAAATAGCAAGACGTTTATATTTACAAGATAAACACACTTCTTTTTTAGGAAAGTTTAACAAAGATTGAATGTACAAGAAATGGAGGAAGCAAAATAAAGAAGTCATCAATGAAAAGAAGAAGCTGTCACAAAGGTAAACTCAGATACAGATCACCTTGAGTTGAGATACAGGGTTAACATAGCCAACGACCAAGTTCAAAGTTTAAGAGAATGAGACTAAACAGCATAGACTGTAAAGACCACGTTAGCATCAAATGGTACAAATAAACAGATAATTGCACCCATAGTAGTTTCAAGTACACTGTCTCTGTCTGCCTGTTTTAACTCTACTTAAATAATAAATAAATAACACCAGAAGGGAAGTTAATCGAGAAATTTAGTGAAATGTGGATATATATATATATACAGAAAACCTGTTTAAACTGTTGTACCACGTAAATAACTCCGATTTAAAAGTACATTACCATCGCTATCAGTATCAGTTACACCACCTCTGAATTCAGGATGAAGAATTGGAAATTCTTCTCCAACAAGGCAACAGATTCACAAGATCTACCAATCATCAGCATACAAGCACATATACAGAGCCACAACAGACAAAGTTGACGACCACAATGGAATAAAAAGAAGAATGCACACAAATCCAAAAAATAACAAATTAGAAGACATCTGTATCTCTCATTTCTGCATATTTTTTAAAAATGTCTGAACACTCACTCAGTCGCACATGGACATACTGGGGGGGGGGTGGGGGGGGGGCAGATCACGATTTTATGAAGACAATACAAAACAACACACCTGTAGAAACCGTTCCAAACGTGCACTAGAATGTTCAGGGCCCTGGCCATCATAGCCATGAGGCAGAAGAACGACCAATCCCGTCTGACGCAGCCACTTGGCCTCTCCACTGCTCAAGAACTGATCAAATATGACTTGAGCTCCATTAGCAAAATCACCAAACTGGGCTTCCCACAGTACCAAGGAATTCGGGTTTTCCATTGAGTAACCTAATTCAAAGCCCAGAACACCAAACTCCGACAGAGAGCTGGATGAATAAAGGTAAATGTTCAGAAAATTTTCCATTATTGAAAAAATTCAATACTTTGTAGAGGGAGCATCACTTTGCAGCAATTCAGGTCAAGTGTTTCTAGCACGGCAGTCTTAACAAGTAGAAAATATTAACTTTTTGCTTTAGCTCTTTAGAAGAAAAGGAATCTGCAGACTAATTCGCTTCTTGGAATCACTGACAAAACATGATTAGTAACTCTCCTATCAGAGAAGTCTTAACAAGTGGAAATCTTCATATATGCTAAGATTCTTCTTAAGAGAGAAGGAAATAAACATACAGAAAGCATATGATATCAGTATCCTTTAGCAATTCGAGATAAAATCATTAAGATTTGTCACTCTTGCTGAAAGAAAAAGAAATGAAACATACAGATAGAAAACAATGTGGCAAAGTTAATCCGCACTGCAAAAGAGCAGATATTTTCACCAGTTTGGAGATTAAGGGGAAAAAATAGAGCAAAGATTTCACTAGCATTTACCTGTTGCTTACAGTAAACATTTCTTCATTCTGATTCATCATTACATGATCTAGAGGACAATATTTCTCTCCAGTTTCTTGGTCATGAAGGACCGAATGTCGATGACTAAAAGTACCTCTTTCAACATCTTGACCACTCAACCTGACATGGTTTCCTTCTACAAGCAAGGTTGCAAAGGCAAGTGCTTCCCCTACTGCCCAGTCAATACCCTCTCCTGTCTCAATCATCTTTGCACGTTCCTCATATACCCTCTTTACTGCTCTATGGGCCTTAAAATTCTCTGGAAGGGTTGTGATTGCCTTGCCAACATTCTTCAAAATCTCTGGCTTCACACTGCAGGCAACAAACAAACTAAGCCGCAAACTTCATGTTTAAAACCAATGTAATTGGAGAATTTGAGATAGGAACCATACCCAGTGTTTCGGATACGTGAAAGCTGCTCAGGAGATTTGAACCCAGCCCAGTAAGCAGAAAGCCAGTCCCTTCGTTGAGGGATATAATCTTTGCTGGCCACAAATTCTTCATTAAGAATTGTGTTGACCTTCTTGCTTATCCTATCAATGTCCTCCTTAGTCACTTGCCCAGATCCTAGAAGTTTCCTTTGGTAAATCTCAAGAGCTGACGGATGATTCCGGATGACCTGTTAGATTGATCCAAAATATAGAAGCATGAGGAGATTAACCATCCAACAAAATATGAATGAACTAGTAAAAAATCCAGAAGAACTATGTTGTAGGATTAGAGTTGGAATTGATTTGCGAAGGCAACTGAAAGCAAGAAAGATAACACCACGAAATCTAGCCAAACAAATAAACTTTCTCAAGAGGTAACAGAACACAAAAGCTGACCTTGTACATTTTGGGCTGGGTAAAGGATGGCTCATCAATCTCATTGTGACCAAAACGGCGATAACAAACTATGTCAACCACAACATCTGAATGGAATGTTTGCCTCCATTCAGCTGCAAGTTCACATACATGAACCACCGCCTCCACATCATCACCATTGACATGGAAAATTGGAGCATTCAAAGCTTTGGCAACATCAGTACAATACTGTGAAGATCTTCCTGACTGGGGATCAGTCGTAAATGCAACTTGATTATTCACCACAATGTGTATGGTCCCTCCGGTAGTGTAATTAGGAAGAGCACTAAGATGAAGAGTCTCATAAACAACACCTTGTCCTGCAAAGCTGCCATCTCCATGAATCAAAACTCCCATATTCTTCGTTCTATCCACATCATTAGAATAATATTGTTTTGCCCTTGTTTTTCCAACCACAACTGGGTCCACAGCTTCCAAGTGACTGGGATTTGCTACCAGTGACAAATGAATTCTCTTTCCTCCCCTAGTTGGCCGGTCATAAGACGTTCCCAGGTGATACTTCACATCACCAGTTCCGGTATATAAACCAACCTCATCAGCAGGTTTCATACCGCCACTGAACTCACTAAATATTTGACGGAGGGGTTTCCGGACAACATTACCAAGAACATTCAATCTCCCTCTGTGTGACATTCCAATAACTATGCTCTCTACCCCAAGATCAGCTGACCTATCAAACATTTCCTTCATGCCGGGAATCAAGGTCTCAGCACCTTCAAGACCAAATCTCTTTGCAGCAGTCCACTTAGTAGCCAAGAAATTTTCAAACTGAGAACTCCAGGCCAGACGATCAAGAATAACCTCACGTCTCTCACGATTGTATTCTGTTGGTGTGGGAGTCTCAATCCTGTCCCTCAACCAATTACACTTCTCACGATCAGCGATGTGCATATACTCATAACCAACGTTACCACAATAAGCCTGTTCAAGCCTAGTCAATATGGATCTTAATGTTTGCACAGGACGATTCTCAGACAAGAACCCAGACATCCTCCACACACCAATAAAGAATTCTCGGTCAAGATCAGCTTCACTAAACCCATGGAAAGCTGGATCCAAATCAGCTGGAATTTGCCTTTCTTCCAAACCCAAGGGATCCAACTTGGCTTTCATGTGACCATAAACCTGGTATGCTCTAACGAGCAACAACAGCCTCATACTCTCCTGAATTGTTTGGCCAGAAATTCCAGGTGATGTGGCAGCCTGGCCAACAAAGTTCCTGAAGAAATTGTCCCACGACTCATCAACACTATCTGGGTCCTGCTCCCAAGCCCGTTGGAGCTCCTCAAGGTAAACACTACTAGTACCATCTAAGAAGCTGTCAGTTAACTTAGACAGTGGAACAGGACGAGGAACTGGTGCAGATTGTGCTTTCGGCCTGAAAACAGTTGTATGAAAATATCGGTTTTGCAAAGGGATGACACGGTTTCTTGCAACATATGAACCCCCTCCTTGTGCCAGAGCTCTTTTGACAGCAAGCTTTGCCACATTAGATCCAGCTCTAAACCATGCCATTGTACTCAGCTAAATTTTTTACACTTCTCCAGCCAAATTTAGGCCCTAATAACAATCATTCTACTCCAAACAACCCTATCGAAACAGGAAAATGATAGAGTAAAAGTAGAATTAACACTCAATTAGACATAATATCAACAGACTGAACACTTTACTCATTTATTTATTAAAACTAAATAAAAAAAAATTTCTACATAGAATGTCAGTACAATCACCAATCAGGAGGCATATAATCACAATGAATCACATTTAAGCAAAGATGCAAGAGAAGAATCGTCTCATTTCCCTTGGCTCAGTCAAGAAATAAAAGAAATTAATCAAACATATGTAGAAATGGATGTATTTATCATAAACATGCACGAATCGAGCATTTTTTCATGTAACAGATTCAGAAATAAGCAAACAAATAATAATAATTGAAAAAAAACAACAAAAAATGAAGTAAAATTTGACCGCTGACCATAGTGAAAAAATAAAGGAAAAAAAGTACCGAGAAGCTGAGGATTGAGAGAAACCCTAGCTCAGATGTAGCGAAATCGCATACAAGCTGGAGAATTTTCCTTTTTAATCAGAATCAGACAAGGCGATCTCACTTTCAACGGCTACGGGACGCTAGAGACACCCTTCTTTCCCCCACGTTCTCGAAACTGTAACTTTCCCATATTCTCACTGGTACCACATTTGCCTCTTATTTTTAAATATCAAAAGAACCCCGCAAAAGTTCATAATTGTTCATTTCCCACAAATAAAAAATTAAAATATTACTCGTCCTGTTTTTATCAACTGCCTCATTATCTAAAATTGAATGCCCACGTTAAAGAAAAAAAAATTTATTTCAAAACTTTTTAACACGGCGTTATTGATAAAGTTCATAAATTACATCTTGTATAACATTTACAATACGTTAACCTTAAATGATATTCCCAAATAAAGTATTATTCATGTGAAAAAAATTTGTATTAACTACACTCTATTCTATGATTTTTACGTCAAATCAAAGGAAAAACTTATCAATTTTGGATAGAAAGAGTATAAATAACTTAATATCTCTTTATATAAGTGTTAATATATATATATATATATATATTAAATCAATGAATAAACATAGCTATTAAAGAGGGTAACAAAAATTTGAATACCTGTTGTCTTTTGATCATAACAAGCCATTCAATATGGTCTAGTATTGAGGTTATAATAGACATGGTTATCACATGTTCACTTTTAGGTATTAGTCAAGTCTTCACTACTTCATTGCCCAAAAAAAAAAAAAAAAAAAAGTCTTCACAGCTTGAAGGTATTTGATAACATGTCCATTCAAAATAGAAGAAAAATACAATATAGTTTAAAAAAATAATACTACAATAATAATTAGAATTTGTGAAACTGTGGATACAAAAAAATATTTGGCCACTATGAATGAAGATAGTCATGGTCTTTCAGACAATCTTGGACGACTCCTCTGAAGGGGGAGATTATCATGGATTATTACACTTGTCAGCAACTCTATCCAATCTGTGTTCAATTTGCAAAAACTGCATCTTTCTCCCAACCTTAGCCTGCAAGAGTTTGTTTCATCAGACATTAAAACCATATGATATGAACACAAGCCAAATGCAACATTTACTTGTTAAGAAACTCATATAACAAACATTCAGAAAAAGCTTTAGCAAAACACAAACACAAAAAGTTGTTCTTATGACAACCAAACCAAATCCTGACCAGTTTCGGTGGTATGGTAAAGTTTGTGCTTGATAAAGGTTTCATTAAAAGCAAAATTTGATACCCGGGCGCTCTCAAGCCCACATTTTAATCACAGAGATTTCTATTTTGAACTGATCTTACAGCATGGAATCACATTGGTAGTGCCACCAAACAGACAAGTTCAAGGATTGATCCCCAACCACAAAGACACATTAACGTATCCAAATGAAAGTTTCACTCCACTGAAATGTAAAAAAACCATGATGCGGTGTATCACTGAAGAACATATCTCTACTTGGCAACATTTCCATTTACAGTCCATAACTATAACCAAACAAAACAAAGGTAATATTGCTATTACTCTCTTCATAGGCATTGGCATGCAAATCGACAAGCAGTAAGCAAACGAATCAATAAGAGTTTATTCTAGTTTCCCTTTTTGATCCTTGACGGAAGTCACACAAAGGGTTATTTGATTTTTCTTTCTTCTAAAGGAACAGCCAGTGTCAACTCGGGGTTTTGGTAAAACCGAACACTCAGCTTTAAGGCTATTTACTTTAAAATAGTCATTTAGAAGTTCCGTGTAGTATCAAACTGACCATTTCTTTAATTCCCAAATGAAGAACAGCAAAACATCAGTCACTTACTGAGAACAAAAACATGTCTGGTTCATCTCAACAATCAATGAAAAAGTATGTTTAGATCACAGCCAAAAACAGTCAAATCCAATGACAAGCTTGAGAACAGACATATGCATAATTAGATTCAATAATAAAGTTAATAACACACACCTCAGTGTTCAGTTCTCCAACTTTCAACAATGCTAGCCACAGAGCTACAAAGTCTTGATTCAGCAGCTAAAGAATTTACCAATCGTCCTAAGGATCTCAACTCCTCGTGGACTTCCAAATGGAAAACCAAAGAAGAGAAGTGCTCATCCATGACTAAACCGAGACATTTAACAATGTCTCCAATACTAGGAATCCACACACAAACTGTCAACCCCAACTTTGATGATGCTTCTGGAGAAGGAATTGCCCGAGGAAATCTCTCATATTTCTTTAACCATTTGCTCAAGTACCTAATCAAACACATCATTTCTGAACCATTCAACTTACTTATACAAGATGCTAATATCACCTCATCAAGGTTTTTTGAAGCAAGTAAATAGTGCAAGCACAATTGGGAAACCGAAAAACCATCATGTGCTAACATAATCAAAAGGGAAGCATCCTTTGCCAAATTCATTCTCTTCACACCAAGACTCTTATCTTGAACCTTTTGAATAGCTAACAATGCTTGATTATCCCACTCTTTTCTCACAGCTACCATACTTCCATACCCATCTTTAGGTGGACAGAGAAAATACTTCAATATACACATTATATCATAACTTTGAAGGTCTGAAAAATGCTTAACACACAGAATTATCAAATCAGATCTTCTCTTTTCAATCAAATTATTCACTAAATTCGAAGTACACGAATGCTCAACAAGCCCATTAACAATTAAACTCTCCAGCAAATCCCAAATCTCCAAAACAACACAACCCTCAAGTATTAAAGCTCGTACATCTCTCCCCATCAAACCGCCCACCTTTCCAACTAACTCATTAGTATAACCTTCATCAGACCTATCCAGTTCAACGGAAATTCCAAATTTCCCCCCTAATTCTTCCAAATACGAATTAAACATCTTAAAGAACTCACCTTTGGTAAATGAATTGGTATTCTTCAGCTTCCTTTTCAACTTGCTGAAAAACTTTTTACCCAATTCCATTGTTTCGCTATCTGACTGAGAAAGATCCCAGCCACTGACCCGTTTTACAATAACTTTATCAATCGGGTCCTCATTTTCAGGCTTCAAGGTTAGAAAAACAGGGTCTGGGTTAAGAATTATGGGATAATCGAAGTCGGATTCAAGCTGGGCAGAGCCAGTTGAAGCTTTAGAAATTGTATCCAATAATGTCATATTCAAAAAATTGGTAAAAAAGCAGAGGAGGAGAATGAAGGCGGAACGGGAAACAGCTGAGGAATAGTTCAGTGACGACTGAGGGGTTTAAGGAGGAAGAAGAAGAGGTTTTACAGAATGGATTGGGCCTTCTGGCAAGACGGAATCAGATGGGCTTCATCTAGATTATGGGCCGTCGTTTTTTTTTCTAATAAATCTTTCTTTTTATAATTTTATATTTTTTATGAGATTTTTATTTTTATTTTATATTTTTAATTAGCTTAATCTGGATTTTCTTCCCTGCATTATTGATGAGCACTTTCTTAATGTATTATTTTAATTTTTTAACTCTGAAATATTTTTTATTGTTCTGAGAAGCTGCTTCTATCTTCTGATGGTTGCAAACTAAAACTATATTCCTGATCAACTTTTACAGTAGGAATTTTTTTTTTTAATTGCTTCTAGAATAGTTAATTGTGTTTCTAATTTGGTACAGATTTGGGAACTTTTCCTTACTGAGATTCCCAAAGTTGGTATCAATCATTGTAAAGTATATTTATTTACTTTGATATAATATAATTGGATTCCATTTTCCAAAAAAAAAAATTTATTAAATAATAAGGTTTTTTTACTTGAATATAACAAAATTTTGGTTGAGAATTCAATAGATGAAATATTTGGTTCGTTGAACAAAAATAAAATGAATACTTTAGGATGAAAATAATCTTATCATCCAATCGAAAATTTTAAACAAGTTAAAAAGTTAAGATAATTCATTGAGAAAAAAAGTGATCAAACAAAAATACATTCGAGAAAAAAATCTTTACATTTAACCGTCAAAATATTTGGTTTTCTTTTTCTTTTTAAGGCTTATAGATAGAAGATTAACAAGAAAGTATAAAATATAAATTGAGACATGAATCTTTTAACTGGTTTTAAGTAGCTTTATTTATGTGTAAATATCATTATTTATATATATACATATTTAATATATTGTGACTTAACATAATTCAAAAAATTTATTTATATATGCATATTTAATATAATTAAAAAAGTTTATATCTCTATTAATAAGCCGGTTCCATAATAAACTTTCGTAAACAATAACACTACGAAATACATGATTCCAGGCCTTTCAACAACCAACAACACATTTTTTATTAAAAAAAAAAGTGCTTTTTTCATTTGCTGATATATATATATGTATATATATTTTAAAAAAGGAGCACCCTTATTATGGTTGATTGGTAATATACTACCAAATTGTGGGCTATTTTAAAATTGGGCCCCTAACTCAAATATATCCACCATAATTGGGCTGGGCTTTCCTGACGAAAGAGTACAAAACGCCCGATTCAGGACCTACATACAACTATTTAAGCTAACTAGGGCTTAATTGACCTTCACTTGGAACAAAACCCTAGCTCACTTCGTCGGAGGCGCTTCTGAAATCTCAGACTTCCCAGCCCTCTGGTAAGCAGTTTCTTCTAAAAAATTGTTCAATCTTGATGTTATTCTACTCACCGTGAATCAGGTTTCTCGATTGTTGTTTCTGGATTTAATGTTTCTCCTATGTCAGATGATTTTTCTTGCATTTGCAGACTTTCATGGTTTATGTGATTTAGACGTTTTTAATGTTTGATTTTTCGATTAGATTGATTTTCTAGTTTGATATGTTTCTGCTATTAATGAGCTCTTACGGTTGATGCATAATTTGTGTATTGAATAATCATTTTAGTGTTTGCTGATATTTTCTGAAAGAATTATAGCGAAAGTTGTTCCTTTTTGGATGGATTGAAAGTGTTTAGTAGCATTTCAGCTGTTGAGATGAACTGGAGAGGGTTCGGTATGCACATTGATATAAACATTAGACACTTGAGCATGATCGTTAGTGAAATTTGCACACTGTGATTGAGTTTGTAAAATTCTTATCTTTTTGTGTTAATAATCTGTATGTTGAATAGTATGCGGTTACTTTCCTTACCATGAATGAATACTCTAATAATTTATTCTTTTGCTTTGGTTACTTAACTCGATTGGGTGCCTTTGACCTACATTGTCCTTTTGAATTATTATTTGCTTCTGACAGATTATTATCACTTCAAACATTACCCAATGCTTTTCCAGGGAAAAAAATTACTCAATGCTGTATTAATATTAGAGTTTTGTTTGCCATCTAGCTCCTCTTGTGTAAGATTAGGCTTTCCTGGGAAGTTAAATGGGTTGCCTTTTTGTTATAGTGAAGTGCTTGTCTTGATATTTGAGTATTTAGTATGAAGATCTTGTTAACACGTTAAACCAATGGTTGCAGAGTTTTCAAGATGGTGAGAGTTAGTGTTCTGAATGATGCTCTGAAGAGCATGTACAATGCTGAAAAGCGTGGAAAACGTCAGGTCATGATTAGACCATCATCCAAAGTGATTATCAAGTTTCTTTTGGTTATGCAGAAGCATGGTATGGAGACTTTTACTTGCATTTCTTTCTTTTGTTTCTTGATTTCTGCTGGTTTTGAAACTTTTTGCATATCATTCTTCTGTAGGTTACATTGGTGAGTTTGAATATGTTGATGATCATAGGGCTGGAAAAATTGTTGTTGAGCTCAATGGAAGGCTAAACAAATGTGGAGTCATTAGTCCTCGTTTTGATGTTGGTGTCAAGGAAATTGAAGGATGGACAGCCAGGTTGCTTCCTTCTAGACAGGTACTGATAGTAAAACTGCCGTTAATTGATGGTTGGTTAGAAACTGTCTTACTTTTTTATGAATAAGTTGTGCACTAAGTTCTAGTAGTAGTTATTGTATTTTGCAAGTCTGTTCTGTTATATACTCTAATTGTTATTGAGGGAGGTCGAAGTTACTGGTTTTATTTATGAATAGATTAAGTTGGGGAGCTGCTACTGTTGCACTTTATTTATCGGTCTTATTGTACATCTTTAGCCAATGAATGTTCCAGTGAGACTATGAGAGTTACCAATACGGTCCATAATTTTGGCAAACATGTTACTGATATTTTAAGTATTGGATCTTATAATGTGTGAAAATATTTCTGTATACTGTTGATTTTAAATCTTTTTATTTTTCTTGGACTTGCAGTTTGGATACATTGTGCTCACCACTTCTGCTGGAATCATGGACCATGAAGAAGCAAGGAGAAAGAATGTTGGTGGAAAAGTTCTTGGTTTCTTTTACTAGGCTATTTTTCTTCCGGAAACAAGTTTGAAATTTTCTTCTTACGGAAAGAGTTTTGCTGGTGTACTCAGTTAACAACTGCCATAGTTTATGTTTAATTAAAATTTTGCTTTGCTTAAATGCGAGTAGGGATTTTTTTACCCGCAATTTGTGATTGTTGACAATATATTTAGTACAGCAGCAGTTGGGTTTTTCCTTTGTGGTTCAACCTGTTTCTTCTGTCAATCTTCCTGGTGCTTTGGTTCATACGGCACTCATTTGAAGGTTCAACATATATATATATATATATATATGGTTGGATTCATTATATGCACTTTGACATTTTGGACCTATGTTTGCTATTTTATTTTTTTAAAATTTTTTAGAAAAATAGGATTTTCTCCAAATTGATTGATAAACATACATAATGTTGCCTCTATTAACTGGAACGGCATTGCATTTCAAGGAATGTGGCATGTGTTTTGTGATTTATTGGGAAAATGGCTAATTGATGCATAAATTTAGGTTAGTTTTATTATTTGGTATTAGATATTTTTAACTGATAATTATTATTTATAATTATCCTATGTACATTTAATGATTGAAAATCCAGAATATTTAGCAAAAAAACGTCCAAAATCTTATTATTTAGCATAAAATGTTCAAACTCTTTTTTTTTTTTAATGTGCCTTAGAGTGAGAGATGGTAAATCTAAAAATCGTTATATATCATAGTTTAATAAAAAAAACTTGGATATCAAATGATGAAAATGAACATTCAGCTAAAAAAAAATACTTGGAACTTGAAATACATGTTACCTAAATTATACTATAAATTATAATATTGTATTATTAGTTTGATAAGTGTTTATATAATTTTTTATTTTTAGCAAAAGAGGTCCTATTATTTCATCAAGTCTTTTTAAATTATATTGAATCAACCAATAATTCTATCATTTATCACTCGAAGATAATACTTATCAACAAGATTTATAAATTTCTTATCCATATGTAATTTTTTTAAAAAAAAGTTTTTTTACGCGAAAATTTCAATATTTACTTTTTAAAAATATTTTTTCGAAGAATTAATTATTAATTCGATGAAAGAAAGAGTCCACTTGGACCAAGCCCACAAATACACCGGCCATATACACGTACGCGAAGAAGAAGAACTCAGTTTCGCACACTCTCCGGGAGAAGAATCCTCTTCTGTATGACCGATCCTCTTCTGTTTGATAATTTTTCCTTTTCTCTTTTCAATTCAATTGCTTGTAATCATTTTTTTATGATGTTAATTTCATCTCGACATTCGTTCTTCTTTCCAATGTTTCTCATTCGGAACAAATTGGCATTTCTGATCTGATATGGCAATGTTATTGCAGAAACGGATTATTTAGGGTTTTTGAATTGTTGATTTTACAATTGAAGGAATATAATGGCAGCTCCACCTGCTAGGGCTCGAGCTGATTATGATTATTTAATAAAATTGCTCCTCATTGGCGACAGCGGTTGGTTTTTCTCCTTTCTTTTGGTTTGCTTTCCTTTGCGTTAATACATAGGATCTTATTGTGTTGTTCATCGTTTGAGCATGCCTTCATGTTGAGTTGAGCCAATTGCATTTTTCATTTAGCTCGGGATTCTTGAATGATATTAGCTGTTATTCATGTCTTCATTAATATTTCTGAAAATGGATACCCATTCTTTCTAGTTTATTATTTTTTTCATGATCCCTGGAAGAAAGGGAAGTGAAGGGAAAAAAATCACAAATTTATTGTATTCCCAGTGTGTTTTGTATTGATTACTGGAGGGGCTTGTTCATATGCATTCTAGTGTCCAACTGAAACATCAATATGAATAGCTTTGGCGTTATTCTTGTTTATGATGTCGTGGAAATTCGAGGATCCAACTTTTGGAATGAATCTTTCCTCAAGTTTCTAGAGGGGGAGAACCTTAATTAGTGGATCGTGTCTGGCTGGCATTTAAAAATTCTAATATAAATAGCTCCTCACAAGGGAATTTATTAACTTTTTTGCTTGGAGCAATATGGACAAACTTACTTTGGCTATCAGTATTACTTGGTGATTGCTGCTTTTATGTCACCAAATGATCCTGTTTAATGTCCTAAAAAATGTGTTTTTAAGCCCTTTCCTGTCCCACAGTTCTCTGTGACGGGCTTCTCTGGCCATGTTTCAGAGTGTCAACTAGCTCTCCATGTTTTGCTATTCTTTGTAGACTTCTGTTCAGAAATTGAGTAAAGGTGACATTTTGGGAAATGATGAGTTCTTAGCTCTCTGTAGTTTTGCCACATTGTATTGCTGCATGATTTAGATATTCTTTTTATGGTTTGACATTTGATCCATAATGATTGTAGGTGTGGGAAAAAGTTGTCTGCTTCTACGATTCTCAGACGGTTCCTTCACGACAAGTTTCATTACTACCATTGGGTTTGATCTTTATGCTTATCTTCATATCTATTATTAGGCTTACTATGCGTTAAAGATGAAGAGTTTGTTCCTTTTTTCTTGAGCCTATTGAACATGGAATCTGATTATAACAATTTAAAAGAATAAAGTTGCACCGGGTCCATTATGAGTTTTCATGCTGATTATTGCTAACTCTTGGTTCATTAATCTGGGTAACAGGATACCAATTGTTACCCACTCTAGTCCCTTTTCCTCACCTGACAAGGAATAGCCTTACATGTGGTCATATATTGCTGAAACCATCTGAACTAGTGGGAAATAATATTCTTAGTGTTGGACAATAGACATGAATGGTAGCTACTGCTCTAGATTCATCTTTTTTGCACCATTCCTGGTCAAAGCTGGATTAAGCTGCTGCCTGAGTAGATTGATGAAACTCCGGGAATAATCACCTAACTATTGGATGCCAAATTGAACTCATTCGATATTCTTTTGATCCCTTTGATTTCTTCCACATCTGATTTTTCCTGTATCCTCTTTTCTGGCAGTATCGACTTCAAAATAAGAACAATTGAGCTTGATGGCAAGCGAATTAAGTTGCAAATCTGGGATACAGCTGGCCAGGAGCGATTCCGAACCATTACCACAGGTGCATAACTGTGCCTGTGTTTACTACGTTGTAAGAAGGGGTTTCGTGCTCCTCCTTGAACATGAATAATGAAAAGATAGGTTGTCTTTTACATTTCTACTCCTTTTGTTGTTGTTCCCACATTTATACAGTTATGATTGCAGAAGGCAGTTTGTATTCAAGATGAAGCTGTTCATATGGTGATGCTTGCACCATTGAACCCCTCCGGTTTTATAACACTGCATTTAAACCGCAGTATATTCATTATTAAGTTTATATATGATGGACTGATTTCAAATTCATTCTAAGTATTTTATCTGGCATTTGTGCGCAATTGTGCATATCTATTGGTTATGCGGGGATACTGTACATTTTGATTCTTTTATTTTAATATAATTCAATGCAATATTAAGTTATTATTGAGGACTGGAAATATTAGCTTTTGATTTTCTGCAGCTTATTACCGTGGAGCCATGGGTATATTGCTAGTTTATGATGTCACTGATGAGTCGTCTTTCAACAGTAAGTACGCCTATTAATCTTATCCAGCTCCTTATGTCTGAATTAAATGAGTGGATCTTCCACTTTTGATTCTTTTTATACTCTAAAAGTTCATAAAGGTTTTTCCCTTGTCTTGTGCTTTTTGTTCTGATTCTAGTGTATTATGCGTGGCTTCTACTTCAACCAGTTTAGATCTTTAGTAACCATGTACTTGTTATATTTCAGACATCCGGAATTGGATCCGCAACATTGAACAGCATGCTTCTGATAATGTGAACAAGATATTGGTTGGGAACAAGGCTGATATGGATGAAAGCAAAAGGGTAGGTGATATAATGCTCATTAGTTGGTTGCTGATAGATTTCCTTATATAGGAACCAAATCATAGATGGATTTAACAACTGCTCTGAAGATGCGCATTTGGAATTACCACATTTCTTAATATTTGGAATGATACTCTCGACAGGCTGTGCCAACCTCCAAGGGTCAAGCTCTCGCAGATGAGTATGGCATCAAGTTCTTTGAAACGGTATGCCATGTTCCTTGTCTTGTGGTTTTATTCAGAGTTATCTTCAAATTTTAACTTCAATACATTAATGGTACTGCAGAGTGCAAAGACAAACCTGAATGTTGAGGAAGTTTTCTTTTCAATAGCAAGGGATATAAAACAAAGGCTCTCAGAATCTGATTCCAAGATCGAGGTACATGGTCTATTCTCAAATTTGTAATCATTTCTTCAGATCTTCAAATTATGGCATAGGAGATTCCTGTCTTCTCATGATCTACATTTGATCTCTTTTTCTTCTTCGCAATTACAGCCTCAGGCAATCAGGATTAACCAATCAGATCAATCAGCTGCCAGCGGGCAAGATGTTCAAAAATCATCTTGCTGTGGATAGTAAGGAATCTTGATGTAATTAAGAGGGATGGGTATGCTAGTTTGCATTGTAAAACTCTTTAAACTCTTTTGAGGGGAATCTAATTAATATCTTGTCACCCTGTCATTTTTTTTCTGAACTCAACCAGGCGCTTTAATGTGTTAAAAGAAGCAAGCTCTTCCGCTGGCGGTTTCATTAGTGGATGTTTTCCTCCCACCCCTCTCTAACCCTTGTTTTCCTTTTTACTTGGTGCACCAAAGTTCTGTTAAGTGTAGAAAGATGAATGGGGCTAACTTTGAAGTGCCAGCAGAGCTGACATATATGTTATGTGATTAATCTTTGGAGTTTTTGAGTAGCAAATTTCCTGCCTGGGCTTTATCTGGTTAACTGTCCAAAAGTAGGCTATATTGGTTCTCATTCGTTCTATTGTCTAAGAATGTCTTATTGCTATGCCATTAGAGTATAGTCCATGTAGGGTCTTCTAATACATTGTACGTAACATTCTTTTATACTCGTGAACTATTTACATTCTTACTAGTATGACCGTATATGCTCAATGCAGCTGTTTTCAGTATATTTTAGGTGTGTATGTCCTATACACGTGACTCTTTATTAAGGGCATTTAGATTCTTAAAGTGATAAATTGTACAACAGAATAATTTTTAAGTAAAGTATAAATGAAATGTGTATTTGCAGAACATATTCTGATTGCATAGGTATTATTTCATGTGTAGGGGCATAGTTAATAAATACAATAAACTATCTTGTTGAGCATAATTTATCATACCGAAAAGCATTTTGTGAGGATATACTTATATGATGCAAAAAATGACAATAGCTTGTACATAGATAACCAAATTTCCCTAACATTCTTCTTATAATATCTTTATCAAGGAATTGAATATAGTCAAACATTGCCCAAGGAATAAAACCAGAATCAACAGATATATTCTATGATGTTATGATTTTAATGCAGGCTAAAACCTTACATCATGGTACACTCTCTAGGATTACCATTTCTATAGAAGGTGAAACCATGTGGTGTATGCCTTGTTGAATGGAGGAAACCACCATAACCTGGTGGTGCTGCCGCCATCGCCATCATCGGAGGAGGATAATTATAATAATACTGCTGCAGAGGCTGGTAAGGCATTTCATCAAACAGTTGGTGTGCACCAGGAACAAATCCCATTCTTGAATGATGAGGATGATTTTCATCGTCTCTGGACGGCACAAGGCTAGTAATTGTAGATCTTAATTTATGCTGCTTACAATAAGGATCTCTGCAAATTTCTGGATCAATTTTCAGCACATCATAATCATAATCTTCAATTTTATGTTCTTCTTCTTGTTTTTTCTCCTTTTTCTTGCTCTGCTTTTTGCCTTTGGAAAAAGGAAAACTTTGGGTTTTCTTCTCTTTGCCATTGTTTTTAATACTACTAGTAGTAGTAGTAGTAGTATTGATTTGATCGGTTTCTGTGGTATTTGATGAATGGGTTTTCTTGGGTTGTTTTTCATAGGATAAAAGTTCAGCAGTATTTCCAATTTCTTCAATGGCTTTTATCATTAGCCATGGATCTACTCTGCCTTTCACATACACTAACTTCTTTTCTTCATCCACAGAGACTGCATCAACACCTACCTCAAAAATCATCAAAACTTAGACGAAACTACAACTTTGATTTCTCCAACATAAGAATTTATATTAAGAAAATTAGTTATGAATATATATATATATATATGAATTATATACTCATATATTATATACGTAAACTATGAACAGTTTTCGTGTATCTAGAAGAATCTTGTCACAACATGTCACAATTGAATCAGGTATGTTTATAAACACAGTTTGATTTCGTCATGTGCTATGATAACGGAATAAAAACACAGCTTGATTTTGTCACGTGCTATGATAACGGAATAAAAACATAGTATATGTATATAATGTACAATGAATATATAGTTTATGCATATTTTTAACTAATTTTATTTATATTAATCAATCCAAAAAATTATTAAAATTATTGAGAGGAAAATTTGAGGGAAAAAAAACGTATCTAAACAACTTAAGAGCTTAATACATATAACATAATAAGATTTTTTAAAAATGTAATCTATATATACCTTTGAGCTGCAGCAACTTTTTCTTGAGTGTTCTATAGCACTTTTGGCAATGATGAATTTTCTTGAGTTTAAGAATGGTTGTCTGCAAAAAAAAAAAAAGAAAAATTAATTGAATTAAAACAGAAAGAAACAATCGTTAAACACCAGCAACACGGCCTAATCTCGAGTAAAATTCAAACTTTGTAGGCGTTCTGAATTAATTAAGAACGTATATTTTAGATATTGCGTAAACTTTCAGGAATATAAAAAAGAAACTAAATCACGTATAATTAAACCAAAGAATTCATGTTAAAATTTAAAAATAATGGCTAGGGTTTTGAGCTTACCGGATCAACATCTTGATTTTCCATGGCGAAAATTGAGAAGTCAAGAATTTTTCTGTGTAGTGAATTTTAGAGGAAGAAATAGAGAGAGAAAATATATTATGATTGATACAAAAAGATTTTGATTAATGGAAATTTGCAACTAAAGAAAAAAGAATAGTGGAAAATAAGGTAAAAGAATCTGGGAGTAATGTGTTTAGGAAGAAAGAATAAACGAGTTTCCATATTTGATCAATAAAGATTTTTAAGACAATTGTTACATCTTTGATTTTTTTATTTTAACTTATACATATATGTATATATATATATATATAAAGTACCCTAGTAATCAAAATGATCTTATAATTATGTTTGTAATTATATTTAAGCATCATTTTATAGACAAACTAGTGAGTGGATCACTAGACTCATTATTTCTAAAGATTTTGTTATGAATAAAGTTGATAAGTAAGGATATAGATCTCTTAAATTATCTTATTTTCATCAAGAATATAAGTTCTTTTTCACTTTACATACGAATTAAGAATTAAGAAAATAATGCAAATTTTTATACTATCTCCAATCAAGAATATAAGTCCTTTTGGACTTTGCACACAAATTAAAGATGAAGAAAATAATGTAATTTTTAAGGTAAGATTTATATTTTACTCTCAATAAATAAGGAAAGAGAAAGAGAGTAAGGGAGATACATTAATGAATTAAAAAGGGTAGAGTTGGAAAATAAACAATAAATACACATTGAATGTGTAAAATGACTTATAATTTTAACCATCTAATTTTGGCTAAAAGGATTTATATTTCCGACCGGAGGTAGCATTAATATACATCATCTATGTGGTTAATATTTAACAAATTCTATTTTGAAATGGTCCATGAGTAGGGACATGAATCATTTGAATTATCAATAAAGTTATAAAAATCCAGATTGATTCAATAAATTGTGTTGAAAGGAAGGTAGAATTGTTTGCACAACACAAATATACTTCATGTCCTTATTTGTACGAGTACTTTTCTCATTAAATGACTTTTTTGTCCCATTTTAACCCAATTAATTAGATCAATTTTAATTTCTATAACATCACTCATAGATTATATTAATTATAATAAGTCATATAAGTAATGTGATCATTCTACTTATAAGAACAAAGGATTTATTGCTAATGTGCTTAATAATATATCCAAGAAATTCATGATTCGACTTCATGACAAGATTTTCTATCTCTCTAAATTTTATACTGGCCTTGCCTCCATCATATGCAAGGAGACATACAAGAACTAGAAGAGTAAGAAGTGATTGTCAAATGGATATAAAATGGAAATTCTAGAAAAAAAGAAAGACATAAATGATAAATTGAACCGCCGGGATCGGCTAATAAATCTTATAAAATAAAATTTATTAATAAAAAATTTATAATAACTTTATTAATAAAAATTTATAAAATATATAAGAAGAATGCAGGATGATCCCGAGTGGCAATCCAATAGTTGAAATGACTTTTAACAAGAGAATCTCATCAAAGTATGAGTCAACTGCATGCATGTACTAGATTACATGTCTAAATGGCTACCTTTACCTACTAGTGTTAGACTTAGGACAAAAGGTTTAAGAAATTTGTATGCATGACTTAATAATTAACTTGGCTCCAAACAAAATCTAAGGGTTTTTTTTTTTCTCATTTTCAATTATCAAATTTTGTTTTTATAATTTGTTTTGAATATATTACAGTTGTCAAACAGAAAAGAAATTATTAGTTTTTTTGTCCAAATTAGAAAGTAGATTATTGTTGGTACCTGTTTGTTTGGCATTCAAAGAAGAGAATCTAAAAATCTAAACCGAAAGAAAACCATTTTGGAAGATTTTGAACAAAACAAGGACTATGAGCTTATCTGCTCATGAAAATAACTTAACAAAATCATAGCCTGCATTAGGATATATATATATATATATATCACTAGTTCATATATTATTTCACCTATATATATTGTCAATGGCAGAACCAGTAAAAAACTTGAAGGGGCTGATTAACATTAAAAATTTTGTCAGAATTTTCACTATAAAATAGATGCATTTCAAGTACAAAAACATTTAAAACCAGGAGGGCTTGATTGTAAAATCATCAAAGTTCTTAAATTTTTTTTTTTTTTTTTCCGGGGGGCTCAAGTCATCCGAATCCCCAAGTAGTTCCGCCTCTGTATGTTGTAATATAAAAAAAAATTTTAGGTTATGTCAAAAAAATCATCAAGTTTGATCAACTAAAATTTTGAACTTTATTTTTAGATTAGTAACTGCAACCTTCTCTTATCATTAAAAGTTAAAGTTGATGGAAAGAAGCTTATAATTTCTAAAACACCCTTTAATGAACAGAAAAACTTCAAAAATATAAATTTGAGTTGTTAACTAAGGTTATAATTATTCAAGAAAACTGAATAATTATATTTTCTATTGACAAACTTTCAATCTTGGAGGGTTTTATAACTTAAATTCTTGAAATTCTTCTCTAAATCGGAGGGTATTTTAGAAATTATATACTTATTTTCATCAATTTTTTAACAGTAGGAGAAAAGTAGGGAGTTATTTGTCACCAAATAAAAAAAAATGCATGATCTTAATTGACCAAACCTCTTAACTTTGACGATTTTTTGAACTTAACCCAATATTTTTCCGTTTTAACTACTATTCACCTTGTTAATTTGTAGTTTCAAATCTTTACCTTACGTGGTTCATAAATATAAGCATGCGTTGAAAGAGTAAACTTCGTTAAATCTTAATGTTATTATTTTCTCCCTTCTTTTTATATATATTTTTTGTGTGTTTTCGTTGCTCGTTCCAAACAAAATAATCAAATGAATGAAGAAGGGCAATATGAGAACAAGATTTGAAACTACAATATTGTTCCACATGTCATTTAGGATAGTTCTTGAAACCTAATTGTTTGCCTAACATAGAACAGGCTGACTTTTGGCCTACATTTGAAGGGGATTCATATGCATGTATTAACTATATATTTAACTATATCTATATGCATAAATGGAAATTAACAGGTTTAATTAATCATGATTAGGTAGATTTTAACTGAATTAGTTATCTCTGTGTTTATGTTTCTACACATGTTGGTTTTGTAGAGATTTATGATACATAAAATGTACTTTATTTAATGATTAAGACTTGTGTTTGAATTCATTTACTTTAGACAAAAGAAGTTACTTGTTGACTTAAACTAGTAGGATCATAAGATAATTACATATTTGAGGCAGGTTTATTGACTTGTTGAATATTCATTATACTATATAATAACTATATAAATGTCACATCCTACCCTTTAAATACTCACGTCTCTAACACTAAAAATAACACGATCTGACATTAAAAGAAAACACGATCTATTATTTTAGAATCGTTTCTATTATGTTAAAATAGAATCACGAATCACATTTATCGTAAAACGAAAAAGTTAGAATTGTGGAGGAAAATATTTTACCAAATGATTACATTTCAAGTTCCTTGAAGCTTGAGGTGTAACCTTTTCATTTTTTTTTAAAAGTTACAAGGTATTTTAAGTGGATCTGTATGCAAATATACAGAGGGTATCTTTAGAACACGGTGCATCCAGATTAAGTTCCATTTGAGTTGGGTAAGACCACAAGAACAATAAAGTTCTCCCATAAAGTAGATCTTCATTTTCAAATGAGACATTTTAAGTAGACTTGTACAGATATATAAGAGATATTTTAAATCATAGTATACTCAAATTAATTTTCATTTCGAGTCAAGTAATTAGATTATAATGATTGTAAAGTTCTTCCTACAAAACATAACTACATTTTTAGAATTTAAACTCAAATATATGATTAAGTTAGAAGAGATTAGAACTATCACACATGAACAGTATTCAACAAAATTTAATAGTGTTTTATATAGAAGATGTACCTTGGATTCTTGATTAAGAAACCACTAATTTAGTACACAACAGGAAAATGAGTTTACTTTTGTTGCCAACTTGAAGACGAAGTGGTCAAAAGGGTGTATATATGCAAATTCAATGCATGCATAGAGTAAGACAATCAACAAAATCCACACAATGACAGGACAAACAATATGAACTTATCTATATCCAAATATACATTATTAATTAACTCATCATATGTTATCCTATTTTGATCAGAAATGTACCTGTACGTGTAGTGTAATGGCTTGATTCTCTTTACTTAAAATTTTTCACATGACATGTCAAGTAAAAAGTCTTAAGTTCGAGTCATCTAAGAGCAGTTTAATGTTCATGCCAATTTAATATTATTGTTTGAAAATTTTCGAATACTGAATTATCATATATTATCCTATTTTATTATGTTTTTTTATGCCATCTCTCAAATACAGATGATTCTAAGATGAATTTAAGGTTAAAAGTGAGTAATAAATTAATGCACAGTTAAAGTGGCACTAATTAATTAACTTCATACCAACGGCACCGTAGCCAAAAATCTAGAACTTGGTTCATACCTACAAGTTTAACACAATTGAGAAACTTGTAATAAGCAATTCCCTTGTGTAAAGTAAGCTCCCCCTCTCTAATTAACAAGGACATAGCCAAAGGAAACAAGGATGATATATGATAGTCCAATGAATACAGAACACTCGTAAATTTTTAAGATTGTACGTACTTAAAGAAATAGGACAAGTTTAAAAATATCGAATGTTTTAAATTACTATAATCTTTAAAAGGTAATAATGCATATATTTTAATGAAATAAAAATTCATATGGTTATGTTTGCGTAGTATATTCTCTAGTATACTTTTTAATACTACATGATAGCCTAACTGGCCGACCCAACCTATATCCACAAATCGGCCCACAAATCCTGACTTGGCCCGAAAGTACTTAAAATATATATCTTATTTGTAAAGTGGTTCAAACCGCAATGACAACCCCTCACATTTGTAAAAGCCTTATAAATCTTCATTTCATTATGTTTCATTTTTTTCTTTAAATTTATATCTCCAACATGGAAGATTTTTTTCATATAAAATTCCAATAATTTCAAAGTTAAAAGATCTACTTCTCTTTACAACTAATTAATCAATTTGGACTTGTCTCAAATGACTAGTTTTGGAGTCAGCAAGAGACATGGCTGATCAAAGCCTTCTTTCTCAGATTCTTTCTATCACTTTTATAATTTAAGTCAAATGTAGGGAAGATAAAACGAGACAAACATTTCACTATTTTGAGAGCGGCCCTATTTTTTATCGAGAAAATCATCCATTAATAATTTATGCTTTTATCAAATTATTTATAAATTTTTTTATTTCATCTTTTTAATATCTACGAACAACTTTTAAACAATTAATTTTTACGAATTTCATATTTTGTAACGCAATCCGACTAAAATAATTATATTCAAGTTATACGGTACTTATTAAATTAAGATAGGGACAGAATTATGATTAGAAGGATGGAAAGTGAACTTGCACTACAAATTTTATTAGAATTTCATTTTCCATAATTTTTTAAATAGTCATAAGTATTTGTAAACAAAATTTGCCGGTTTACTCCTTACTATAGTGACTCTACGACAATTTTCTTGCGAAAAGGAAGGCGGTTGACCCATTTCCTATAATGTAGTTCCACGCATGGATCAAGGTGTAATTAAACGAAAATTATAGTTGCAAATTAAATGACTTTGTTCCAAGATTTAAACATGATTATTTTAGTTATATTTCGTCACATAACACATAACTTATCATAATCAGTTACTCAATCCAACAATTATTTAGATAAAATAAAAATTTATAATTAATTTGGAAAGAACGTAAATTATTCAAATACTTGGACGTCCATTTTCCTCCCCATGCATTTGTTTGACATTTTGGATTCCCTTTATAAGCAGACAATTGAGGTCTCAATTGGTCAAACTTCTCAACACAGCCCTCCTCCATAAAAAACATTACTGATCCAAAACACAAAGAAGTGAAGAATCAAGGAAATTAAGGTTTTCTTTTCAAGGCAAGAAATTAAGGTTGCAAAAGAAAAAGAAAATGGAGGCTCCAGAACCAATTTCTTCAAATTCATTTAGATATAATATGTCAGAAAATATTCAGTTTTCAAGCTTGAAGAACATTAATATTTTACCCCAATTTTCTTCTCATCTTTATAGTTATAATGGTAAGAATTATCCAACATCTTTTTTTTTTTTTTTTTGTGTGTAGCAACGTTGTTAATCAAATTAAAACTGATGAAATTATTAAGGTTTTTTTTTTTGTTCTTACTATAAATTTCAGGATTTGGTGATTTTATTGCTGATGTTCCCATTCAATTAGACAACAAATTGTAAGTTAATTCCAATTCTCTTTGTAGTTCATATTTTTCTGTTTATTTCATATTAATAATTAGATATATACTTCATCTAATTATTGGTTTTCTTAACCTGAAGTTGTGTAAGACTGTAGCAATTTTAAATTTGTTAATCCAATTTTTAGAATTAATTACGGGTTGATGAAAATAACATAATTAGATGCGTTTTATGAAATACATTGAAGAAATGTTTGGAAACAACACAAAATAAAAGAACAAGAATCAAGATAAACTTTAAATGAATAAATTTATTAGAATAAAAAAGAGGAAATCACAACAAAATAGTGAATTATTTTAGGTGTGTTTAACATTGTCCTTAATACAATATTTACCCCCATTATATTGCAAAATGGGTTTAGAATGTTAAAGTGTCTCTAGCTAAAATACAAAGAAAGTACAAGAATATACAATATTGCAATTGATTGGATATTTTTTAAGAATGTTGTAATACTTGAAAACTAGTAATACAAACTTTGCAGAATGTATAGTATTTATTGATTTCCCTAGCAAGTTTGATGGAAAAATATGAGTCACAATTATTAAGTTTGAAACAAAGTTTGTAACTGTTCACCAAAATTTAACTTGAAACACACTTTATAGGTATTCATCAAGAGTTAGCTTGAAATATATGTTTGTAGCTATTTACCAAGAGTTAGTTTAAAACATATATTTTTAGCTATTCACTCAAGAGTTACAATATTTTCCCAATTTAGGTTTTAACTCATAAACTAAAGATTTCAACCTTATATATACCAATAAACTGATTACTCAAAAAGGGTACAAGTGTCATCTAATGTGGAAAAATATTTTCACAAACAAGTAGGGAAGAGTACTTTACTCTCCTATTGACAATTTTACCCTTGAACCCGGTGACTTGGAACAGTAAGGAAATGCCCTGTAAACGTTATGAGATATTCATGGCCAGACCCTAACTCTAATATAAGAGTCAAACTCAGCGAGCAGTACTCTGGATTAATCATAACTATATATATTGTGTGCATGAATACTAAACACTTCCTATACGTATCTAATTTTATTTTTTTATTGAGTCAATTAATTACAGATCAAGTTGATGCGCATAACTTTTCTGATAACACATATAAATAGTGGTAGAAATGATTTTGCAATATGAAAAGTGATAAAAAAAAATTTGATGGGGCAGTTTGTAATTTCATGTTTGTATGTGTTACTCACAGATATGCATTTGAAAGCAGTTTTTCTATGGATTCATCCAGTCTATATACCCAACAAGACCAGTCTTTCTCTGATGAAGCACAAGCATTTTGTTCTTCTCAATCCTATTTCCCCAATTATGAATCAGGTTTCATTCATAAATTTACCTTTTTGTCCCCACATGATGATTATATATAAGAATAAATGTATAATTATTTGCTGCATTTTTCTTTTCTAAACATTTTCATTTTCAGGGCCATCCTCTCTAATGACAACAGAAAGTCTTGTTTGCCCCTCTATTGGAGCAAGTTATAATCCTAGTAATATAAACCACCAACAACCATCCCAACTGCAAAAGGAAAATGTATGTATCTTTTATCATATATATTTGTTCAATCTCTCTCTCTCTCTCTCTCTCTCTCTCTCTCTCTCTCTCTCTCTCTCTCTCTCTCTCATATATTTGCTAAACAATTTATATACTTTTACTATATTCATATCATTAATAATTATCTCACATGACTAATTTTTTAATAAAAATTACTCACTATAAGAATTGAGTATTTTTCCTAAAGCCCAATGAATCATCTAAACTATTGTTGAAACCTTCCTAGATGTCTAGTCTTACAAATTTCATGTTTCATAAGTCTTGTTAATTTTAAACGTAAAAGAAAAGAAGTATATTAAGAATTATTTGATACGTTTAATTTGTTAACTTGTTAACGATATAATTAAAGCCAAGTAGACCATTTTGGATCAAAAGTTACCTAATTCGACAAATTTTAGGCTTTAGATGTCTAGTTCCGCGTGATTAATTTGTGACAATTATCTTATCTCGTCAACATCAATACTAAAGATAGTGATGAGTAATGAGTGAGTGGGACTGCTCTGCCGCCCTCTAATCAATGATCAGTCAAATGCAAAATCTTATGTTGTCTTCATTAGTGAAAAACCTAGGATGCCGTTTCTAAGATTCCATTCATGAAAAACAACATATTTCTTCTGATTCATTTAACCTTAATTTGCTATGAATTTTGCACAAGTATTATATATATACACACACATAGAAACAATATGGATCAGAGATGGAGCCAGATATTAACCTATAGGGAAACCGAGATAAAACAAAAATGAAGTATATCATTTAACTCTGAATATTATTAGTACTTTTTGTATTTCATAATTTAATTTTTATTATTAAGAGAAAAAGTTTAATTTTTATTGATTTGAAGGGCCAAAATAACAAAATATATATTAATACTTACACAAAACGCGCATGGCCCCATTGTAACTTCGTCCATGATATGAATTTTCGAATTGTTATATATATTTACTGTATTAGAACATATCATGTACTACAAAATGTAAAAAAGAAAAAAAACTTTGAAATAAGTCCTTATTAATATTCATTACAAACATAAAAAAATGTCACATTTATCATAATCATTATGATTTTTTTGCAATTATTGTTATAAACTTCAATAAATATTAGGTTTGTACTAACTTTTGTTACAAGCATTAAATAATTACAGCATTTGTCATAGTCATTACGATTTTTGTGACTATTGTAATAAACTTTGATTCCTATCTATTATCTATTATGACGTTTGTTTGTTGCATCTTTTGGATAATTTTCAGGACACAAACTGCAGTACAAGAAAACGTCCAAGAATAGAGAAGAAGCCATTTGAGAGTGAAATAATTATAAGGACATCAAATAAGAAGAGGTGCTGTCAAGAACAATTATTGCAAGAATGCCAAATCCACAAGGAAATTATACAAATTCAGAGGGAAAAAGTATGTATTAAAGAAAATGGAAATTAGAATATATTCTCGAGTCTTTATGAATAATAAATTTTAAAATATTATATTTTTAAAAAATTTATGATTTTTAATACTATATAATAGAATATCTTAAAATTTTTAATCCATAAAAATTCGGTTTATTTTGAGGTGAAATAAGTTCGGGGTTTTACCCATGACTTTTTAAAATTTTGAGCTAAAAATTGTTATCTCGTTCACAACAGGTTCCAGTGAGAAGAAGCCAGAAATTGGCAGACAAAATCACAGCCCTCCAAAAGCTAGTCTCACCTTATGGGAAGGTACATTCTTTTTTTTTTTTTTTTTCCTTTAAATAATTTTTAATACATCATAAAACGTGATATAATTTGAATTTTTAACTTCTATCAAATAAATATATATAATAGTAGCTAGAATTGTCAAACATTCTAATACAGTCTTTTTGCAATATTCATTTTATAATAATTTTGTTGATAAATCTATAAATAAATAATAAAATATTATTCAAGATCTTTTAATATTTTTATAATACGCCTCCTTTTATATTTTTTTTATAGTATTTTTTATTTGTAATTTATTAGAAGACATATTAGAAGATCCTAATATTTCTAATATGTAAAATTTAGACAATATAAAGTTTTTCACCTAAAAAGAGGGACCCATTTTTCTTGTCTAATTAATTTTGATTCAAAATGCAGACTGATACAGCTTCTGTGCTTCATGAGGCATCCATATTTATAAAGGTCCTTCGAGATCAAATTGAGGTAATTAATTTGAACTTTGAATTATATATATCGTCTATTTCGATGGTATATTATGTCCAAATGTATATCTATTTTAACATAACAAAATTTAATTATTAAATGAATTATATTTTTGAAGCCGTCAAACTCATGAAAAGTTCATGAATCGCACTCTCGAACTTTCTTCATATATGACATATTAATTATTCTTATATATATTCATGCAGAAAATGTTAAGTTCTTCTCCAGATAAAAATTCCCCTCAAAGGAAGGTAAAAAGTTGCAAAATTGTTCTTTTTTTTTAAACACAATTAGCCTAATTTCCAAGTTCAATAAAATGTATTGAAATTAATTAATGTCAAATTTTTGTCAATTAACAGATTGGAGAGAAGTCATTTGATCTAAGAAATAAAGGGCTTTGCTTGGTTCCAATCTCATCAACTCAAAAACTCATGAAGGAGGAGGAGTATTTGTTCAACCAATATTGCTCTCTCGAATAATTTTTGCCCATCAAAATTACATATTTTTCTTATTATTTTTAACACCTTTTGGTTTTAATTTTGAAATAATGCATTAGATAAATATTTTTTTATTTGTCATACTTCAGATATTTTATAATAGTGGTTCCTATGATATTGGTAATCATACCTTTATGATTAGTCGTAGGCTTTTCTATGTACCAAAATGAGCTTTAATGATAAAAGTGTAATGTCTGATGAATGACATTCTCTTTTTATTTTTATTTTTATTATTATATCTATGAAAAAATTTGCTATTTATACATCAAAGCTATATACTGTCACTTCTTAATTTATATTCAATTTTTTAAAACATTTTATATCTATAAACTATTTACAACGTTGCTGATGTGAGCTGACAAAGCATTGTCTAAGCTGACAAGAGTTGACGTTTTGAAGTTTTTATGTCCCTGAATTATTTACAATTTTGTTGATATGAACGCATGAGGTATTGCGCAAGTTATCGAGAGCTGAATTTTTTAAACTTTTATATCACTGGACTATTTACAAACTCACTCATATAAGTTGATGAAGCATTTACCAAATTGTGAAGAGTTGAGGTTCCTAATTGGAAAAGAGTTCACACTTGTGCTCAATGCAATATTACCTTCTTTTTTAAAAAGGATTGTAGTAAGGTTCATTACGTTGTTTTGTTACTATAACAAATTATATTTAAGTGATGATTTTCAACCCATTTTACACATGCCCTAAGCATGTGAGCCCTTTGGATAAAAAAATAAATACTCCCCTATCTATTATTTTTTTTGGTAATACGGTATTAGAGAGTTATCGACAAATCAAGGAAAAATCATATGTCACAAGACCCTTAAACAGTAGCAGTAGACTAGCATATGGCATTAAACTACTCCCTAAGTGACTCGAACTTAGGACTTTCACTTGGCATACTATATGGAGGATCTTAAGTGAGGAGAATCGAGCTATTTTTTTTATAACCCGATTTTCAAGAGCCATCAACTAATCTAGAGGAATCAGAGGGCACAAGGCTCTCAAACAGTAGCACTAGATTAGCATATAACATTAAATCTTTCTCTAAATGATTCAAATTCAATACCTCTTACGTTGACATATCATGTGGAGAATTTAAATAGAGGGGATCAAGCTATCGAACCACAGCCTTTTGTCAGGGGTCAAGTCATTTGCCCATAGAGCTCTCGTCCAATCCATTATTATTCCATACACATATTCGATTGGCCCTATAACGGGTTGAGCTCATTTATAGGCTCGAGCCCAGACAAAATGTTTGGGCCTACAATCGAGGCTCAAGCCTAGCTTGTCTCTGGAATATTTCGGGCCTAGCGGACCGGACCGAGATTGGTCGATCCGATCCGGTTTGATGGTGCTACCGCTACGCAATAACGCAAAGCAAGCAAAGGATACAGAGTGTTAATCCAAATTAAAAAAAAAATTTTGTTTCACAAATTTGCATTTTCAAATCCAAGTACGGCAGTTGGACTAGGGTTCTTCAAAACCCTCCGGGAAGTGCACGCCGGGCTTAATTCTCTCGCCGTGTCGACAACTTCTTGGATTCTTCTTCTCCGGCAGCGTTAATTGAAGATGAAGAATCTGAAGTTATCATGGGAGTTACCATGCAAGCTTCAACTACAATCTTCTGATGAAGTTCTTCAATACGCTGCATTTGATATAGAGCGTAATCGCCTCTTTTTTGCTTCCTTGGCGAACTACATTTATACCACTCAGCTTCCTTCTCCAGAAGTAAGCTCCTTTTTTCTTTGTTTTTCCAGTAGTATAACAGCAGTGTAATTCTCGAGTCCTTTTTAATTGAAAGTTATTTGAAACGCATTTCTGTTTTATTAAAATTGAAGCATATTATTGTTATAGTTTCCAGTTATTGGATGTATAGAGGAACTTGGAAACTTTGAATTTCGGATTGGGAGAGGATTGTTTGCATTTTACTCAGAATTTCCTTGAGAACTGCTGTTGTAAATTATGCTTAGTATGTGATTAATATATGTTTATGCTTTTCTCTATTTGTGATTAATATATATGCTCAGAGTCCTCACAGCTTTGGTTTTCATACCAGAATGAAGCGACATGGCATTCCAGTTCACTATCTGCAGCAGTTGTGCCCATTGACTTGGAACCAGGGGACTATATTACTTCATTGGACTATCTCATGGAGAAGGAGGCTTTAATAATTGGAACTTCTTATGGGCTTCTCTTACTATACGTTGTAGATGAGAGTGCCACTGAAGTTGTTGGCCGAGTGGAGGGTGGTGTAAAGTGCATTTCACCTAGTCCAGATGGAGATTTGCTTGGTATAATCACAGGTTTTGGTCAAATACTAGTGATGACTCATGACTGGGATTTATTATATGAGATGGGACTTGATGATCTTCCCGAAGATGTTGACGTACGTAAGGACTTCTATCCATAATCCTTTTTCTTATTTCTGTTGTTTTATCCTTGCATGAATTTGGCGTGAAAAGGCGGACAGAGGCACCATGTTGAGAAAATTAAGTAGGTTGGAATTTACTTTTGCTAAAGCTTCTGTTCTGACAATATGCTGTTTTGAGTAGCAGTGGTAATAAAGGAAATAATAAACTCCAAGATATGTGAGTTTTTCCCCTTAGGATGGCTCGAGAATGAAATCATAGATTTCTGAGTTTTCTATATAGAAAGTAAGGCTTCGGAAAGGAGTGATTGGTATTGTAATGAAGCTAAGATCCTGGTTCTTAAACAAAGGAAAACCAAAAAGGTAAACTATAAAATGGTCAATGAAGATGTGGAAAAAAAGATGATTTGCATCCTCTGATCTCACTTGATGATGAAGAAGTGGTATATTTGAATCAATTTCCTAAGACCTAGGTACCTTATCAAGATATCAACTCACTCTTGCATTCAGTTTTGTAGAGCATACTTCATTATCTTCTGCCAAAGAGAAAATATTTACAAAGTCACAGTACTCTTTACTTGTAAAATATGTTTTTACTTACAAGTCACTCGATCTCAGCCACTTGCAAATCTGTCCCAACGAAATTTCTTGGTCAGTCTATAACACTGTTCATCTAATATTTGTTATAAACTTCTTGTTTCAGCTGAATCAACTATTTCCTCCAACTATTCATGTGAGAGTACTATTTCATGGCGTGGAGATGGAAAATTCTTTGCATCTCTAAGCAAGGTGCAGGACTCATCTTCCATGCATAAGAAGCTTAAAGTTTGGGAACGTGATTCTGGTGCAATTCATTCTATTTCAGAATCTAAAGCCTTTATGGGAGGCAGTCTGGATTGGATGCCTACCGGAGCAAAAGTTGCTGCTGTTTACGATCGAAAAGAAGAGAGCAAGTGTCCATCAATTGTCTTCTTTGAGAAGAATGGATTAGAAAGAAGTTCATTTAGTATTAATGAAGAACCTGATGTGACGATAGAGTGTTTGAAGTGGAATTGTAACTCTGATCTACTTGCAACTCTTGTTAGAGGTGGTCTTCATGACTCCTTAAAGATCTGGTTCTTTAGTAACAACCATTGGTATCTAAAGCAGGAGATCAGATACTTAAAACAGGATGGTGTTAAGTTCATGTGGGATCCAACTAAGCCCCTACAATTCATAAGTTGGACTCTTTGTGGTGAGATCACAGTGCGTAATTTTACATGGATTACTGCTGTCACAAATAGCTCAACAGCCTTTGTGGTTGATGGCTCCAAAGTACTGGTAACTCCACTTTTTCTTTCTCTGATCCCACCACCTATGTATTTGTTCAGCCTCAATTTTCCCAGTGCTATACGGTGCCTGGATTTCTGTTCCAAAAATTCGAAAAGTAGCCTGGCTGCATCTTTATCAGATGGAAGGCTGAGTGTAGTAGAGCTCCCTGCACTTAATATGTGGGAGGAGCTGGAAGGTAAAGAATTTGATGTTGAAACTGTCTCCTTTGATGTTGGAGTTGGCTCATATTTGTACCTTGCATGGGTTGATTCACATGTGCTTCTTGGAATTACTCACATCGGTGAGAGTGCTAATTCCTCTCTGAGAACCCTTCCTCTCAAGGATGGACTTCTCGGGTGTTGCCTGCAAGAAATTCAGCTCTCATGTTCTGAAGACCATATTCCCGGTTCAGTTACATGCTCAGGTTGGCATGGCGATATCTCTAGTCAAACTTCTCTTGAAGGTTTCATAATTGGTATGATCTCTAATCCCCTCATTAGATGTTCAGCATATATTCAGTTTCACGGTGGAAAAGTAGTTGAATATTCACCGAAGTTAGGGGACAGCAGAGTGGGTCCTCTTCAGAAACTTGATGGTATGAGTTTTTCATCATCTTGTCCTTGGATGGCTCTTGGTTCAGTTGAAGGAATTGGGTTCCTGAAGGTTTTACTTTTTGGACTTGATGACAGTGGTAGGCTTCATGTTGATGGTCGGATACTGTGCAACAATTGCAGCAGTTTTTCGCTGTACTCCGGTGCCACAGACCAGATGACAACACATTTGATTCTTGCAACAAAACAGGATTTGCTGTTTATTCTTGATATTACTGAGATTCAAAATGAAGGACTAGATGCTAAATACGAGAACTTCTTACCTGTTTTTAAAAAAAGAGGTGGAGAAGAAGGAAAAAATTACATAAATATGTGGGAAAGAGGTGCCACTATTATTGGTGTTCTGCATGGAGATGAATCTGCTCTCATACTACAAACAACTCGAGGAAATCTGGAATGCATCTACCCCAGGAAATTGGTGCTTGCCTCGATTGTCAATGCCCTAGTCCAAAGGCGCTTCCAAGATGCTCTGCTTATGGTACGGAGGCATAGGATAGATTTTAATGTCATCGTTGACTATTTTGGTTGGCAATCATTTGTTCAGTTAGCTGCGGAGTTTGTTAAACAGGTGAACAATCTCAGCTACGTAACGGAGTTTGTCTGCTCCATGAAAAATGAAAACATCATGCAGACGTTGTACAAAGATTATGTATCACCACCTTGTTCGGAAGGACTGAAAGTACTTGTGTCTGATGGTTCCAAGAATTTTGAGGAAAATAGCAAAATCTCTGTTGTTTTACTTGCCATAAGAAAGGCACTTGAGGAGCATATGGTAGAAACTCCTGCAAGAGAGCTCTGTATTTTGACCACTTTGGCTCGCAGTGACCCACCTGCTCTTGAAGAAGCATTGGCACGGATTAAAGCTGCCCGAGAAATGGAATTATTAGGTTCTGATGATCCAAGGAGATCTGGCTATCCTTCTGCTGAGGAATCATTGAAGCATCTTTTGTGGTTATCTGATCCAGAGGCTGTTTTTGAAGCTGCTTTAGGACTTTATGATTTGAAACTTGCAGCTATGGTTGCATTAAATTCACAGAAAGATCCAAAGGAATTTCTTCCATTACTCCAAGATCTGGAGCAAATGCCACATCTTTTAATGAAATATAATATTGACCTTAAATTGCAAAGATTTGAGAATGCTTTGCGACACATTATTTTGGCAGGAGATGCTTATTATGAAGATTGCATGAACCTCATGAAGAATAATCCTCAACTTTTCCCCTTGGGATTGCAACTGATTACTGATCCTGCTAAAGGAAGGCAAGTTCTCGAAGCATGGGGAGACCATCTTAGTTTGTCAAAATGCTTTGAGGAAGCGGCTACCACATATTTATGCTGTTCCTGTTTGGATAAAGCTCTGAAAGCTTATCGAGCTTGTGGTAACTGGAGTGGGGTTCTGAGAGTTGCTGGTCTTGTCAAACTTGGAAAAGATGAACTTCTGCAGTTGGCACGTGAGCTCTGTGAAGAACTCCAGGTAATTGGTAGACCAGGGGATGCTGCGAAAATAGCCTTGGAGTATTGTGGTGATGTGAAGGTGGGGATTGATTTATTAGTGACTGCAAGGGACTGGGAGGAAGCTTTGAGGATTGCCCTCCTTCACCAGAAGGAGGATTACATATCCGAAGTGAAAAGTGCGTCTCTTGAGTGTGCTAATGTACTGATTAGTGAATATGAGGAGGCGTTGGAGAAAGTTGGCAAATACCTTGCTCGGTACCTAGCTGTTAGACAACGAAGATTGGTGCTTGCTGCAAAACTTCAATCAGATGAGCGAAATGAACTTGATGATGAAACAGCTTCAGAAGCAAGCAGTAGTTTCAGTGGAATGAGTGCATATACCACCGGGTATATCTCAAATTTCTATTCCGTTTCTTCTTTGAAATTTTCACTAACGTACTACTACTGCTTGATGCTATTAGACTTGTTAATATCAGTTGTCTATAATTGCATGGGAACAAAGTTTTTTTTTCTCATTTCTTGAAGTTGTACACATTTTCTTGTGTTTGCACACATTGGTGGCTTCTATGGCCCCCTTTTTGCATTTAGAAATGGATTATTTGTTCCGTCACTTGTGATGCGGGCTTATATTAGGATGTGTCTGCATTTTATGATCTCCCCTTCAATCACTCCCTCAGAATTTTGCCACTTCTATGTGGATTAGATTCTGTATTTATGACTTGATTATAACATTTTGCTCCAGCTTAATATGCAATCATTTTAGTCGTCTATGCGAAACCATGTGCTCTAAAACCCTATTATCCACATAGGTGGTTGAAATTTATGGAAAAAATTTCTATAAAATTATATTTAGCTGAACGTACTGAGGGGAAAAAAAGGGTTTAGCTGAACATACAGCTCACCTGTTAGCAGGATCTTTGATGGTACTTAAAAACAACTTTCTTTCATGAGCAGGAGCAGGACAAGAAAAGGTTCAACCGCATCAATCAGTTCAACTGCCACCAAGGCAAGAGATGCAAGAAGGCAGAGGAATAAAGGAAAAATTCGTGCTGGAAGGTGTATTTCTGCCGAACTCAACAATCTCTCTTCTCTTTGATCCGGGATTTGAATTACTTTGTCTCTCATGATTTAACTCACTTATTCCCCGCAGCCCTGGTGAGGAGATGGCTTTGGTGGAGCATCTAAAGGGAATGTCTCTGCCTGATGGAGCGAAACGCGAGATTAAATCTTTGCTAATCTCTCTTTTGATGCTTGGGAAGGAAGATATAGCTAGGAAGTTGCAACACGCCTGTGAAAACTTTCAGCTATCTCAACTTGCAGCTGTGGAATTAGCTGAAGATGCAATGTCTACAGATAGCATTGATGAACACATTTATTCCCCGGAGCGATATCGCGAAAAAGTGAAGAATGAATTTGGGCAACACTCACAGGCTTTTTCTTGGCAGTTAAAAGTGTTAGTTTGAGGAGGACTAAGAGAAATTCTGAGGAGATATTAGGATTTAGGCCTTAGATTTTCTTGCAGGTGCTTTTATTCGGTCCATTTGGGGATCTTTATCGAATGCTAATTTATATTTCTTGCTCTGCTCTATGTAGGTAGAAATGTCAATTGTTATTGCGCATGATTTGACTAAAATGTATTTCATTCTTTTCGCCCATTAGATTTGGTTTCATGATAAAGAAACAATACAATAAATTGATAAAATATTATAGAATAGAAGTTTTAAGATTATTATCTGTATAGGAAGTTTATATTTCAGTAAGTTATATCATTTTAAAGTTTTTGTCCAACAAACATTACTCTAAATTTTGGAAAAAAATATTATAAATGCCAAAAACAACCTAAGAAAAAAGTTTTGAATATTCTTTTTATTTAAGGAAAAAAGTTTTATATTAAAAAAAGGTACATCATTTAAAAGTATACTTTCTTGTTCAAAAAAAGTATAAATTAAGAAAATATTATAAATGAGTATAAAGAGCAAAGGGCCCTACCGGGTTCGAACCGGTGACCTCTTGATCTGCAGTCAAATGCTCTACCACTGAGCTAAGGACCCTCTTTGATTATTGAGTTGACACAAATAACCCCCTGACCTCATCAAATCTTTAAATAGGATTAGGACTCCGACCACATTTTTACTATTGGACACTTAGTTTTTTTTATAGTAATTTTATTGATATAAATTTTTTTTAATATAAATTTTAAAAAAGGTACTAAATATTTCCTTTCTCTTATTCGAAATAGGATTTTCACAAATTCTTATTACAAAAATAGTCGGTAATCTATATGTATTAATAAATGATAAATGTATAGTAGCGAGAGTGTAAGAATTTCAACATCTCTAATGTAGAGGTGGTTCCTTATGTGCACTAGGATTTGACCTTCAGTCTATAGAGTTGTTGAGTCACCATGATTTATATCCTTCACTTTAACGTCAGATAGTCTGATGAAAACTATGAGGGCGAAGACAATAACAATAAAAGATATATATGTATATATGTAACAATGGAGTAGGTGGGATAGGTAGGGCGAAGAGTAATTGTGTTTGTAACAAAATTGTAACTCAAATTCTTGTGATAAAATTGTGTCTTGTTACAATTAGTTCTGCTTTTACCTATTTGCATTTATATAGCTTTCAAATTCAATTTTGTTCATAAAAACGAAGGAATATAGTTCATGCAATTATCTGATGGAACACACAAATGGAAATTAACTTTTTCCTTTTTTGGGTAAATAAATCCATAGGTATTTTGTTTTCAAACTTGGAAGTAAAAGAAAAAAAGGCCATTTGGCAATATTTTTTATAGGCAACAATCTACCATAAACAAAGATCCAAAACATCACATTCTTTTACGTAACCACAAAAAAGTTTGCCATCAACATTGATTCAACTATTTGGATTAAAAGGGGATAAGATTATTAATACAAACAAAATATACTTTCTATCCTTATTTGTGAAAGTACTTTTCATATTAAATGACACTTTTACCTCTTTTAACTTAATAAGTGATCAATATTGATCTATAGTATACATGGAGATAACTCAATTAGTCATGGAGCTACAGAGTTGTTAATAAGGACCAAAATTCAAATTCTGAGGACGGTAGTATAGGAATTTCAACATTTCCAATGTGGAGATGGTTTCTTTGCAGACCAAGACTTGGCCTCTAATATGTAGAATTGTTGAGTCATTATGATTTACATTCTCGACATGTGCTCAAACAGTCTAGTGAGTATCCATCGCTAGATTATCTAGTCCTAGAATCTACTCTTGCAGCATCGTAAGCTTTCTCATCATTGACCAAAATAGGTACCTTCGAATTCTCAAAATAAACTTTCCAAAACTTCTGGGTTTTTTTCATAACACCAAGTACTCCAGAGTTTCTCATTGTGTGTCCTTATATCTTCACCAACCAGTCCCTCAATGTAGCTATTATTCCCAACAAGAAAGAAGCTCAAGTTGCCTACAATAATATCCTTGTTTACTCGACCCAACTACATCCTGGAATCTTTTCAGGTCCTATCTCATTCATCCTTGATCTTGTGTTTTTTGCATCATCCCATCTACCATATTGTGAATATATGTTTGATAACACAACATAATGGGCGCGATTTTCGCGCTCAAGGGCAGTAAGTTGCTTCAATGCTACCTCACCTAATGTTACATTAGAATGCATTTTACATGCATCCAGCAAAGCTCCCCACACTCCAGCATCAGGTTGCATAGGCATTTCTTGAATCAAATCCACAATTTCATCGAACAAACCAGCGCGTCCTAAAAGGTCCACCAGGCAAGAATAATGTTCTACACTTGGTTTGATGTTGTATTTTTGTGTCATGAAGTTAAATACCTTTCTTCCTTCTTCAACCAAACCTGCGTGCCTACAAGCAGACAAAATGCTGATGAAAGAAATAGAATCAATCTTGACATCAATCTCTTGCATACGAGAGAAAGTTGCAAGAGCACGATGACCAAGCCCGTGTACTGAATATGCAGCAAGCATGGCATTCCAAGAAACCACATCTTTATATTTCATTTCAGTGAATATTTGTTCGGAATAATCAAGACGACCACATTTTGCATACATGTCAATGAGAGCATTTCCAATGAGAGTATAGGACGAAAATCCTCTTACGCTTATATATGCATGAATAGCCATGCCTTCTTTAAGTGCAGCCAAATATGATGCTGCTGGCAGGATACTTACAATGGTCGCTAAATTAGGTAGGAGCCCTTCTGACTTCATGCAGTTAAATGAAGAGATGGCATCCTTAGCACGTCCATTTTGCAAGTAACCTGCAATAATTACATTCCAAGAGACCTCATCTTTAACAAACTCATTTTGATTAAACAAGAATTCGGCTGATGAGAGGCTTCCACATTTGGCATACATATCAATCAAAGAATTCTTCACATGGCTGTCAGACTCAAAACCATACTTCATAATTTCTACATGGACTTGGCTTCCTAGGTTAACGTCTCCTAACAAAGCACAAGCTGGAAGTACACCAACTACCGTCCCTGAATCTGGGTGCAAACTGGATAACCTTAACTCAGAAAACATCTTGATCGCATGGTAAGGATCCCCAAACTGTGCATAGCCATTTATCAGAGCATTCCATGTTACAACCTCTTTTAAAGGCATTCTGCTAAAGACAGCCAATGCTGATCCAAACATACCACATTTAGCATACATTGAAACTAGGGCTGTTCCCAAAGAAATATCTAAGTCGATACCATCTTTAAAAGCATAGCAATGCAAGCTTTTGCCAAGCTTTACAAATGAGATTTCAGCGCAAGCTGGAAGAACACTTACTAGAGTTACCACATTAGGTTTCATATTCTCATTCTGCATTTCTCGAAATACAGAAAGGGCCTCTTCTGAATAGCCAGATTGTGCAAAAGCAGCTATAACTGCAGACCAGGCAACCAAATCTCTTCCCTGGATGCCACTAAACATTTCATAAACCCTTTTTAACTCTCCACACTTTGCATACATCGTCATCAAAGAAGTGGCAACCATAACATCCGAGTCAATGCTTTGTTTTATGGCATAATCATGAATCTCCAACCCCTTTTCTAAATCCCTAATCTCGGAAGCTGCCAATATGGCACTTACAGCTGATACCTTGTTCATCTTCAGAATCTTGCACTTCATGCAGTCAAACAACTCCAAAACCTCATAGAAATCGCCATTATATGCATAACCTGACATCATAGTTCCCCATGTAACATCATCTCTATTCATCATCTGATCAAATACCATGCGGGCTATATCCGAATAACCACACTTTGCATACATATCAATCAAGCCGTTCAGAACGGCCACCGGAAAATTCCTCCTCCAGATATATCCGTGAATGGAAATGCAGGTCTTCACATCCCTCAACCTGCAAACAGCGGGAAACAAATTCAGCAAGCTGACGGAATTAGGCTCCAATCCAACAACCTGCATATACTTGAAAAAATAAATCGCCTCTTTAGGTTCAACATTCTGTGCTAATCCTGAAATCATTGCATTCCAAGCGACAATATCCTTCGTAGGCATTTTATCAAACACTTCTCTTGCATTATCCAAATCATTCATTTTAGAATACATATCAACAAGTCCAGTCCCAATAAAGACGTCAACTTCAAGCTTTTGATTAACTATTTCTCGATGAATAAGACGACCCTCTTCTAAATCCGGAATACCAGTGCAGGCTTTGAGCACAAAAGTGAAAGTGTACTTGTCGGGCTTCACTAATTTTTTCTGCATCAAATGGTATACTTCGAGGGCTTCTCTGTTTTGTTCTGCTCTCGTATAGGCTCTGATCATTGAATTCCATAAAATCACAGCTGGGTTCGGCGTGAAATCGAATATAGAGCGAGAATAATCGCATCTTTGGAAGGAAGAATAGAGATTTATGAGGTGGGTACTTGTGGAAATGTGGAAACTGAGGCCTCTGACGATCAATTGTGCGTGGATTTGCAAGAGAGTTTTGAGATATTTACAGGATTGGAGTAGATTTACAAGAAGATCGTGATTTAGAGAATATTTAGGCTTAGAAGGGGATCTCGGAAGGCAGTGGAAGAAGTTCCTCTTCAGCTTTGAATTATTTGCAGCTCTACTGAGCATTTCTTCAGCAGATTATGGGAAGGCTTTTTGGCTGCGCGCGGAATATACAAATTTGTATTTATTCATTCCTTTCTTCCTTTTCTTTTTTTTTTTTTTCTTTTCATTTTGCGGGAATTCATTTGATAAAATTTGTTATTTAAGGAATTTAGATATTCTTTTTTGGGATTTTTTAAGACCAAAAAATTTTTTTCAATTTTTAAACATGATATTCATGCAACATTTTCTTATGAGAATCACCACAATAATAGCGGAATGCTAGAAATGTTTTGAGAAACCTTTTGGTGTAATTGTTTATTAACTGAAAATTTAGCCAACGGACATAATATTTAGCGACAAGTTATATAAAAAAAAAAAAAAAGAACCACTAATCTCATTAGTTCATATTGTCTTGTACAATAGTACCCTTTTTGAGGACGTAAAAAATTGACACCTACCATCAACCTCATTGGTTCGTATTAGTGTCATTCTTATCCAAAATTTTCGAGGAATTTGTTTTTCAACCAAAAGTTTATTAATTTTTCTATTTCGCTTTCTAAGCATAATATTCATACAAAAGTTTGCAGAGAGAACCACCATCAAATGGACAATATTATGAATGTTTTGGAAATTTGAGAAACGTCAAAACAACTTGAGAGAGATAGAAGGCATAGCAAATTGCGAATAAGTGACCCACCACAAGTAGTGAAAAAAAACGTCAAAACAACTTGAAGATTGATTGAAATCAGACAGCTGGAGCAATATATATGCAAGGAATAGTCAGTTGCTCAAGACCAAACAATTATCAAAGAAACATGACAGCAAGTTAACATCAATCACATATTAGCACAATGCAGCATACATTGTGATGGATGAATAGCTTTGTCGTAAAGATTCATGAGATATCTAAATAGCAGGGTGATAATGAATGGATACAATATTCTGAATCAAAACAGTAAATGGTAAAACCAAATCCAAACTTCGCCATCAATCATGTTAAGAAAGCTGTATGGCCCTTATAAAATGTGAAGCAAAGGAGTTCCAATACAAACTACCACTCACTCCTTCCACCAAAAACCAGAAAAATAAAGACAAATGAAAGCAGATGTAGCACAAGAGAGAGAGTTGCTGATATTTCATATGCCCTTCTGACTAGAAAGGAGGAGCATCAAATATATGTGAAAACAAATTGATGTAGACTGCCTATTCCCACCAGACATCACACACTTGAATCAATCACAACAAAAGCAGAGATCCATAATCCCACAATAACAGCTAGTGTATAAACTCGTTAAAACTCTTCATGAAGAAAGGAAATCACTTTTTTAGATGAACAGCATGCCAATACCTATCTATTTTTGCCACAATCTATAAACATTTAACATAAGTGATGCAGTCTGTATGGGAGAGCATCACAGCATGAATAGGATTTTAGGCTCCACCAACCCGGCTTCGAATGACATCAATACCCACTTCTGTTGGATCAGTTGCTTGCAACTCCACCTGAATGCCATCAAGTTCTCTCTTGAATCGGTCCTTGGAGCTGGCATAGATCATCTTGCTTCTCACTCTCGATGTGTCAGGGGACCTTCCACAATGGAACAAAAGAATCATGCCAAGTATACTAAGGAGTTGCAAGAGAGATGGGGAGTAAGACAGACTCATGAGAGTAACAGAATTTTGTTACCATGCAATAAAGAAAATTCTACTCTTCTGACAGTTTTCCTCAGTGACAAAGTCAAAGTCATATACAGCATATCGGCACTCATCAGCAGGGAGGCTGGCAGTGAAATCGTCATAGCTTTCAGTAGGTTCACCTAATTTTTCCACGATAACTTGCTTTTGCTTCTCTTCAATCTTATAGATAATGAAGCGATAGGTTCTTTTTGCCTTCAATTCTAGGAATTTCAGCTTACAGTCATCGTCTACAGCCATGCCTGATGCAGCGTTAGCCTACATTTTAATGGAGCTTGTTAACACTGCCCAAAACCCAGAACAAAACAGTACTTATAACACAACTAAATGGAAACAAAGAAGTCATATGGCACCATCTCGGTGAACCTTAATAAAATTGACTAGTCATGAAACTCAGTTTCTAAGAGTAGATCTATTTAAACACCAAAGATAGCAGGCATATTTTCCAATCTCCAGCTTATAGCTAATACTTATTGATTCATCTTATGCCCATTATTATCCTCCATTTTTAGACTTCTCATTTAAAACCTTGAGACAAACTGCAAGGAGAAAGAAGTCTCCAAGGACATCTCAAGAAAGATGAATAACATACACCATTTATCCCCCTCAAAGATACTTTTATACTTCACTACAAGATAAGAACTATATTTAGACACAAACCATCCCCCCCCACCACACACACACACACACCTCTTTCGTGGCAATGGATATGTGCATAATTACTATAATTTTTTGTAATGATTCATAGAACTTTGACGCCGTTAAAATTGAAAATGTAGTGTTTTTCAATTCCAATCTAAAGCTAGAATTTCAAAGAAATAATGTAAAGTAATTCATGGTGATCCGGCAGCCAAAAATCAAATGACTCATAACAAATGCTCAAAATTCAGTGATAATGAAGATAGAAATGATATTAACAAAAATTAAAAGTTCAGTATTCGAGTATAAATTTATAGATGTTTATAGACAACCTAAAAATAGAATCGCTGCAAAGTCAAGGCCACATAAAATAGAACCGTCAAGTAATCTCCTAAATCTACGTATTGAAAATTAAAATGAATCGTTAGGCAATCAAACACGTACGTATACATAAATCGGAGCAAAATTATACCAGATCCATGGACGAAAAAAACCAAATTCAAACCATAGAATCAAACAGGAAGGCCAATTCATCCTCATTTCTATAGATCCAAAAATGAAAATTATAAATCAATAGAGATTAGGAAAAGGTAAAAGGAAAAGATAGGAGAAAACTAACCATGGTTTCAGGAGAGATAGAAGGCAGAGAGAAGAGAGAGCGATGAAGGAGAGGAAATCTAGGGCTCCGATAAAGGAGTTGCTGCTAATAGAGATAGACTTTTCGATGACGAGGAAAAGAAAGAGAGAGAGAGAGAGAGAGAGAGAGAGAGAGACCCCCTTTTCTTTTACTTTCTCCTTCTTCCTCCTTTTTTTATTATTTGTGCAGTTCATCGTTTTTTTTTTCTTTCGTAAAGGTTTTTATATAGAAAAGGAGACTCGAAAGCCAATAAGGTTGTCCATTGCACTGTTTTTAACAAAAGGCCCGGTCCATTTAGTTGGGCTATCTTGATATCCACTTAGACTAGGATAAAAAAGGCCCCGCTGATTTTACCTTTTAAGCAAACCCAACTTATTTCCTTGGATTAAAAAGAGGAATCATACCATCAAACTCTATACCACTTATCAAAATAAACTTTATTTTAAATCGAGACAAATTATTTTTATTTTGATATGTCGAGAGGAGATGTAATTCTACTATTAACAAGTCAGCTAAACACAAGAAGGAAAAGCATTTTTATTAAATAACTTCCATTAAGCAGAAGCCATTGTCATAGATTGCTCCAAAGCCTTGCCCTTTTAGCTAAATTACAAATGCATATAGATAGGAAGGAAAGTAATACATTGGTAGAATCCTCCAATAAATCTTTTAGTATACTCTCTAAAATATTTTATTTATACTAGTTTTATTAATATAAATAATATAAAATAAAAGATAAATCTTATAAAAAAAATTACCACTAAAATGTACTAAAGTATATTAAAATATGTATTATACTATTCTAAATGATAACACATTTCCCTCACCACCAACATGACATACACTCATCCATATAATCAAATTGCTCAGGGAACTTGCCCTTTTAGCTAAAATGTGTGCTAGGAATAAGAGGTGTATGATCTCATAACGAACCTCATCACTTAAAACACTTGCATACCAATAGAGAAATCCTGAATTCGAGTCACTCAAAAAACAATTTAGCAACATATCAGTCTAATGTTGCTGTTTGGAGTCTTTATGTATGATATTCATCCATACCTTGGACCAGTGAGCTTGCCCTTTACAGCCAACATGACATATTTGAACAAGTGATGTTCTCTCCCATCATTCTTTTCAGCCTTTCAAACACAAGACACATAATAGACAGATCAAAATCAGACATTGATATTGGAGACTACAAGCTGACAATCAGATTCTAAGCAAAAGGAAGGAAATCATTAAGTACCAACAATACTCATTTGACTATGAGCTACAAAAGATACAACTTTGGTCATATCAAATGGTCTGTCCATCTGTTTAACATTTTCTAAAAAGCAAAAGTTGGCCGCAAAATTTGCTTCAGTTAAGATGCCAAAGCAACCAGCCAAACATTCTTCTATATACAAACTTTCTCAGTCAAGGACAATTCCTCTGTCTTTAGCTGCTTCTTTAACAGATTCTCCACTTCCTGCAGCCTCAGATAAATGGAGATAAGATTTCCACAGATTGATCGAAAATGGGTATACTGATAAAGCTTTCTTGTGAAAACTTTCACCTATTTTCTGACTATCGGTTAAGTTGAACAATAACTCGGCTGATTCAACCCAAATATATTCAGGTGCAATAGGAACAGCATGAGAGAGTGCATTTACCAAGAGTGAGCTAGCCCAGAAAGAAATGCTTCCTGAGTTATTCAGAGGGGAGCTTTTGATCAATAGTTTGCAGACAGAAATTCCTAGCAGGTAATTAGACGGCATAATCTCCATCATTCCTTCCACGAAATCAACCAGATCCATAAGATTATCATATATCTGAGGTATCAAAAGTAGGCCATACCATACTTCAACAACCATGTTCATTACAGAAAAGTTTGCTGATACTGGTTGTAGCATCTTGCTCACAAGTTGCCGAGCTCTTGGTCTCCCAATTTTCTGTATGAAAACTCGAGACAGGGGTTCAGCAGCCATCCATGCTCGGCCATCAGCCAGATGAACATTCAGAATACCCAGCATGCGCTTTATGTTAGTTTCCCCGTAATGTTGGACACTGTTTGTGAGCAAAAACATGGTAAGTTCTCTCAGACAATGACAATAATTATCTGCAGAAGCAGCTTTCGTAGCCTGATTCAATGCAAACAAAGCATCTGTATGATCATTCTGCAATATTTTATATAGGGAAAGGTTCAGCATTCCAAACACGTTGTCTGTCTCGCTGTGACCAGAAAACCAGGAACACATATCTGACGATGAAGCCGATTGTAGCAAATTGGGGTCCTCATGATGCAGATCATGAGCCCTCTTTACAGACTGAAACCACCTGTCCATTAACTCTTTCACAAAATCAAAATTTCCAGTCTGCAATGCACATTCAGCATATTGGTTCCAAATACCCTGGACACCGGGTACTTCATCTGGCCAGTTGCCAAGTGCTTCTTCAAATCCATCAAAACTCAGACCCCCCACGTGATATTGCACCCGAGCTGCCATCAGAACAAGCTCTATACACGATGGGTACAATTTGATGTATTTTTCTAACAGAAGTCTACTACATTCTAAGCCTTCAAGCACCGATACACATCTAACATGGTTGAGAGCAAAAAGCTGCGCTGCTCTTAGAGTTTTTTCATTTTCAAGTGAGTCAAGATCCATGTAAGATACTAGAGAATCCACTGCCATTTCCATCAACGAACCAGCCAGCTGCTTCTCATCCAGTGTGAGATGAATATCAGGCCACTCTAAAGTAGAAGATTCTTTCCAACACTCAAAACTATGTACCACCGGATTAGGCAATTTCTTGTACATAACTACGTAGACACAAGAGGTCCAGAAGATAAATTTGTCACAAATCGTCAAACATGAAATGAAATTGGCCAGTGTCAGTTGACATGGCTGATCAATTTCCATAGTGGAGATAATAAGCCCAGATATTTTCTCAATTGCTCTACCGACATTCCCAGAACTGCACATAAAATCTATCATCTGGAGAAATATATCCAAGATCCATTGACTGGCACACAAGGCATCATCATTAGAGGTAGATGCATGGTGAAGAAAGGCAGAGAGTGCAACATCATATGCAGCCAATCGCTCATCAAGCTGTTCTCGACTATTAATGTACAACAGCCAGAGTTCATAAGATTCCTTATTCAAGTCAACCTGGAAATTTGAATTGAAGAGTTCGTGAGTATGAACATGTTGCTTATTAAGAACATGCTAGAAAGGTGGATGTTGTTTACTAAAGAACAAACTGGAAAAGTTTAAAGAGGTTTTTCTGATTACCAGGTGATCAATAAATGCAAAGACTAATGATAAGATAGTCATATTGCAAGCTATCCTTGCACCCCACCCATCCCAAATAGAAAAATAAATCAGGGAAAGGTGGGAATGAAGGGAAAAAAACAAAGAAAGTTCAAAAGTAAAGCAAGAAATAATGCTATTGGAATAATTTTTAGTCAACTGTTAGTTTTTAAGCCTTGACAAGATGATCAAGAAATCCAATCCTGCTAAATAATGCAAGTCACAAGTTGTTCTTTCCAAAGCTAGATACGGATTTACTTTAGCCATGCATTTCTTAAAAATATGCGACTTGAAGACCATCGTCTATCATTACTACCATACTTTAAACACAAAATTCTAATGCGTAAAAGAAGGCAGTAGTCCACTCTCTAACCAATTTCAGAATTATAAAAAGTTAAAGTAGAGCACTTACTGAATATTGAAATAAGTCATCCACTCTAATTGATTTCTGGAAATAGTAAATTTGCAAGTATACCATCCAGAGAACTGTAGATCTAGGATTTTCTTCAATAGCTGGAGCGAGAGCTTTAAGAGCCTATGTATTGTACATGAAACAAGGAAAAAGATAAACAAGAAGATAACCCAATTGCTTAATCTATCAAAGTGATGACCACAAGCTATATTTCAATTTAAGTAACTGTGCTACCTCTAGCCGGCCCTTTTGCTTATCAGCCTCTTTGCCAAAATTAAGAAGAGCCACTTCCAAGGATTGGTCAACATCAGCATAAGAATGATCAACCTGACCCTGTGCAAAGACCAAGAAAGTAACAAGCTAGTTTCTATACATACACCAGAAAGAAAAAACCAATACAAATAGAGCCTTCGTCAAATAATTCAAAGTTGCAATAGTTGGAGTTGTAAATACTGGTACGTTGCACTCCTCTCTGGAGCCTTAGCTTTAATTGAGGCACTAATTTAACATGGCAGAAAGGGTCAGGTGTTTTGAAGTCAAGTGGAGACAGATTAGTACATGGTGGACCTATTGAAGAGTGTTCATTCCACAAGCCCATCAAGGGGTTGTACTCATCTCGCAGTTTAAGCTTTTTAATGAAGTGGTAATTTAACATGAGTCAACCAAAAACTAACACTCTTGTCATGGTAAGAGAAATTTACACATTGACACGTCTATATCTATGCGCATTCTGATCCATTTGACAAAAAAATGAAACCAAAATCAGCATGAGGAAAGGAGAAGCAGTTTAGCAAAAATTATTTAAAATGCAGGAGTCACTAATCTATTTCCAAGTGTGATATACAGTTTAGAAGGACGGATTATGAGTTATAAGTATCCAAAAAGAATAGCAACCAGACACATGAGAAACAAAAATAACATGAAAACATTCTGAACATGAGAAGAGTGGAAAACATGCTAGCAGAAGCCACAAGAAATGTGAAGAGAATTAGAAACTATAGCTGGTGGCTTTAGTTTTCTAAGTGGATTAGGTCACACATACCTACTCCAGTGGTAGGCATTTGGGTGTTGAAAAACTAGTACTAAGAAATTAAAAAACATTCACTACCAGTTTCCAAACCAAAAATGTCAGAAGTAAATCCTCATTCCGTTTCACTCACAATGAGTCACCACAAAAAATCATAAAGATATATACTGGACCATTTCACATACCACTCTCCCATTTCTACTGTGAAAATAAGATGATTCCCAATTCCAATCACTATGCACCTCAATACGAGCTTCGGTGCCATGCAAAAATGGCTCATTTGAGGCTGAAACTTCTGCAAACAAACTTGAAAGGACCAAGAAGTTGCTGAAAGACTTCTGCCAGAATTGTCCATAATCTTGAGCTAATAGAGATGTATATGACTGTGAATTAGGTCTTAGAACATCTGAGCCAACCATATAAGTAGGCGGAACTAAAAGAAGATGATCAAGAGATTTGGATGCAATTCCAGTACAAGAAAGTTCTTCTGTCTGTGATGCTTTTTGAACCTGAGAATCTAAGAAGGAAAATAAGAGTATTAGTGCAAAAACATCATAAAATCCATTTGAATCATTAACAAGCATGCAATACCTATGTCTTCAATTGCATCTCGTTGCATACTGCTGCAAGAGTAGCCTTTGACATGTTGCCAAGGACACTCATCATTGTTGCATCTGCCCCGAAGGTCAAACATGCAAAGTGGCCACAATGGATCGATTGCAAGATTGCAGGAGTAATACCCACTTTGTCCATCATAGAAACTCGATACTGTCTGTTCAGTCATATCTGTGCTTGACCTAATTGTTTGGTTTTCTGAAAAGACATTGTCATCCATGATAGTCTCATTAACATCAGGACTAAGCATATCTGAACTTCCAGGCTGTGACTGCAGCACAGCAACAGGCTCTCTAACTTTCAGGTGGATAAGAGCACTCTTCATAGCGGGACACAAGAAGGTGACAGAGATTGTTGACTGTTGACCTTCAAGAGAAAAGTGGCTCTTTGTCAGATCACCAACAGCAAGAGATGCATCCTCTGGAGTTATCATATCAGAGTGACTGTTGATCTGGACCAGTGGCTTAGAGATTCCATCAGGAACAGTAACACCTAAAATTCCAAAGGGGAATGGTGCAGTCGTGTATAGAATCAAAAGCTTACTTCGAATCAAAACAACAAGCAAACATGAGAAGATATTCTTTATCGGGGAAGGATATCAAAACACTATGATCTTGAGTTGCAAAAATAGATTTAAACTACTGTGAAAGTGCAACCACCTATCAAGAGTTATAAGATGTTCAGACATGTTACGTACTTCAAGTTCATAATCTGTTTCCATTAAAAGTATTTCCATCCCCCACCCAAGAGGGTGAAAGCATTTTTCCACCAAGCTTAAATATATGAGTGAACCTCCTACAAGGACCTCATGGTAGCAATTGAAAATACTACATCATATAGAAATAAACAGTAACATCAGAAACAAAAATAACATTATTTTAGCAATATTAACTTATCCACTTCCCAGCACCTAGATAGGCAGGTCAATTGGTAAATAGATAGAAATCATGTGCATCAGCACCATAAACAAAATAATTAATATGCAGTAGTGTATAAAAAGATAGGAGACAGAGAGTTAAAGTCACAGCAGAATGAAATTATGCATAGATTGAACACCCCATCCCCCCCCACCCCCCCCACCCCCCCCAAAAGAAAAAAAAATGATATTGGAGTACTAAAAAGAAAAAGAAATTTCTATGTGATGCAAAATTTTCAAAAGCGTGCGGTGAGAGTTGCCATTTATGCACCGCAAAACAAATGAAGATTGGTATTGTGATGGTTTTGAAACCTTTTTAAGGCCACAGTAGACTTTCATATAGGAGATATACTAGCCTGATATAGATAATTCTAATGTAGATCTTACTTTCAAAGTATGAATGTTTATTGCTTTCTGCATCATGAAATGATACTTCCTCTGCAATTGTAGCAATCGTCTTTCCACCATCAACATGTCCAACTCTTTCATTTGCAGATTCAACAATCTGACCGGTACCCCGTTTCAAAATTTTTTTCATTCTTAGTTTTTCATAAAGCTGAGACCTCAATGATGCTTCAAGAAGCAAAGAATCCTGAGGACTATCAAAAGACAGTTGTCCTTGTGACCCATGATTTCTGTGTTTGTCTGCATCACCCCCAGATGTTTGTGCAGACTCCAGGTTATCTTGAGCAGATTTAGGTTTCAACTGAAATATCTCAACATCCTCATCAGCTGACTGAGCTGTATCCTCAGAAGGACCGCAGACACCATGTGACACATCATCTTGTTTACATGCCTCAGATGAACTTCCATCAGGCTCGATACAAGGATCAGAAACCAAGGTTTGCCCATCCACATGTAGATGGGACTGATTTTGATAAGCATTATTAAGAGGAGTAATGTTAACATCACACCCCGTTCTGCCATTGACGTCAGATGCAGCTTGTACCTGGTGGCTTGACGTGGGCATCAGATGCATATCAACACTAGAGATCTTATTAGAGAGGCTTAATCCAGCTTCATTCTGATCATGGGGCCACAAGGAGAAAAACTGATTTGGATTCTCCATCATAAGAGATCGAAGCTGGGCAGAGTACAGCTCCCTTTTACTATATAGAAGAGAGCATCTAGCATTGGCCTCCACCAATGCTCTTTGAGCTTTCCGATAAGCTATAAGAGCATTTTTTTCATCAATTTCACATTTGTGCCGATGCTCTTGTGATTCTTCTAGTTCCTTATCTAATAAATCCTCGAAGTCCAGCATTGAAAGTGTGTCCATGTTGTTACTCCCCTTAATGATTGGTTTTTCGAAACAATTTAAGAAACTTCCAGTAATTGAAGGTGCCTGTTGCATAAGAAAAGAAGGGCCATAAAAAATATAGACTTGTAATATTGCCAAACAAGAAACTAAAATTAACAAGTAGTAACTAAAAAGGGCTTGTATACACCTGCCTAATTTTTATCATCTGAGTTAAGATTAGTGCAGTTTTCACTACATTTGACTTGATCTTGCTCGCTTCTATTGCATCAGAGCCAGAACTATGCCTACCTAAAGGTTTATTACTGCTGAAACTAAGCCATATAATAAAACAATACTGCCCACCATATTACACAAAACACCTCAACTCGGACATCATAACACTACTGGCATTTTCCACGAGAGACTGATTTTGGAAATATATGTCGTAGTAAAGAAGTTCGAGATTTCAGAAAGGGAGGCATCAAACAGAAAAAGTCATCCAGATTATTTTGGAATTTCCCCCAGCATTTGGTTAAACTCAATTACCACTTATAATCAAAATCAGGAGATCTCTAAACCCCACAACCAAAAAGAAAGAAAAAAATTCCCATACTCCATTTTAGATCCAAGATAAAAAGCAGAAATTCATTAAAAAAAAAAATCAGATGTATGAATCAACGACGGAGGAGGACAGACTGTTTACTTTTAAACAAAAAAGGTGAAAATGAAAATTTTTATCATTCAGACAAGAACATATCCTGATGAAGAGAGCAATCAAACTCTCCCCATTTCCTCATGGCACCAAAAAATAAATAAATAAGATCCCCTCTTAATATATGTCTTAACCAACAGAAACAAAACAAACCTGCCAGATTGAACAATAGTTTAAACCAAACCCACTTCTTCAGCACGCTGCTCTGGTTTTCTCAACTGATTAATTGCAGAGAGAAAGACCGCAATGTACTAGAACTCAAGGAGGAAATAAATAATGAATTCCCCTTTTCCAGAAATTTTAAAAAGTAACCCTAGAACTGACACCTCACTTCCGTAACGTACCCAGCTGTCAATAACGACAAAATAAACCAGGCAGGCATACATCCGATTCAGTAGGCCATATAGCAAAAGCAATATAAATATAAACTTCAACAGATTGCAAGTAAATTAAATGAAAAACAGTTAAAGATAGCAAGGTCACGTGCCTACTAATTAGATGATAGATCCCCTAAATTAATCTAAACAGACTAAATTTCAGAATAAAGAATGGGACATGGCATAAACAAAATTTCATCAGGAAACAACGCCTAGCAAACTTCAGTTTTCACCTCAAAAGGGAATATCATAATGAAAAGGCTAATGCATTGGCTTGCAGTAATTTTTCGCTCATTTTATGACATTTAACCCAGTTAATTGAATTAGCATCTCTAATAAAGAAAGAAAACACAAAATGGAAAAACCTCAAGGCTGGACAAAATGAAAAAATTGCGTCACCATTTTGATCATACTGCTTTAATCGCACCTCCCCCCACCCCCCCCGCCACAACCCACCCAACCCAACCCCCCAACGCTTTCCCATCCTATCTTTTATTCTGTGAGTTTTAACAACTGAATTAGAAAGACTCCAAACTTTCTATGTGCTCTGTAAATCCAGAGTCAAGCGTGACATCTGTCAACTATAGCCATAATTATGTGTGACAAATGATCCAAACTTCTTTTACTTCAACAATAAAGTACAATGTCAAATGCATAAGGTACTTACTTGTTTCAAAGGAAAATCTCCAGCAGGCCTTTTCCTTGTTTTTCCACTTTGGGCTGGTGAAACAATAGGACCGAGTCTTTCAGCATTCACATCATCCAAAATGCCACTAGCAACTACCTGCGGACCTACACAGTAATCATGAGTCATTAGTTATCACCTTCAAGTGTTATACAATAACTCGCTCAATTCCCTAAGAACGAAACACCAAAATTACCATCTTTTCGAACGGTAAGAGGATTTGCTAAAGACATTGAAGCTTGTCTTGCATATTCTTTCTGCTTTCCAAGTTGACTTGCATGACTTCCGACAGCATTATTTTTACCGCGATCACAGCAACCTTCTACATTCTGTTTGCCAAACTTATTTGACGTCGATATTTCCAGTGGTAACATCTTCCCCAAATCGAAGCATAGGTTACTTGACTGTGGTTCACCAGCTTTTAGACGCTTATTGTCAGGATTGTTCAAATTACTCCTCAAGTCTTGAACCTGAGCTGCTTTACGCACCCTACTTACTGGATTACTTGGATTCCTAGCACTCTGATTCCTGTATACCCCTGCAGAAGGATTTTGTGTTTGCTGGATTGCCTTAAGCTTTATTTCATTTTCTCGAATTTCAATTAGTTGGCGTAGATCTTGCATCTTAGTAGCATCGAGGAGCATATTTTTTCTGTGTTGTGGGTCCAGGCTGGCGCTTTTTTTTGGGCCATTCAAATTTCTACAACTAGAAATTTGCCCAGCATTTCTTGAAGTAGCTCCATTGATCTTGGTCTTAGAAGAAACACCTGGACCGCCAAGCGAAGTTGGTCTGGGCGTCAATTTAGCCTCTTTCACTCTATCCTGTAGCATATTTTGTGATTTTTGTAAAGAAGGTAGAGGTGGTTTTCTACTTTTATCTGCTCCTTGAGTGTTGTCTTTATTTTCTGAAGTGTTGTGCCTACTTTCATCAGAATCACTTCCAGATTCATCATCCGAAAACCCTATCAAAAATGGCACAAATTGCCCTCGATTCTTTTCAGAAGCCTTGTGATGGTCTAACTGTGGAGAAGCACTTGAAGATACATCAACCATGCTAGAGGATGTGTTGGCAGGTTTACAGATTTCTGCAACATAAAGCTATTCAAGGATTACACAACTAGGATATGGGGGCTCCAAGTAGTGCAAAGTCATTTACTTTTCATGACTTACAAAATGCATGAATTACCAGGCAAAACCAAGACTAACTTGTTACAAATTATGTAAGCATAGTTTCAAGGCACAAATGATTTCTGAGTTCACTTTATAGATCCATATAGAAAACAATAAGCATTAACTCCTTAATAGATCAGCAAATTGTTAGAGCTCAAAATCGAATGTCAACTCAACTAGTCACCTTCACAACATGAATACATTATATCCATGGTTAGCAATCCATCCAAAATAGATAAACCACGCCTACGAACTCAAGTTAGTCTAGATATGAAAAGACAAACCTAGTAATAACTTGAATAAAAGGATTGTGCACATTACACTGGTTAGAAACCTACCAGATCTAATATCCTGAGTAATCTTGTTCGGGGAAGCAACTTGGACGTACTCCCCTTGAGCAGAATTAGGGTCCGCACACTGAGATGCAGGAGTCGTTTCCTGATAATCCTCCTGTTAAAAACAAATCCAATTACCCGACTCAAAGAAAAATATAAACGTTCCCCTCGAGAAACTAAGCAAGCTAAAATAGGAATCGATTTGCGTCCTACAGTCCTGATAGTATCTTACAACACCTATAACCAAGTTACAATCTATTTGCAAATTAGGGTTTGTTCTTCTTTCCATTCTCAAAATAAATCAACCACTAAAACTAACTAAAGTCAAACAAAGAATAAAAAATACAGAAAACATTTTCTATTAAGGTGTCCAGAAACAAAATATGTAGTATAATAGAAAAATGAGTAACGTACTAAAGTAAACCAAGTAAATAAACAAAAAGAGCCAATAGAAGAAAAATAACAGAACACGAATTCGTGGAATTCAAAAGCTGATCAAACTCTTGGTTCACTAACCAAAAAAAAAAAAAATAGCTTCAATAGCAGAGCTACTATAGTACGAAATTTCAAGTTTAAACAAGAAATTAGGTTCCGAAGCAGCGAAAGAGAAAGAGAAACGGAAGAAAATAGTACGTCGGAAGAAGAGGAAGGGGAGAGTTCTCCTTCTTCTCTGCTTTCCATTGGCTCGTCTCTATTATCAACTTTAGCAACCTTAACATCCGCGGCTAAATTAGCTTCGCCGGAACCACCACCGCCGCCGCAACGGTTGTCTTCTTCCATGGATATTGCAACTATCTTCGCTGTGTTGCTGTCATCGTCGCAGTAGTCCATCAGCTCATCGGTTCCGTTCCACTTCCACCTTCTCTCTTTTTTTTCCTTTTTTTTTTTTTTCTTTTTACACTTTCTTTCTTTGCTTTGGCGGTTATGGTAAAAAAAATAAATAAATACCAGAAGTCCATGATGTTAAAAATAAGGGTCAATAAAATCAACTCAGAAACTTAAAAATTCAGACCCAAAAAATTTGTAAAAAATTAGTCCTCCTCGTTAACTTTCTCTTTCGAAACTTTCTACGTTCCCTCTAACCCACTTCATTCAATCTCAAGTTTATGTAAATTAGACCGTTAAAATTTTTTTTAAAAAAGATTTAGTAAATCTATCTACACTCATTTATTTATAATTTTATTAATTTAATTTTTTTAAAAAAATTACCGAATTGAAAAATAATTGAATATCGCTCAACATAATAAAATTATTCTAGATAATAACTCAATAATATGAGATCTTAAATTCCAAGCAAAATCTCTTCCCCAATGCCAGTGTATATATATAATTTATATATATAACATTTAATAAAATTTTAATAGCAATTAGAGAGATTATCTTGAAAGGCACTACAATCTATAAAAAACATTTAAATTTTAATATTTTCTTATATTGTGTGTGTGATGTGATGTATTATATTTTTAGAATAATGTTGTGATGAATGGATATGGTGTCGATACTGAGATATCTTTTTAAAAGAATGTCTTCTTATCTAATCAAGTGGCTCTAACTAGTTTTTATTTATCACATATGGTAATCTAATTAAATTTAATTCGAGAATCTATATATATAGTACGAATAAAATTATTTTTTCATCTTTTTTTCTTTCTCTAAACAATTTTTCTCTAATTTCTCTCTATCATAAAACTTCAATTTTTCACATTTAACACATTTTGAAGGTAGATATAGATGATTTTGAAAATTTTTTTACAAGAAAATATCGATTTTGAGGTAAGAAAAGTCCCAAAATTTTGTTTTCGTCACTGAAGTTAGTTTCGCCCAAGCGGACGAAATTTCAAAAATCATGGGAGATTTTTGCTCAAATGTGCGAAAGTCGATTCAGTGATTTTTTTTAAATATGTAAATAAGTTATTATTATATAAAATTCCATGCAATGTTGGTCTCACTTACCAAAAGAAGAATATGCAGCTTTATATTAATGAGTGCATTGGATTTTATATAATAATAACTTATTTAATTTTTTTTAAAAAAAATTACTGAACTAATTTTTGTTCATCTGGGCGAAATTTTGTATTAAATTTTTAAATTTCGCCAACTTGGACGAAAATCATAGGACATTTTCACCCAAATAGGCAAAAATCGGTCCAGTGACGAAAAAAATTGGGACTTTTCTTACCTCAAAATCGTCGATATTTTCTTGTAGAAAATCTTCAAAGTGATCTATATCTACTTCCAAAATGTGTTAAATGTAAAAGATTAAAATTTTAGGATAGAGATAAGTTAGAGATAAATTGTTTAGAAAGAGAAAGAGGGGGAGAAAAAATGATGTTTTTTGTGTTATACATATAAATTTTCAAGTTATGTTTGTTGACCCTTTTAGTTGGGGGTAGATAAAGATAACTCGAAAATCTATAAGGATAACTCGAAAATAATTCATTTTAAAGATAAACCTTTCTCTCTACAAACATTCTCTCTAACCTCTCTCTAAAGAAAACTCAAACTTTGAACATTTAACCTTAATTAGACTAACATATGGAGTCCCCTGAAGACTTATTGCAAGAAAATCTTGGTTTTGAGGTAAGAAAATCGATTGAATTTTTTTTCAATTTCTAGTACACTTTCGCCCAGATGGATGAAAATTCTGAGACACTTTCCCCCATCTGTACGAAAGTTCCTTGAAACTTTCGCCCAGACACGCGAAAGTTGCTGTGTATTTTCATCACCATGGGCGAAAGTGCTCTTGGAATTTTTTTTTTTTTTTTTGATGAATTTCTTTTTAACTTTTTTCTGTAATGCTAATATTTTTATTTTACATTAACAGCCTGATAAAGATCCAAATACGTTTGAAGAATTTTTAGAACCGGAAGAATATATTAATCTTGGACATTTATTCACAACAGACCGAATTTTTAGTTTGACAGGTTAGTTGGTCGACTGGGCAAAACAAACTGCAATGAAAGCCAAGACATATTTAATCATAAATCGGTATCAGAGATCAAGAACAACTGACCGTCGACCGTATGTCACATTGGCTTGCGCGAGCGGAGGGGCAGTTAAAAAATATACGAAACCAATAGTTGATGATGATGAAGAAGAAATTCTAATAAAAAGGCGGGGACCTTATGAGACAAAAAAATGTTGGTACCTATTTAAACTAAAAGGAGAGCAAATGACAACAATCGAAAATTGGTAATTGTTCGTGCACAATGGGAGACACAACCATAAAATAGTTGTTTACCATCATGGTCATGCTCAGGCTGCAATACTTACGGAGGAGCAGTTGCAACAAACTGAGCAGTTCAGGAAGAGTCATGTGCCGCCTCATAATATCTTACGATTTTTCCGAGAACAAGACGTTGGTTGTGCAGTTAGGTAAGTTAGAAGGGAATTATTTTTAATACTTTATTAAAATATTTTAGATTTGTTTTTCTTCCGTTAATAAAAAGAATTTTTTTGATGTATGTAGTGCTCAGAAAATTTACAATGTTATTGCGAAGATTAATAAGAACCAGATGCAGGGAAGAAACAGGGTAGAGGAAGTTCTCTGCCTAAATGCATAAAGGGGTTACACGGTCTTCTATAGAAACCGAGAGGAGAGCAACGTACTTAGTGATATTGTCGTTGCACACCCGACATCGATTGCAATGATTAGAACGTGACCATATGTACTGATAATGGATACCACGTATAAAACGAACAAGTAAGTGCTTTAGTGGATCATTGTATTATTAAATCTCTGTATTAATTTATTCGCATAAACATTTAAATTCATTAAGTACTCTAGTGGATCATTACTTTTTAATAATTTTTTTAATAAATAGTTAAAAATATTTTGAAGTTTAAAATAGTTGCTAGTGTTAGTCATTAATTTTCCTCTTTATTTTTTAATTAAGGTACAATATATCACTATTGGAAGCTATAGGGATGACTTCGACAGGAAAAAATTTTACAGTGGTAATAACTTTTATGTGCAATGAACAGACTACGACATACAGATGGGTTATTCAATAAATCAAGCACTTACATATTACATCTGCTATGTCAAATGGGCACGATTCAATTTTTAATGAAGGTGTCACTAGTGATTCTTACCGATAGGGAAAATGGACTAATGTCGGTGATTGATGATGTATTCAGAAATTCATGTCATATGTTATGTACAAGACACATCGATCGGAATGTGTTGGCAAAGTTGACAAAGATGGTTAAAGACAAAGAGGTGGTACAACGGTTCGTGAATAGCTCGAGGAACAAATTAATAAATAAAATTGATGAGGAGGAATATCAGAGAAAATTGGAAGTGTTGAAGAGTAAGTGGCAAAGTAGGCTGGACTTTCTACATTACCTATTTAGCATATGATTAAATCCATTTGTGCATAAATTTTGCAGGGTTTAGACATCTCAAGTGTTGCATTTTGGGGTTGAGACAACGAACAATGCTGAGAGTGAACATTTGGTGTTGAAACAATGGTTATCAATGTGTCATGGTGATTTGGACACCGTGTTTCTTAATATCGACTCTCATCGAAGGTCAAATTGCTGAAATAAAATGCTCATTGGAAATTTCTAAACTTAAAGAGAAGTTTGCCGTGAAGAGTAATACCATAATGAAGAATATAAGTAATAAAATCAGTCATTTGATTTTGAAGAAGATATGGCTGGAGATAAAGAAAGCACGCAGGATGGTTGAAGACCCGGAAAGTAAGTACCTATATTATTTTAGGAAGTCGCACGGTCTACCATGTGCATGTGAACTAGTTCATAGGTGCCAATATTTAATTCCAATACAGTTGGAAGATGTTTATATTTTTTTAAGAAAATTGTAAATTGGTGCTGATATCCCGAATGTACACGAGACAGACAATGATTTCGAGATGCTTGATCTCACCTTAATGCTAGAGGAAATTAGTACGGGTCCAATTTTTAAGATTCGGGAAGTGCGTCACCTCATCAAAGGTATTATATGTTCAGTGTTGCCTGAAGATCCTTGTCCTCCGTTGATAAACCCACAAGAAACCGCAATTACGAAGGGACGGCAAAAGATGAATTCCACCAAAAGGAATAAGTCTCACTGGGATTACGTGTCTATTGCACATAGGAAGATAGGAAAGTCAAGCAGTTTAGGGTCTAAGTCGGGAAGCGGTTCAGGCTCTGGCTCTGGTCCGAGTCCACGTGGAAGAGGTAGGCCGCCCCGTAGCGGTAGGGGTAAGAGCAGAGGACGTAACAGTGGTAGATCCAGTTTATCATCTATTGTAAATCCGGATTCCCCATCAACGCCATTCCTGTTCAACAATGTATTTCTCGGGTTCATGTATGACTTTATACAAAAATGGAAGAACGTGATTGGTGATAGTAATTGTGAATTTAGAGTTGCGTCCAATTTTTTGTTCGGGGATAAAAATCATTGGGCTGAAATTCGTAGAAGAATGTCTTATGATTTGCACCACTATATGAACGTGTATGTGCAATTGTTCAGATTATTAGAATGTGTCACTGAGCTGATAAAGAAGACGAATTGGGCTGAGGATTCGATGCCTATTGAATATTAGATGGATACTCCTGATCATCTTTATGTCATTGCCAATACATTCAATTTGTGCGTTGTTTTAATTGCACGGTTTGGGTCGATCACCGTCCTTCCTCTTTATTCTAATATGGATTGTACTGCTGGAATGCTATTCATCGGATTCATAGGCAGAACAAGAACATTTCATACAGGTATTTATTATTGTTATTTATTATTGATAAATTTTAATTATTATTGCTATTTATTACATTATTGATAGCCAGAGCTTTTTATTCACTGTTTTTTTTTCCGCAGCTACAGTTGCGAAATGGATGCCCTTTGCCTCCAATACAGGTGCAATAATAATATCATCGAGATGTACGAGTTAGTAGATGAGCAGACCCTTATCATAACCGGATTGTAGATTTTGTTACGAGATACCGTGAAATACATCCGCGTCAGAGGTTCATTCGCATGTTGTTATTAACTAGTCACTTTAGAATTTTCTTATATAATTTATAACGTGATGTTTGATGTTATTAATATATTAAATTTTTTTGCATTTTATGTTATTTTTTTAATTTAAATTCTTTGCATTATGTTATTAACATGAATTAATAAACCGATACGTGAAAAAATTAAAATAATGAACAACAGAGTATTCAAAAATTAAAAAAAAAAAAAGGAATGTAGAAATATATATAACATCATACTAAGGAGTGCAGTAATGCCTCCTTAGTAAATCAACAACCGTATGAAGTCTCTCTCTCTCATCGACATCCTCTCGGGTAGCCTTACGTGTAATCAAATCCAACAGAGCTTGGGGTGGCATCACGGGAGCTACGGGTACGTGAAATCCATGGGGAATATTCGAGAGATTCTGTATCCTCGAGTGACTGTGGGGGAGGAACCAGTCCATGTAATCATCCGTACAAGAACTCGGTGGAATAGCCAGAACACTAGTCCAGGACTCTGTCAATAAATATGAAGGTGCCTCGAGCCACAGTGCCTCAACAAAAGTATTCCTCAACACGTACATCCTGTTGTTTGGCGGCTTGCGTGCCTCCTGAGGTTGGATAGGATGGGCGGGAATACACTGCCTAAACCAAACTGTCTCAACACCCTATCAGGCATGTACGGCTCAACACAGTCAAAGTATGCAATGAACCCGTGCCACGTGGAAACCCAGCAAGCCCTAATCTCCTAAGTCATGTACAGTATCCATAACACCTTATCAGCTGTCATCAAATCCAGTCTCGGTCGAATGTCCAGCAATTTATTTTCATTCTTATAACCCAACATGGGATACATATGGATGTTTGGATTCCAAGCTTCAGTATCCGGTCTGAACGCGGGTGCAAACATGGGAAAGTACAGATATATCCACGCCTAAAATATAAAATATAAATGTAAAATATAAATATAAAACCCTATAACATAGATATGAAAACTAATTACATAAAATATAACATAATATTTAAAAAATAAATATGAATAATATAAAAATAAAGAATATAAACATAACATAAAACAAGTTATATTTAAAACACATACCTCCAGTAGAGACCAGCACCCATCAAGCTCCTTTGCATCAACACGTGATGCCTGTCCCAGATTCCTGTGCAGGTATGCAAACATGGCAGCACCCCCATGCAAACTTGGCAACATAACTCACATCCTGCAGTAGTGGCCAAAGTCTGGCAGGAACTATGTTGTCACTCTTATCACAGAATAGTGAGCTACCCAGGATGTACTGTATGTGGCAGGCAGTTCTAACACTGGATGACAGTGAAGTCTGAGAGCTAATGGCAACATCGTGAAGCTTCGCTACATTAAACCCTAAACTATTAGTGAGAGCCAAACCCAAATCACCCTGTACGATCCGTACCAACTGATCCCGTGATAACCTCAAATCCACTACCTAACCATATGCAGGTACCTCGAGAATCAGCTCCACATCGTGTAATGTAATGGTCATCTCACCCCATGGAATGTGGAAGATGTTTGTGTCGGGCTGCCACCTCTAAACAAAGGCCGAAATCAATGCGGAATTGGGATTCTGGAACATGCACGATTGCAGGTATGTAAGACCTGTCCCGGAAGCCAATGAATGAACATGTGCATCTGTAAGTTCCCACCCTGTGAGTGTCATGTAACGCGATCGGCACTTCAATGAACCACGATACTGAAGATAAAACAAATAAATTTAGCAAATTTATTACAGTTACATAATAAATCCTAAACTACTTATATAAATATAAATATATGACAAATTAAAAAATAATAATAGTAACAGTAACATGTAACTTTAAGATAAAGATATGCACCTATCAACGCCATACCGGACCTGCGACATGTCCACTGTATGATGGAATGAGTTTCGTGTCAACAGGACCTCCATCTGCTGGGTATGTCTGCTCCTAATCTGAAGGCTTCACTTTCTTCCTCCTCTGAGTTGGAACTGGAACTTCATGAGCCACATTGGGTCTTTTGTTACGAGACCCTGAAATCTTACTAATCATCGACATAAAGTTCTCGGTCAACCCTTTCCCTTTCCTGAGATGAGGACGCCCGTCAGATCTACTAGCAGGTACCACAGGTGCCACAGGTACGGGCTGCTCCTCATCTCTAGCATCCTCACCCTCATCCTGATCATCATCACCACCATCGCCATCATCATCACCTCCCTCATTCGCTTCTCCCTCAATATATAGGTATTGGACCCTGTCATGTTCCTTGCCAAGTCCCCTATTACCCTCAAAGCCCCTATCACCCTCACAAATCCTATCTGCAGGACTCCCTATGTAAGACTCAGAGGATGAAACACCAAAATTAGCATGAGAATACCCATGTGTATTGCATGAATAATCATGAGGGACGGCGCCAACCATCTAATAAAAAAACTCTATCCTTATCTGCCTCGGCTGACCACTAAACTCCAGTATAAACTTCTGAGCTACAGATCTATATGGTATGCGAGGTCGTATAGTGGGAGCATGTAAGTAGGGACCATATACTGTGCCTGGAGGGTGTGGATGTGCAGATTCATATGACTCATATGACATAGTGATGTAAGACAGATATGGTTGGAAGGGAGGTCGAGATCTAAAAAGTACGACCGGTGGTTAGGTAGAAGACCCGGGTGCACCTGTTCCATGATGGAAACTAGGTGCGAGAGGGGTAGGAGTAGCAGGGAGGTCGGAGGTACGCCCCCTAGCACCTCTAGATGAAGCTGTAACAGTGCGACCATAAACTCTATCGGTCCTATCCGTGACAGAACCAAGATCGTCATCGCCTCTACGTTCTCCTGGTCGAACTATCTATTATATATTCAAACTCATTCATAACTGTTAATCATATCTTTGAATATTTACTTTGACATATATTATTATTTTATTATTTATTATTATCGGAATCTGTTATTTCATTTCTACTATTTCTTTCATACTATTATTATCCATCACTAATATTCTTTAGTAATACTTATTAATTTATATATTATTCGATCTTATCTCCTAAACCCTAAACCTAAGGCCAAGAACAACGATGAATTCAAATTAAAGTTCAAATAGTTTAGCAATTACATAACACATTTTCTTGTTAAACACATAATTATAAGCAAATAATTTTAAACTAGTTACATTTACTATACATAGACAAAAATTAAATAACATTTGAAATAACATTTATTATTACTTTCTTATTGACCTTACCGGAATTTTTTATTTAATTTCCATTATTTTATTTCTTCTCACTAATAATAATTTGTTTCATATTATTCACAAAAACATAATTCATTATCATATCAACGATAAAAATTATCACATAAAATATTTTAAACAACTAGTCACACCTATTTTACATATACGAAATTAATTAACAATTCAAATAATCATTTATGAACAAAAAAATTAAATTTATAATTAAAAAAAACAAATTTTTTTATGCACTTTCACCAGGGCTGGACATAAGTGCAGGTGAACTTTCGTCCGAGCCTGCGAAAGGATTGGTGACCTTTTGTTTGGTCCGGCGAAAGTCACCAAACACTTTCGGTGGCCTGGGCGAAAGTGCCCGATTTCGGCAGCAAAAAATTCAAATTTAAAAGTGCTATTGGATCTTCCAAGATATGAGATTGAAGTGAAGAGTCCTATAGAGTGTTTAGGGAAATTTTTTTAAAGAAAGGAAGTTTTTAGGTGAAAATGAAATTTTTTGAATTTTTTCGAGTTACACTTATAGAAACGCGAGTTGCCTTTATTGACCCCCTTCTACTTTTACATAACTAACACATCGTTTTAATGTAATAACTTTATTGAACTAAGTGTGTTTGATAACTGTTTTTATAAATCACTTAATTATTTAAAATGTGCTTAGTTGTACGTATAGATTTAAGCTCTGATATCAGAGCCATTAGAAGTATTACATCTCATCCTCATTTGCATGCTCTTTCTGTATACATCTCATCTCTTGTGTTTATTTCATTTCTGCGTGTTGGTAAGACGCTGGTCAGCCTGTAAGACCGTTGGTAAGCCCGTCTGAGGGTGTTCCCGGCACGGTAGTCCCGTTGTTCCCACTAGGACTTGCATTTAGACACATACCATGATATTTATGCATTAGACATGGCAAATCTGGTACGAAGAATGTTTTCTTCAGGCTCCAGCCTAGATTCAAAACGCATTGTTCAAAGTACGGAAGAACATATTCAATGTAATTTCAATGATTGGACTATTCCTGAAGAACACATTGAAACTATTTACAAAGTAGGAACTTTTGATTTTAAAACTGCTTTTTCAGTCAAAACTCATGAAGAAACAATGAATATTCAAGAAAAATTTCAAACTATTTCTCTTTTATCAAAAGCTTCATTAAGCAAATATGCTGAAAAAGGTTTTCGATATATTCATTATGGTCTTATTCAAGTTGCTGTCAAACCATTAGTTCATATTGGGGTTGATGCTCCGATTTACCTAGCCCTTAGAGATAAACGATTAAAACGATATAAACCATCTTTATTAGCCATGATTCAAACTAATATTTGTAATGGACCAATTTATTTTAATTGTGCACCGAATTATTCTGTTTCATTAACAGATCCATTAATCATGAATTCATTAGTTTTAGATATTCATATGCAAGGTGATGAGTTTGAAAAACTCACTGAACAATTTGTTGTTATGTATCGTGTTTATTATCGACTATTGAGTTCTCAACTAAATCCACGATTCAAAATGATTCCAACATCCCGAGACGAGACAGTTCTTCTCCATATAGAGGCAGAACAGTCCAAAACCTTTACTCCAAAAGGATTAAAATGGCATGAGATCACTATCCCTGATGAATTTCAAATTGAAAATCCTCATCCTTTTCCGCATATTGAAAGAAACGAGATTTCACAAATTATTTAAGAACCAAATGGTAATGTCTTAATTCGATTTAATTCTGTACGTGAACACGAATCTGGATCTACAATTCCCATAGAACCTAGTCGCCATTCATTTGCACAATCCCAAAGACGTTCCTTTGCAGAATCATCGGAACAATCTTTCAGAATGCCCAACTCAATCCATGTACACCATACAGCTCCAATTCCAGAAGTATCAACGTCTCCTCCGTTATCTCCCACTGCGTCTCAAATGAAAGGTGAGATCGACGTTATTCATAAGATTATAAACATTGATTTTGATTCATTAGAACAAGATATTTTAGATCCTGAAAATGATGACAAAAGAAATTGGTTTTTTCAATTGGATTCTTTTTATCAAGCAAAAAATTAAGCAAGAATGGATTAATGATATTAATCGATTAAATACTCCTTTTGATTTCTTCTGTTGGTTAGAATATTTCTTTATCAAACTAGGTATTAAAGAAACAGATCCTTTCAAAACATCTTTTATTAATGTACAAACAAGTTTAGCAAAAAAATGGAAATTAAATGACGGCACTATTATCACTCAGATTCATCCACCTCTTCAAACTATTCGTTTAGATACTCCTGATGGAGACATTATTGCTTCACCGTTCAAAAAAGGTAAAGATAGTGATGACTCAATCAAGATGGACGATATCAGGAAGATTTATCATCAAAATAATTATTCCAATCAGATTTTGCATACTATTGCTAACCAAGTTGATTCTCTATCCTCCGAACTCAAATCTAGTTCCAGGCCTAATATATCAAGATTTCCAGCAAGTTATTCCTCTCCTCACTTCCAGCCAAGCACCTTATCAAAAGACCAAGAAGCAAAACTTATCCGACCATCATCCTCACCTATTCCTACATCTTCTTCCCCATTACTCAACAAGATTTCTCAAACCCTCGACAAAATCAATTCAAATCTTCCCAGTTCATCCAAAATCAATACCATCGACCAGGAAGACCATGATGATTCCATAAGTTCCAGTCATGACAGTAGTCTTTCATCGGACAATGAACTTATTCACCAAATCCGCCAGGTCGAAGATTCATTCCTGGAACCTCACGAAATAGAACACAATAATATTAATAAAATTCGTCATCACAAATTTCGTCAATTTTCTAATCCCGGGATGGAAGACAAAGTGACACAAGGAATTATTATCCAAGGCCAACTCCTCCTGATATTCAATATGAGGAATGCGCCAAGTTTCATACCGCTCATTATGATGGAAATTCCATTACTAATTGGAATATTGATGGAAAAAGTGAGTATGAGATCCTCAACACCTTACAGGAAATGGGAATGGCAAAGATTGCTTATAAGGTTCACAATATTCCTGAGCAACAAGCAGCAATATTTTTAATTGCAGGATTCACAGGCCAACTCAAATATTGGTGGGATAATTCCTTAACAATTCCAGAGAAAATGGCTATTATCGATCATACTATTGAAATTGAAGACGATCACGGTAATATTTCATTACAACATGATTCATGTGATTTTTTACTTGTTACAATTGCAATGCATTTCGTGGGCAACCCCAAAGAAGAATTATCTTCTTCCAAAGTATTTTTAACAAATTTGAGATGCCCTACTTTAACAGATTTTAGATGGTACAAAGATATGTTTTTAACCTATGTTCTCAAAAGACCTGATTGCAATGCCCCGTTTTGGAAAGAAAAATTTGTTACAGGTTTACCAAACTTATTTTCTCAACGAATTATTACAAATCTTCAAAAAGAAATGGGTTTAGACCAAATTGATTTCAATTTAATGACTTATGGTCAACTTTTTGCATTCATTAAACAAGAAGCTTTATCTGCCTGTCAAGAATTGAAATTTCAAGCAAAATATGGTAGTGAGCGTCGTGAGCTCGGGTCATTTTGTGAAGCATTTGGTATCAAAGGAATTAAAGCTCCATCTACTCACCTCAAACGACATTCTAGGCCTAAACAACCAAGGTATTCAAGAAGACGTTCATATTCTAGACGATATAAACCTTCCAATGATTTTTATAAAAATCCAAAGAAACATTATTCCAAGAAGATCACGTGTTTCAAATGTGGCAAACCCGGTCATAAAGCCAATGTCTGCCGTAGCAATAAAAAGATTAATGAGATTCTCGATCAATTTCCTGAATTAGACAAAGAATTAAAAGAGAAATTGAGCATCTCTTTGGTGCAAGATGATTCCGATGTCGATTCCCATCCTGAAGATTTTCAAGATTCCAGCAGTACAGATGACGGCAATTTATCTTCTCCTTGTGCTGCAAAGTTATTAATATGATCCGACATTCTTCCAACACTACTGTCAAGGATCAAAAAGAATTGATATTCGATATTATTCAAGATCTTCCCCCAGAAGCCCAGAAGAAGCAACTCGAAAAACTCAAAGCATTAATTCTTCGTGAAGAATCCAGTTCTGCCAAGTTAGTAGAACCATTCAGTATTTCTAAAATGTTTGAACGATATCCACATATGAACCCTCAAATCCGACAACACAGTACCAAAGAATTACAAACCGAAATTAATTCATTAAAGGCTCAGGTCAAAGAATTAAAAGAAAGAGTTTTTTCTGTCGAAACAAAAAACCTGGAATTAGATACTCAAATTGCTTTATTACAATCTCGCAATTCTAAAGGAAAAGACGTTATTACTGATTCATCCATTCCAGCATTTACTCTCGCGGAGATTCCAATACCAGGTACTCATCCTATAGATTCCAAGTTTATTTCTATCATTGATAAAATTACATTTCAAAAATGGAATATCTATGTTACCATCTCGATTGGCACTTTCAAATCTACATTCACGGCTATGCTTGATAGTGGAGCTGATCAAAGCTGCATCCGCGATGGTTTGATTCCTACAAAGTATTACGTTCCCACCAACGAATCTTTGGTCACTGCAAATGGTATGCCCTTGCAAGTTAAAGGTAAACTTATCAAAACTGCAATTTGCATAATTACTGTTTCAAACACCAATTCATTGTTGTTCAAGATTTAAACACCGATATTATCTTGGGAACTCCTTTTCTCACTCAAATTTATCCTTTTTGGGTCAATCAACATGGTTTAGGCACAAAAATTTTGGGTAACACAGTTCTCTTCAAATTTTTAAACCCTGTCAAACAAAAAGAATTATTTTTATTACAAGAAAACTCGATTTACAAACAGGTAAATACCATTCAAAGAATACAGAATAAAATTCGATTTTTGAAAGAAGATCTTTCATATGAAAGGATCGAGGAACAATTATCCAGCCCTGCTCTTCAACAACGCATTTTGGATTTTGAAAAATTAATTAAACAAGAAGTATGTTCAGACATTCCAAACGCATTTTGGGACAGACACAAACATATTGTTTCTCTTCCATATGAAAAAGATTTTTCCGAAAAAAGGATTCCAACCAAGGCTCGCCCTATTCAAATGAATTCCGACCTGTTAGAGGTTTGCAAAACAGAAATCCAGGATTTATTAAACAAAAAATTAATCAGACCTTCGAAATACCCCTGGAGTTGTGCGGCTTTCTATGTCATGAAACAGGCGGAAAAAGAACGCGGTGTTCCAAGGTTAGTCATTAATTACAAACCACTCAATGACGTATTACAATGGATTCGATATCCTATTCCGAACAAACAAGATTTATTAAAGAGATTATATAATGCCAAGATATATTCAAAGTTCGACATGAAATCAGGCTTTTGGCAAATTCAAATTGCAGAGCAAGATCGTTACAAGACAGCATTCACCGTTCCATTTGGTCACTATGAATGGAATGTCATGCCATTTGGATTAAAAAATGCTCCTTCCGAATTTCAAAACATCATGAATGACATATTCACTCCTTATACGGCATTCATTATCGTTTATATTGATGATGTTTTACTATTTTCTCAATCCATTGACCAGCATTTCAAACATTTGCATACTTTCCTTAACATTATCAAAAGAAGTGGTTTAGTAGTATCTGCTACTAAAATTAAACTATTTCAAACTCAAATTCGGTTTTTGGGTCATAATATTTACAAAGGCACCCTCACTCCCATAAACCGAGTTTTAGAATTTGCACATAAATTTCCCAATGAAATCAAAGATAAAACTCAATTACAAAGATTTCTAGGATGTCTTAATTACATTTCTGATTTCTTTCCTCATTTAAGACAACTGTGTGCACCTTTGTATCAGAGATTACAAAAAAATCCTCCTGCATGGACTCATAAACATACTCAAATTGTTGTGATGTTAAAGGAAAAAGCCAAAACATTGCCTTGTATGTCGATTCCACATCCGTCTGCATTCATGATAGTAGAAACAGATGCATCCAATATAGGTTATGGCGGCATACTCAAACAACGCCTAGGACATTCATCACATGAGCATTTAGTTAGATATCATAGTGGTCTCTGGCTCGGACCACAAAAAAATTATTCAACTGTCAAAAAAGAAATTTTATCTATCGTTTTATGTATTTCCAAATTTCAAGATGATTTATTTAATAAAAAATTCCTTCTACGTGTTGATTGCAAATCCGCCAAAGAAATTTTGCAAAAAGATGTTCAAAACCTTGTTTCAAAACAAATTTTTGCCCGTTGGCAAGCTATTTTATCAGCTTTTGATTTTGATATTGAATACATAAAAGGTACCAATAATTCCTTACCTGATTTTCTAACCCGAGAATTCCTTACAGCTACTTACAATGAGTAAATTGAAAGACCGCGAGAAACCTCAAAGATTACAAATTCAAAGTGCCAAGGATTACGAAATGAAGACTTCTATTCCTTCATCTTCAACCATTCAAACACCAAACAGATTTCAAGCCCTCAGAGATTTTCCACCGCTGACTTATTCAATGGCAGCTGAAACACCTTCATTCAAACTCCAAAAAACTCCTACTATTCCACCCTCATCCACTCAAAATGTATCCTCTGCATCCACTCAATATTTTACCAAACCAGTTGTAGAAAACTTATTAATTACTTCTTTCTTTGAAACCCCTGAATTCAAATCTCTCCAAAATCTACTCCAAAGAATTATTCCTTCTGGATGCCAATGGCTACCCGATGACCCTCTAAAGACTCAAACCTTTTATGAGCTTATATTAGTCGATTCCAACTCTGTAGAAATTTCTCATACGCCTGATAAACACAATCCTCAGAGAATTGCCTATTCAAAATGTATTATTAAGAAAGTTATCAAATCTACCGAATGGGTCTCCATTTGGACAACCAAAGAGTTTTCAGTAAATTTCATGCCAAAAGGATACACGTACCAAGATTATAGAATGGCTTGGTATCGTGCTTTCTTCAAACGTCCTTTTGATCATTCATGGTTTTTTATTTTTCACCAACATTGTTCAAAAGATTTTCCAATTTGGTTTTATGAATGGTGGATTAATTTTGGTAGTCTCCCAGACATATTACCTCCTATTCCCAAATTAGGATTTCAAACATGGCTCGAAAAGATGACGGGACCGTCTTATGCAATTCCCCTTCAATTCTATGCTGAACTCCGCGTTCCTTGGATTTTCTGCTGGAGTTATAGGGTTGATCAAATTTATTCAAAAGAGTATCCCATGTCTCTCATTAGAGAATTCAAGATAAAATGGTGGACAGGTTATTCAGTCGAGCTTTGCTCTCAAGACGCAGTGCTTCAATTCATTCAACAGAGACACTTACTTCAACGCAGTATTCAACAGCTTTCTAAAGGCGCAACACATTCCCCCAGTTCTGTTCAAACAACGGCTCCCGCTATTCCTTCACCACTTAAACAAGAATCCTCTATTTCAAAACTCACAACTGCAGATGCTGATGAAGCTCAACAATTCCAAGAATTCCTCCGCTTTAAAGCATTTCAACAACAAATGAAGAAACAAGCCAGCCAAAGTCCTACTTCATCACAGGATTCATCTACCGATCCCTTCGGAGGACCCTGTGCCCAAGATCCCTTTGATATTTAATTTCCAATTCTATTTTCAAAAAAAAAAAAAAAAAAAGTGTGAAAACATATGTTCTACTGTCGGTGAATGAATGCTTTGGCTGTTGTCCGTATTTGCTTTTTGTTTTGATGACTGTAGTTTTACTTTAGAGAAAGTGGATCGCATATGCCGGATGCAAATCTGAATGGGAATAGTGGGACGACTGTGCCGGGAACACCATGTAAGCAGGTTTACCAATACCAGTTAAACCAAACACTTTGCCAATCATTCGTAACATATGTTTTCACACTTTTTTTTTTTTAAATAGAATTGGAAATTAAATATCAAAGGGATCTTGGGCACAGGGTCCTCCGAAGGGATCGGTAGATGAATCCTGTGATGAAGTAGGACTTTGGCTGGCTTGTTTCTTCATTTGTTGTTGAAATGCTTTAAAGCGGAGGAATTCTTGGAATTGTTGAGCTTCATCAGCATCTGCAGTTGTGAGTTTTGAAATAGAGGATTCTTGTTTAAGTGGTGAAGGAATAGCGGGAGCCGTTGTTTGAACAGAACTGGGGGAATGTGTTGCGCCTTTAGAAAGCTGTTGAATACTGCGTTGAAGTAAGTGTCTCTGTTGAATGAATTGAAGCACTGCGTCTTGAGAGCAAAGCTCGACTGAATAACCTGTCCACCATTTTATCTAAGATTGAAAATAATTTAAAACTTTAAAATAAGAAGCTTACTTGAAAATAGAATTGGAGATAGTTTCTTGAATTTGAGATAGGATACAAGAGATGATAGAAGAGGAAAGGCTAAAAGGTTCTTCTTTTAAAGCTTGTGTACAATTTTGCTTGCTTCCCTATGAATTATGCTATGCTATTTATAGGACTAAAATGAATTTACATTTGAATGTAATTTGACATTTCTTGTGAATCTTCATTTCATTTGAATTTGAATTCCATTTGCATTTGCAGGTACTTGAGTGGATTCTTCAATAATGGAGACCTGTATGCAGAAGTAGGTCCCTCCACGTGGTATTTGAATTATGTGGTTGTTGAATGGAGTGTGGGTCCCTCCATGTGATTTTGTCGGTGAATGAATGCTTTGGCTGTTGTCCGTATTTGCTTTTTGTTTTGATGACTGTAGTTTTACTTTAGAGAAAGTGGATCGCATATGCCAGATGCAAATCTGAATGGGAATAGTGGGACGACTGTGCCGGGAACACCATGTAAGCAGGTTTACCAACGGGCTTACCAGTTAAACCAAACACTTTGCCAATCATTCGTAATGCAGTAGAACATATGTTTTCACACTTTTTTTTTTTTTTTTTTTGAAAATAGAATTGGAAATTAAATATCAAAGGGATCTTGGGCACAGGGTCCTCCGAAGGGATCGGTAGATGAATCCTGTGATGAAGTAGGACTTTGGCTGGCTTGTTTCTTCATTTGTTGTTGAAATACTTTAAAGCGGAGGAATTCTTGGAATTGTTGAACAAAAACATTAAATTTATAATTAAAAAAAACAAATTTTTTTATGCACTTTCACCAGGGCTGGACATAAGTGCAGGTGAACTTTCGTCCGAGCCTGCGAAAGGATTGGTGACCTTTTGTTTGGTCCGGCGAAAGTCACCAAACACTTTCGGTGGCCTGGGCGAAAGTGCCCGATTTCGGCAGCAAAAAATTCAAATTTAAAAGTGCTATTGGATCTTCCAAGATATGAGATTGAAGTGAAGAGTCCTATAGAGTGTTTAGGGAAATTTTTTTAAAGAAAGGAAGTTTTTAGGTGAAAATGAAATTTTTTGAATTTTTTCGAGTTACACTTATAGAAACGCGAGTTGCCTTTATTGACCCCCTTCTACTTTTACATAACTAACACATCGTTTTAATGTAATAACTTTATTGAACTAAGTGTGTTTGATAACTGTTTTTATAAATAACTTAATTATTTAAAATGTGCTTAGTTGTACGTATAGATTTAAGTAAAAAATTTTAACTTTAATTTTGAAATCTGAATATATATTGTTTATTAAATAATTACACTTTTTCCATATAATTACTATTTATTAATTAATTTAACATTCAAAGTAATATTTCAATTTCAAATTCAGCGTTTAGATTTAAGATTTAAAACTTAAACAATTTACACTTCACATTTCAGTTTCAATTTTATCAAACAAGACTTAAGACAAAAATCTAAAAAGCACTCTATTTGTCTATTTCTGTAATCAAACGAGGGTGGCATGGTAAAGAGTTTATGATATGTGATATATATAAGAAGATGAAGATGAATACAAACTAAGAATAAAGAGAAAATAAAGAGTTGTCCGCATGAGTGTTGCTCAATTGGTTATGAAGTTGCAAAATTGATACCAAGAGTTAATGTTCGAATGTAACAATAACACTCTAATATGAGAGGTGGTTCCTTATAGCTTATAAATTATGAAAAAGTGTTAAAAATCAACACTTTATGGGAAAAAAGGCTTTGAAGATGAGTTATTTTTGGTAAGTTTTGAGACTGAAAGTTAAAATAAACTAATATAATGATGATTTGTTTAGATAGAGTTTTGAAAAGAAATTTAATGCAAAATTTGTTCATTTGATCCCACATTTATTTTCTAAAATGATTAAATTCAAACTAAAATTCAAACTTCAATTTAATTTTATAGAATTTGAGAAAAAATCTAAAATTTAAACTCTATCCAATTAAATTATGAATAATTTTAATTCAATTTTGCAAATTTGTATTTAAAAATTAATAGAAATTCGTCCGTAAGTACGACTTAAACGAATTATACTTTTATGTACCATCATTAAATTTTATTTTTTCTCCTTTCATGTTAGTACTAAATAAATTTTTATATTTTCCTTTACATACTCTACAACCCGAATGCTTATGATGCACCGCCACGAGGCCGAAAGGATGATGGCAATTGAGGAGAGATCTGAAGGAGAGGAATCCTAGAAAAGATCGATTGCGACTCCCTCAACGATCCTACAAAGATCTTTACGTACTTGTCCGGTCCAGGACAAGTGAGATCTTTCGGTCTACGTGCGTGAGAGTAGCTCACGTGTTCTTTCACTAAGTCCTATGTCGGAAAAAAACTACTCACTTTGGTTTCCAAAAAGCAACCGACTCTTTCCAAGTTTAATGCCGAAACAGAGTACAAGACACTGGCCCTTACTACTTCTGAACTTTTATTGTTTTCAAGTAGGTAGTAGAACTCAACATATGAGAATCGGGATATCACGGACTCTAGATGCTTATTGCACGGTTGTAGCTTTGAATCACGGGTCCTATACTCCCCTTGTATTTGACTGATGATTAGGGCGCAATCTCCATACACATTCAGGTAGCGTATTCCACTATTCAAAGCCATTTCCATCACTGGCCGGGAAGGGGTACGCCTGGTATAAGAATCGAATTTCCAGAAGGACTTAGATGAGACCTAGCATCTTTCAGATTCGACATTTCCGCTGTTAGCGACTCAGATACTAGGCAAGGTTTCAGAGCGATAGTCCATTTCGTTTTGTAGGCGATCCATCTCTGGAGCTACTGAGATTTGTTTTTCTGACAAGACAATTCCCATCAATTCAATTCCATAATCTATTTTTGGAATTTTTCTAAGAGAGCCTTAAGGCGAGTGATCCTATGCAAAGCGATATTAGCAAAGCAAATGAAAAGTTTCCGCTATTCTGCCTTTAGCTTGTTTAAATTAACTAGATTACGATATAGAAATATATATAGGAATAAAGAAGATGCAAAAATTATTTAATGATGTGAAAAATAAATTTAATACAAATAAAATTTCATAGCACAAGGACAAAGATGACATTTCGTTAGATAAAATTTGGCGCCAATTCCCAGAGAGAAAAAGGCTATGAATGATTAAAATTATTTATTCATTATTTAAAATGTCTATAAATTTGAATTTTTACTAATTTTATTTTTTTTTAATTATTTTTGAACTTTTTAAAAATAGTTTTTAACAAATTTAGTATTAATTTCCAACAAATTTTATACGCTTTTTATGAAATTTTATTAAAATTTCCTGTGAAAATTTGTTGAAAAAGTACTTTTAGAGAATAAAAAATAATTAAAAAATAAAATTTAAAAATATTTTTAAAAACACATAAATAATTATAAATAAATGGTGGACATTTATAAGTTTTTTTCTATTCCCACAAATTACCGGTAAAATCACCATTAGCAGCATGGTTACTTGTGCACCAAGGTTCCCATGCACTTAATTATCTTCTGCTAATGCCTCAGTAAAAACTGAAAAAGTTTTAACAACTGCGAGACGCAAAAAGCCATCATTTTCACCTATTCTTCCAAAATTACCCCTACTAATTATTGCCTTCACCTACTCTCTATAGGGTAAAAGCGTAACAAAAATTGATTTCTGAACATCACAGCTGTAAAAAACTGTGGAGCATTTCTGCCGTTTTTGTACCTTTTTTTTTTCTTCTTCGTTAGACTCTCATTCTGCAAAAATCCATTGGAATAATCTGCAAAATTACTCTGCAATTTTTCGAAAAATGGTTGAAGGTTTGGATATGGCACTTGATGATATCATCAAGAAGAAGAAGCAGAAAGCGAAAGCGAATAAGGCCGATTTCGGTGCTCTTGGCAGTGGAAGCGGCATCGGCAGTGACGGTGGCGTTGGGGGTGGAGGAGCTGGTCGCGGTTATGGTCCACGGCCAAGTCGCCGCTTCTCGAAACGCGGTTCCTCAAGGATGATGCCGTACACTACGCCAGCTACAGTGAGCTCGAAGTTTTCCTTTTCGATGTGTTGTATTTTTTTTTTTTTTTTGGGTGTTTTTTTTCATATATTGTGTATCTACAGTATCAGGGGATTCATATGCGAGAAATGGAAATGGTTGGAGGAATGAAGAATGAAAATGAGGGGACAATGCTGCATGTGTCTAATTTGAACCTTAATGTTACTCATGAAGACATCAAGGTAAAGTTAATTAGAAGCGAAAGAAGAAAGGGGGAAAAAGGCAGTGGAGAATGATGCTCTGTAGTTGATCTCCTTTTTTTTTTTCTTATTGATTATATTGTTTTTTCCTTTTCTACTTGGTAAAGGTAAAGATCTTTAGGTTCATTAAAATCTTCTGGGTCTAAATGTTCTGCTAATTAAGTGCACTTTTTATCTGTTCTGTCAATGTATTTCCCCAAAAATATTCCTCAGACTGCTGTGCCTTTTTGTCTTGTGAAATGGCTTTGGAAGGCTAAATATAGGGAAACAACTTTTGGAATTTGATATCTAATGGGGGATGGTTAGTTGGCTTTTATGAATGGGGTATTATCATTATGACTTATAATTTTGTTTCTTGTTATCAACATATGTGCTTGAAATTCATTTTACTTTAGTTACTAGATGCTTTCTACTTCTACTTTCATGTTTATTTGGGCTACATGGTTCTTGTTTCTAATGTTTTTCTTCTTACTTTTACCTTCATCTAAGTTCGTCCTACAGAAAATTGCTATCAGAAAGGTAACCTCTGCATAGCATCTTTCAGGTACTCTTTTCAGATGTTGGTGACCTCAAATGGTATTCAATTCATTATGATGGAAGTGGAAGACCTAAGGTATCTTCATAAATTAGTATGGCTTGGTCCTTTGTATCAACTTTTCACTTAAATAGAACTTCATGCATCAGGGTAATGCAGATGTTGTATATGAACTACATTCAGATGCTTTAGCAGCTATTAGGAGATACAACAATAGGCTCCTTGATGGGAATCGATTGACACTTGTGCTTTCGAATTCTGATGTTGTTACCTCTGCCATACCCCCGGCAAGTCATGGTGTGGAGACTCAGAGATGGGCTTATGGCAGGTATGCCCTTTTTTAGTATATGTGCCTATCTGTGTACTAGCACAATGAATGGAGGGGATAAGAGAAACTGATGCTCTCTCTGTAAGAGGGCGGTGGTTGGTTTAGAGCAACTTTTGACATTCATTTTGTTGTTCCCTTTCTTGAGAAGGTCTATTCGCTTATTTTCTTGATTTGTAGGGATGTGGGGTTGTTATTGATATTCTTGTTGCTGATTATTATAAGGTTGTATATCTATTTGAAATAGTTTAATATCTCAGCTTGTTGTTCCTTATCAGAAATGTTTTTGTATCATTGATGATTATCCTATCGATTGACGAGTTGAAGGTGGTGATTCAGAGAATCCACAGAGTCTTTCTTTCTGTTCAGGCCTGCATTTAAACTTTGATCATGCAAATCTTATAGTATATAGCAAAATGCCTATTTAGTCTAGTTGATATAGTTTCAAAGCCAACCATAATTGTGTGTCATGCTTCAGCTTGTATATGTTAAACCATTTCATGGCCTTAATTATTTGTAATGTTTCTATTATATTCAGTTACTGGCAGCATGGACTTGTGCAAGTACAAGGACGCGGGAAAAAAAGAGGTCATCAGCCTAAAGAAGTCTCAGCTGAAGCCCTTGATGCTGATTTGGAGAAATACCGTGAACAAGCTATGTTTAAGTGATTCAATATTTGCTTCCTATTGACTGGCATTAGCCTAATTGGTTTAGTGATATAACAGTGCTTACCGTACAAAACTCTAGATTGAGGATAGGAAAACTATTAGTATAGATTGGCAGCAGTAAGATTGATTACCTATCATACTCTTTAGCTTGGTTTTCCTGTACATGTTTTTGGCTATGGTAATATATGTTCAGGTTGTAGCAGAAAAGGTTTTGCTGTCCACTTTGATCTCCTTTTTCAACAAAAGTTGGATCTGATGGCTTGCACATCTCAAACTTAATTCATTGTTTGGTATTTGGGGCGCGATAAATTACAGCCCCAAAATTTAAAAAAAATTATTTTAATCAAATTATTTTTTCTCTAACCTTTCTTTCTCTTCAACTTCTCTCTATACCCTCAAGTGACGTTTTATTTAACCATTAAAAATCTGAAAAAATTTTATTACATCGTTCTATACCTGTAATTATTGTTTAAAGATTAAGAAAATGTACCGAAATAGGAAAATCACGTATTGGCTTGGCAGACCTGAGCTACCTCGCACTAAGGCCATTAAATTATTTTCCATGAATCTTTTCCAATTATTTATGTTGTTATTCAATTTTAATTACTGGATGAGAGATGGGAGTTAGGAAACAAAATTGTTAATTAATGGGAAAGTTATTCCAGTTATTCATGTGTGAAAAATTTTCAGATTTAAAATTTTTAAAAGAGTAAGAAATTATGTCATAGCACATTTAATTTTCTATTGAAATTACTATTTTATTTTTACATTGATCCAATTAATTGGAAATCAACTTGATCGCTATAGCATTACTCGTCTAGAAATTAATTTGAAAAACTTCTTCTTTAGGAAGCTTTTGTAATTTATTAGAATTAAAACAGTGAGAACCCGACCTTCACAGCCAACAATAATACCTAAATTCTCTACAAGAGGTCGAGGTGTATAGTAAAAGTTGCCATAGCCAACAATACTTTCATCTAATAATAGTCACCAAACAACCCCATCTGAGTCATCAGATTCCTGGTTCTCACTAAATTGCCCCCATACCAATTAGAGTGTGAAATACTTTTATGTACTTTTTTATGTTGAATGGCTGTCACTAAATTCATATCTGGTTCAACATAAATTTGCTGTGGGAGAGGAGAGTTTTGCATCTTTCTTGTCATTTTAGTAAGATATACTCACTCTATTTTTTTTTTTTTAACTTGTCCTATTCAACCGTACCATACCAATTTCGGGATATTATGAAAATAATGTAATATTTGATGAATTTTTTCACAATATATTCTTATTATTATTATTATTATTGTTATTATTTTTAAATACTTCTATTCTATGATCAACTCCTCGTGATCTAAGTGTGTTTAACTAAATCCGATTAATACAGAATTTAACTAAATACAATAAAGTTTGAAATATTTTAATTCAATAAAAATAAGAATAATAAAATTAACTCAAAAATTTTTAAAATTTTCAACAAAAAAATTTAAAATTTTTTATATATTTGAAATATCTTAATGGGCTCTTATATTTCCGATGGAATATAATATTTAAAATATTATTCGATTAATAAAAAGATTTCAGTAATTTTAGTTTAAAAATTCACCAAAGTTGAAAGTTTGTTGATAAAAAACACAATTATTTAGTTTTTCTTAATAAATTTATTTCTATTAATTTTCTTTAAAGGTAAAAGCAAATTGAGGGCTAAAATTTAAGTTATTACATGACGAAGCCCAACTTTCTGGTATTATATATATATATATATATATATTAACTTAACCCTTTTTCAAGGACTAACATGGAATTAACTAACCAACTGAAAGTCTGAACTGAAAGACGAAATGAATTGATTCATTAATTAATGAATTGATCAATTTTCTTGTCTTGTTTATTTAAATCAACATAAACATGATGAAGAACGCTCACATCTATGATCTTTTCTGTTCTTCTCTCCACCAAAAGCATTCTTGATTCAAGAGCATCAGTTCAGAAGAAGAGGCAATTTCTTTGAAGATGGCGGAAGCATTGGTGGGTGTTGCTGTTGAAGCAGCGTTCAGCAAGGCGCTTTCCTACGCTACTGAAGAGATTAGCGGAGCATTGGATGTTCGGGGAAACCTCGAAATTCTGGCTGAAGAACTACAGTTGATTCAAGCATTGCTCGGCGATGCGGAGACAAAATCTTCGAGTAGCGGACTTGTTCATCTTTGGCTGGAAAGGCTTAAGGATGCTGCGGCTGATGCTGATATCTTGCTGGATGAGTTCGCTTATGAAATTATCCGTAAGAAGATGCTAAAGGGAAAGAAGGAAAAGGTATGAAATTATCCAATTGTGTTTCGTTTCAAGATGGCTAAGAAGATTAAGAATATCAACTTGCGGATGGATGAAATTTTTCAAAAATCAACTCGGATTGGACTTAGGCCAGCCGAGATAATGCACTTTCCCACTAATGACCCCAGAACCGTACTGTTGAGTGCTCCTTTTGTTGATGATTCAAAAATACTGCCCAGGGATGATGAAGTAGTGAACATTTTAACGCTATTAACTGCTGGTAATTCAAATGACTTATCAGTGATTGGCATAGTGGGAATGCCTGGTCTAGAAAAGACGTATGTTGCTCAGTTACTCGTGAAAATGATATAGTGTAGAAGGTGTTTGAGAAAAGGATATGGACACGTGTGTCTGAAGATTTTCAAGTGGACAGAGTCCTAAATGACATGTTTCAATCTCTCACGGGAAGGGCGATAAGTTCACAAATCGGGAAGCAATAGTTAACCAGTTGAAAAAGGAAATCAGTGGAAAAACGTTTTTGCTTGTTTTAGATGATGCTTGGAATGAGGATGCAGGACTTTGGGGTCACATGAAAGACGCTTTACAAGAAATAGGTGGCTCAAAAGGAAGTAGAATAATTGTAACAACTCGAAGTGAGATAGTTGTTTCAGTGATGAATGGATCTGTGTATCCCTTGGGGAAGTTATCTGAAGAAGATAGTCAGAAATTGTTTGAGAAGATAGCTTTTGGGAATGATGGAGTAGAAAAAACTCCTGAACTAGTGAAGATTGGTCAAAGAATTGTTAAAAGGTGTGGGAGAATACCACTGGCAGTGAAGGCAATGGCAAGTTTAATGTCTTCCAGAAGAGATGAGCTCGAGTGGAAAAAAATTGAAGAAAGTAGCATTCATAACATATCAGATGAAGTCCTCTCTTCTATAAGGTTAAGTTTCAACCATTTGCCATCTCTATCACTGAAACAATGCTTGGCATTTTGTTCTGTTTTTCCAAAGGATTCAATCCTGGAAAGGAAAAAATTGATACAAATATGGATGGCACATGGACTGCTCAATCCCCATAGAGGAAGCAAATTAGAAATGGAGGACGTTGGAAATAACTATGTCAATGCATTGTTGCAGAGATCCTTGTGTTGGAAAATATTTGGAAAAGGAAGTGAATGAAAAAAAATATTAAAGAGGAAAATGTTAGCAAGTAAGGGATTTGAATCCTACTTTGGAAAAGAACAGGGGGCTTTATCAGACCCATGGTTTTGCTAAATTATTTGCCAAATTCTTCTTTTGTCTGGATTTAATGGCTGTTAAATTTGATGAACAACCACATTCATTTCTATTGAGTTCAATGTACAACCATATTCATGGATGCTGAAATACATAATTAATTCTGTATAGCTGAATTCAGTGTACATATTTAATTCAATGTAACAGCTGAAGGGTGAATTCAGTGTATATAATTAATTCAATGTAACAGCTGAATGGTGAATTCAGTGTACAGAACTAATTCAATGTAACAGTTGAAGAGTTTTTCCATCTATGAATACTACTGTTTTCCACAGCAGAAGATATAAGAAATTTTCTTTGCAAATCTCTAGCATTCTCTCATAACCTGCATACATATATCTTCTTCCTGTTCATATTCAATTTGTTTAAGTTCGAAGGGAAAACAGCTTCAAGTGCTAAACTAATTTTCCGAAGCCCGTTTTATCCTGGGAAACAGATGTTCTAACACATCTCTTGCACTTCCAGTAGAGAGAACGAATCTGTTTTAAGGAAATTGAAGTTTATTCAAGGCTCGGGTTTGATTTCTATTTCCTTACTATTATTTTGGTATTATTGTTTTATATTTCTGTTTCTTTTATATATATATATATATAAATATATATCACACTGTGTTTAAAGTTGTGGCTTACAATCCACTTAGACCCTAACGTCTTACATCCAGGTAGGAGATCTACTAACTCCCAAGTATGATTAGGTGAAGGACAAGTGTTGTTAAATATGACTTCGGGCAAAGTCTTAACATTTAAAAATGTGTTGTATGTGCCAGAAGTTTGTAAGAATCTTGTGTCTGATTCTTTGTTGAACAAACATGGATTCCGAATTGTGATTGAATTTTACAAAGTTATTTGGCATGGTAGATTAGATCATGTTAATTATGATTCAATACGATGATTAATTAATATGGACCATATTCCAACATTCCAAATCGATTCAAAACACAAATGCGAAATTTGCATTAAAGCAAAATTGACAAGAACATCTTTCCACAAAATTGAAAGAAGCACTGAACCACTATAACTAATTCATAGTGATGTATGTGATTTGAAATATGTTCAAACACGTGGAGGTAATAAATATTTTATAACCTTTATTGATGATAGTACAAAAATTTTGCTATTGTATTACTTAAAGAGTAAAGATGAGGCATTAGCAAATTTTATCATTTATAAGAATGAAGTTGAAAATCAACTGGGAAAAAAATTAAAAGATTAAGGAGTGATAGAGGTGGAGAGTATGAGGCACCAATTGGTGACTTCTGTGTACACCATGGAATTGTTCATGAGGTAACTGCACCGTATTCTCCTCAATCTAATGGAGTAGCTAAACGTAAGAATCGCACTTTAAAAGAAATGATGAATGCGATGTTGATAAGTTCAGAGTTACCAGCAAATATGTGGGGTGAAGCTATCCTATCTAGTAAATTATATTTTGAATAGGATACCACGCAAGAAACAAGATAAAACTCCTTATGAATTATGAAGCGGAAAGAAACCATCCTATAAACACTTGCGAGTATGGGGGTGTCTTGCAAAGGTGGCTGTACCACTACCTAAGGTAATAAAGATAGGTCAAAAAACATTGGATTGTATCCTCATAGGGTATGCACATAATATTACTGCATATCGATTTCTTGTGCATGATTCGAAAATTTCGGATATACATAAAAACACAGTTATGGAGTCGAGAAATGCATCTTTCTTGGAAAATGTATTTCCTTGCAAGTCCATGATTGGATCTAGTTCATTAAAACGAGTTAATGAAGAAGTTCAAGATCCAACTAAAGTTCAAGAAGTTGAACTAAGGCGTAGCAAACGACTAAGAATAGCAAAAACTTTTGGAGATGATTTTGAGGCTTATTTGTTAGAAAAAGAGCCTTTAACTTATGATGAAGCAGTGACTTCTTCAGCAGAACATCGATGGAAAGAAGCCATAAAAAATGAAGTTGATTCTATTCTACAGAATCATACTTGGGAGTTAGTGGATCTCCCACCTGGATGTAAGACCTTAGGGTCTAAGTGGATTTTTAAAAGGAAAATGAAACCAGATGGTTCCATTGATAAGTATAAAGCCAGGCTTGTCATTAAAGGATATAGACAGAAAGAAGGCTTAGATTACTTTGATACTTATTCTCCCGTGACGAGAATAAATTCAATAAGGATGATACTTGCTATTGCATCCTTAAGAAATCTAAATGTACATCAAATGGATGTTAAAACAGCTTTCTTGAATGGGGAATTAGATGAAGAAATTTATATGGAGCAACCCGAGGGTTTTAGATCTCCAAATACTGAAAAGAAAGTTTGTAAGTTGGTTAAATCATTGTATGGTTTGAAACAAGTGCCCGAAAAGTGGCATGAGAAGTTTGACCACTCAATGATTTCTAGTGGATTTAAGATTAATGAGTGTGATAAGTGTGTCTATATCAAAGAGACAGAAAATGAATACGTCATTTTATGTCTCTATGTAGATGACATACTCATTGTTGGTAGTAATGACAAAATTATCAAATCTACTAAAAATATGTTGAATTCAAAATTTGACATGAAAGATATGGGACTTGCTGATGTGATTTTAGGTATTAAAATCATAAGAACAGCAGATTGACTAGTTTTAAGCCAGACTCATCATGTAGATAAAATTCTTGAAAAATTTAACAAGAATGATTATGGAATTACAAGAACGCCATTAGATACTAGTTTCATTTGTCGAAGAATCGGGGAGAAGGTGTTTCTCAAGTTGAATATGCAAGGATAATTGGAAGTTTAATGTATCTAATGAGTTGCACTAGACCATATATTGTTTATGTAGTAAGAAAATTGAGTGGATATACGAGTAATCCTAGTGCAGAACATTGGACAGCAATAATAAGAGTATTGAGATACCTCCAGTATAAACGAAATTATGGGCTGCACTATACCAGATATCCAAGTGTGTTAGAAGGTTACACAGATGCTAACTGGATATCAGATATAAAGGATTCCAAATCCATCAGTGGGTATGTGTTCACACTAGATGGAGCAGCTATATCATGGAAATCCTCAAAACAAACAGTGATTACCAGATCCACCATGGAATCTGAATTCATTGCATTAGATAAGTGTGGGGAAGAGGTTGAATGGTTACGCCATTTCCTGGAAGACATTCCTAAGTGGGAAAAACCTATGCCCCCTATCTGCATTTGTTGTGATAGCCAATCAGCAATAGGGAGAGAACAGAATGTCATTTATAATGGTAAGTCTAGACATATTCGTCGCAGACATAACACTATTAGACAAATTCTCTTGTCAGGTGTTATTTCGATTGATTATGTAAAGTCAAAAGAAAACATCGCGGATCCGTTAACGAAAGGGTTAAAAAGAGAGGCGGTTGAAAGACTGACAAAAGGAATGGGATTAAAAGCCTATGAAGAATAAAGTTTTATGAAGGAAAACCCTACCTAGTTGACTGGAGATTCCAAGATCTAGGTTCAAAGGGACAACCTAATTGTAAGACTTAGAATGTCACTGTGGGGGAAACCTCAGCTTATTCTTGTCATAATAACAGTGATGGAACAATTAAGGTTAGCATTATGTTGCTTTAATGATTATATATATATATATATATATTTAAGAAATCACTTATGTGAGAGAAAAGTGGGGCCCCTTTGAAGGAGAATTGCCTAGGCTCAATTCTTTAGAAACTCTTCCAGAACCAGGACGTGTTCATGGCCAAAATGAACAAAACCATGAGAACTGAACAATAAATAGTTTATGTGTAAACTATGTGGACTCTTTACATAAGAAAGTAGGACAGTTCAAGGACATCATGTCTACTGGACAGCTAGTAAATTATACATATGTTACAAGGGGAAAGTTCAAAGGCGAATACCTACTTTTCTTATGCATAAGTCAGTTGATGAAAATAAACTACACGTCAAAATAATTTTTTATCATTCATGTAGGGGATTGTTGGAAAATATTTGGAAAAAGGAAGTGAATGAAAAAAAATATATTAAAGAGGAAAATGTTGGCAAGTAAGGGATTTGAATCCCACATTGGAAAAGAACAGGGGGTTTTATTAGACCCATGGTTTTGCCAAATTATTTGCCAAATTCTTCTTTTGTCTGGATTCAATGGCTGTTAAATTCGATGAACAACTACATTCATTTCTATTGAGTTCAATGTACAACCATATTCATGGATGCTGAAATACAGAATTAATTCTGTATAGCTAAATTTAGTGTACAGATTTAATTCAATGTAACAGCTGAAGGGTGAATTCAGTATATAGAATTAATTTAATGTAACAGCTGAAGGGTGAATTCAGTGTACAGAACTAATTCAATGTAACAGTTGAAGAGTTTTTTCCATCTATGAATACTGTTGTTTTCCATAGCAGAAGATATAAGAAATTTTCTTTGCAAATCTCTAGCATTCTCTCATAACCTGCATACATATAATCTTCTTTCTGTTCATCTTCAATTTGTTCAAGTTCGAAGGGAAAACATCTTCAAGTGCTAAACTAATTTTTCGAAACTGGTTTTATCTTGGGAAACAGACGTTTTAACACATCTCTTGCACTTTCGATAAAGAGAACGAATCTGTTTTAAGGAAATTGAAGTTTATTCAAGACTCGGGTTTGATTTCTATTTCCTTACTATTATTTTGGTATTATTGTTTTATATTTTTGCTTCTTTTATATATAAATATATATATATATCACACTGTGTTTAAAGTTGTGGCTTACACCTTGTTGCAAGAAGCTAAATTTGACGAGTATGGTAATATCACGAGTTGCAAGATGCATGATGTTGCACATGATTTTGCTTGGGTACCGATAAAGGCAACTCAGAAAAGTATAAGAATAACTCAAAAAATTTCAAATTTTCCCTCCCTCTTTCTCTTTCTAAAGAATTTCTATCTAACTTCTCTCTACCCTAACACTTCAATCTTTCATATTTAACACATTTTGGAAGTAGATATGATTTACTTTGAAGATTTTTTACAAGAAAATATCGATTTTGAGTTAAGAAAAGTTCTAAAATTTTTTTTTTCATCACTCGAGTCATTTTCGCCCAAATAGGCGAAAATATCCTATGATTTTCGCCCCATCTGGGCGAAAGTTTGTATGTCAGGGAATTTTCGCCCAATCTGGTCTATATTTTCTTCTAATTTCGTTTTAATCTTCAAATTTTGAGTTTTTTTAGAGAGAGGTTAGAGAGAAAGTTTTTAGAGAGAGAAAGTGAAATGTTTATAATGAAATTTTTTTGAGTTATTCTTATAGATTTTCGAACTGCGTTTATCACCCCTCTTTTGCTTTAGAAGTATCTAAAGGCTAGTGTTCCACGGTTCAGGCTGGATCTCAAAGTGCAGATATTCAGGCCGTACATTTGTCCATTATTTCTCGTGCCGGTAAAAGTCTTGATCATATCTTATCAATCAAAAGCCTATCTAGACTGAGAACATTGATTTTGATTGGTCTAGGGAGTATCTCTCTTGATGTGTTAGTAAATTGTAAACATCTTTCTGTCTTAGTTATGGAAGATAAGCTTGTACATGAGTTGCCAAATTTTATTGTTGGGTTGAAGCATCTCAGGTATCTTGACATCTCTGGTACTTCTATAGAAATGCTTCCCAACTCAATAACAAAGCTCTATAATTTGCAAACCCTAAGAGTTCATAAATTGCTTCAGTTGCCAAGAGACTTTGAAAATTTGGTGGAATTGAGGCATTTCTATATTTCTGAGGACAACCAATCTTTGCTAATTCCTGGGATAAGAAAACTAACTTCTCTTCGGACATTGCCTCACTTTGTGGTGAGTCAAGAAAGAAGATCATGTCATATTGAGGAGTTGCAAGACTTGCAGAAGGCGACCTCAAAATATTTGGTCTCAAGAACGTGAGGAGCCATGAGGAAGCCTTGAAAGCTGATTTACCAAGCAAGAGAAACATTGTGTAATTAGAACTTGGTTGGGGTGATGATATTGTGCTGGAGTGCAACTACAAGGATGTCTTAGAAGGTTTGAAGCCCCAAAGGTACGTGAAAGATTTAAAAATTGTTAACTATGCAGGTGAAAATATTCCATCTTGGATGGGTAGCAGAATGATCAGTTGGTCCTTCATAATTTGAGGAGTATCACACTAGTAAATCTCAGTTGGTGCCAACAAATTCCAGAGCTCGGTCACCTCCCTTTTCTCAGGTCTCTTTACATTGATAAGATGGGAAGTGTGAAATGTATTGGCAGTGAATTTTATGGATCCAATAATCTCAGTGCTCCGGCGAGCTCTTTCAAACTGTTTTCATCGCTGAAATCCTTGACTCTAGGCAATATGTCTAATCTTGAGCAGTGGTCTGATCCACATGATCATTCACTTCAAGTATTTCCCCATCTGCAGGAACTTCAAGTTTCTGAGGCTAGCAAATTAACTCGCTTACCCGACTTTCTGAATAAAATTCTCTCTCAAGGAGATCATGTTATATGAGTTGGGTTTGAATTGCCTGCCGGAGGGCCTAGGAGGCCTCACATCTCTTGAAGACTTATACATGGAACGTTGCCCAAGTCTTGTTTCCATTCCGATCTCTGAGAAACTTACACATTGAAAGGTGCAATAATTTGGGTGGCTCTCTAGAGGGGCTTGAAGCATGCGTGAAACTTGAAAGTTTAACTATAGTTGATTGTGTCTCCATCAGGTTTGAGCATCTGTGTTTCCCGGCAGCCAGCCTCCGATTCTTGACAAACAAGTTATCATCTTATATTAATGAGCTGGATGTTGTTGATTATAAAGATTTCCCTTGGCCTAGAGAATGCACCACTTTCCCTGTCTTGGAAACTCTCATTCTGCGAGGGACTGAAAAGATGGAGTCGTTAATGCCCGTGGAGCTGTATCTCCCTAACTTAATAAGGTTGGAACTCAGTACTTTTGGTGAGATGAAGGCTATCCCAGATTGGCTTTATTACAATAGCCAATCCCTAAAATATGTGGATGTCTTCAGTTGTCATAAACTTGCCCATTTTCCCTCAAGAGCAGCTTTACAACGCCTTAGATATCCTTGTGACTTGAGATTTTATGACTCTCCAATTATGAAAGAAATGTGCACAGAAGGAAGCCCCCATTCAGGTCCAGTATACTTAATACCTGACGGCCTTACCACAAAATTGTGGGTTTATTGATGAACTACAAGCTCCAATTTTTAGTACTTCATTTATTCCTCCTATATATTGGTAGTATTCTCACCTGTTATCTTACTTTAATACAATTCTAATTTACCTTTCTCTAATTCATTCCCTGTGCGTTTCTATATATTCTTAATATTACTTATTTTAAATGTGAGCCTGATGAAATATTCAACTTTAAGGAGGAAAATAAAGAATTAATTTGTAGCTGAAAGTGGAATTGCTTGAGATCCCAAGTTTATTTAATCTGTGATATGCAATCCAAGACCAACATTCTACTGTTACCATACTTATTATTAGCTAATATAATCTTGATGGAGTCATCATTCAAGTCCACAACTTCTCTTACTCATCTTTCCAGACGAAAAAAAAAAAAGAAAAAAACTTCTCTTGCATCAGCTTCATCTGAGGATTGTGAATGTAGACCAAAGTGTTTATAAGAAACCCAATTCATTTCTCGCATTCAAAAATGATTACAGCATTCTTCTCTGAATCAATCTAGGAGTTAGTTGTAGCTCAAAAGAAGAGGGCAAGGCAAAGATGGGGGAAGCATTGCTTGGTCTTGTTACGGAATCAGTGTTCAATAAGGCAGTTTCAATGACTACTGAACAGGTTACCGGCACTTTAGCTATTCGAGATAACCTCGAAACTCTGGCTGAAGATTTACAGCTGATTCAAGCACTTCTTGCTGATGCTGAGTACAAATCTTCCTGTAGCGGACTTTTTCATCTTTGGCAGGAAAGGCTCAAGAAGGCAGCACCTGATGCTGATATCTTGCTAGATAAATTCTCTTATGAAATTCTTCGCAAGAAGATTCAAAGAGGAACCAAGGAAAAGGTACGATGCTTCTTTTCTTCCTCATATCCATTGATCTTCCGTCGGATTGGACTTAGGCCTGCAGAAATTGTTAAGTATACCCCAGTTGAACATAAAGGGAGACATTAAGTGATCCATTCCTAGATGATTCGCAAATTGTTGGGAGGGTTGATTTTATAAGTAAGATTGCGAAACAATTAACTAGTTCAAATGATGAAAAAAATTTATCAGTAATTGGCATAGTTGGCATGGCTTGTCAGGGAAAGACAACTATTGCTAAGCTAGTCTTTAGAGATGATAAAGTGACAAAGCATTTTGAGAAAAGGATATGGACATGTGTGACTGAAGATTCCAATGTGGAAAAAATTCTAAAGGATATGTGGTAATCCTGTCATGATTCTGCTGGTTCCGAAACTAGGGCATCCAATCAAAAGCCTTTCTAGACTGAGAACTTTGATTTTTTTTTTTTGGGGGGGTACCTCATTTGATGTTCATATATTGGGAAATTGTAAATGTCTCACCGTCTTAGTTCTATGGCATTGGTGGATAGAAGACTTGCCAAAATTTGTTGTTGGGTTGAAGCATCTCAGGTATCTTGACATCACTGTTACTTCAATAAAAAAGCTTCCCAACTCAGAACCAGATAGCATAGCACCCTCTCAGCTGAACACTCAACCATGGCGGAGAATTTGGTGACTGAGGGGCCCAGTAAGACACAATATTATGATCCTTTGGTTTTTGAAACAGTACCAACTTCTTTTTGAATGCAAGAGCACCCCAAGTCCTACTTGTGGGATTTGTGGTAGCAATCCAGAAGACAGCTCACATGCAATCAGAGACTGCTCTTGGGCTTCCCAAATCTGGTCTGAACTAATCAGACGAAGTACAAAATGAAACTTCTTCCAACAGCCATCTCCTGAAGCTTGGGTGGATTATAATTTAATGGCAAGCAGAAGAATCAACTCAGATGACTTGGGATGGTGCATTATCTTTCGAGAAGCTGTGAATCGAATATGGTACTGGAAAAACTTCCAACTGCACAACCCAGACACACCCCCTCTTCCTCCCTTTGTATGGAGTTAAAAATAAACTTTGATGCTTACAATTCTGACAGTAGCTAACCTCAAAGAGATCAAGTCTCTTGGAATTCGATGATTAATGCTTTGTGTAAATTTGAGGAGTGGGAAATGGCTATAGATGCCTTTCGGTTAATGGGTTTGGAAGGAATTGAGTCCAGTTCTTTTACTTTGGTAAGCATGGCACTTGTTTGTAGTAATTTGGGTGGAAGTGATGGGTTGCGACTTGGGAAGCAAGTTCATGGGTATAGTTTGAGATTTAATGATAGGAAGACTTTTACAAATAACTCCTTGATGGCTATGTATCCCAAACTAGGACAAGTTAAAGATTCAGAAATAGTATTTGAGGTCTTTGCAGAGCGTGATATGATTTCCTGGAATACTATGATTAGTGCATTGGCACAGAAATGGCCGGTTTAGTGATGCATTAGAGTATTTGAATTCCATGATTATGGAGGAATTTAAACCTGATGAAATGACAATTTTCAAGTGCTCTTCCTGCTTGTTCTTATCTACGGCTATTGGATGTTGGGAAGGAAATTCATGCTTTTGTCTTGAGGAATGGAGATTTGATAGCTAATTCTTTTGTGACCAGTGCTTTGGTTGATATGTACTGTAACTGTAAACAAGTGGAAAGTGGGAGGAGATTGTTTGATGATGCCTTAAAAAGGAGACTGGGACTTTGGCTATGTGGTTTGTCATTATTATGAAGATGCACTAAGGTTAGTACAACAGATGCAAGTAGCAGGAAGAGAGTGAAATAAAAGAAGACAATGAAGATGATCTTAGTAGATGTAATCTTGAACCAAATTCAATAACACTTATGACAGTGCTTCCTTGCTGTGCCGCCCTTTCAACACTTGATGTTGCTGTAGGTAGTGCCTTGGTGGATATGTTTGCAAAATGTGGTTGCATAAGTTTAGCTAGGAAGATTTTTTATGGCATGCCTACTAGAAATGTGATCTCGTGGAATGTTATCCTCATGGCTTATGGGATGCATGGGAAAGGAGAAGAAGCCCTGAAACTTTCTATGGATATGTTGTCAGATAGATCCAGAAACAGAGATTTGAAGCCCAACGAGGTAACATTTACCGCCACTTTTGCAGCATGCAGCTATTCTGGGATGGTAGATTTAGGCAGGAATTTGTTTTACAAAATTAAAGAGGACTATGGTATTGAACCTATAGAAGACCACTATGCTTGTATCATTGATTTGCTAGGTCAAGCCGGACAGCTCAAAGAAGCATACAAACTGATCAATTCCATGCCTCCTGTGTATGGAAAGTTAGGGGCTTGGAGTAGTATGCTTGGTGCTTGTTGTTGGGTCCATCAAAATGTAGAACTTTTTCATTACAAAATTTCTACGAAAGTATGACCTGTAAATTGAATTTTCTGTGCTATTATGTCTTAAAGGAAAGAAATATTCTTTAGGTTTTTGAATGGTTATCTCATCAGGGCTTCCCCCTTAAAAAAAAAAAAAGTCTGTAATTGCATCTCCTTTTTGTTGGAATACTTTTGCAAGCAAGGATTGATTGTAACTAATGCATTGGAAAAATTATGGAGGGAGGAATTTGATTTTGTGTCAATGTAGTACTTTTGAAAGAATACATCTCAATGGAGTCTGGACTCCAAACTGCTTCCTTGATTTCTACCAAGTGCGTTTAATTTCCTCTCTCTCTCTCTCTCTCTCTCTCTCTCTCTCTCTCTCTCAATTTATTTTGTAAGTGACTTTTTGTTATGTGAATTTACTGGAGCTCTAATTTGTTTTGATTTTGTGAATGAAAAATTAAAACTGCGCAAAAACATTAATGTACCAACAAAAAACAAAATATTCTTGAAAAGTGAATCTTTATTTGATGATTTTTTATCATCTTTCAACATTATTAATAGGAGTATATATGGTTTAATTACATAATGTGTTTTGATTATTTATTGTTCTAAATCAACTTATTTTGAGTAGTTAATGAGAAAATGTTGATAAATAGAGTATTCAATTATTTATGGGTTTTAAAAATAGTCTCAATCTTTTTTATCTATTTATAATTATATAACGTTTATTATTAGATTGCCATAATTTACTAAGACATTTTCTAGCATAAATAGACATGTTTTTAGCTTTTGGCTATTTTTTGAAGGTAAAATTGTTGGGATACTTGTTATGGACATAAATCAAATGAATATGGAGTTGTGGATTGAAATTGGGAGACAAACTCAGCATTCATTTCATAACAATAACTGTTCGGATGAGTTTATCCTTAAAAAAGTGGTTAAAAGTTAAAAAAAAAAAAAAGCACAAACTCAGTTATAAGATGACAAAATAAACATTTTACTTAATAAAATTTCGCATTGTACGTGATTATTTTTACCACAATTAACTAGACTCAGTCGCATTTGTCATTTTTAGTTACATGTAAAAACATTAGTAGCACAAGTATGTTAGTGGTATAAATTGCAACAAAAAAGAATAAACCCTATATTAGCAAAATGTAAAAATGCGAAAGTTATTTCTAGTTATATTCCTATTTTATTAATAAAACTTAACAAATAAAAAATAAATTCTGAGAAAAGATATTATAAAAGGGAATGAGATAAATGATGGTACGCAGAATGTGACACGCAATCCTGGACTATACGTAAATAGTGTAAATAATGTAGATATATAGAGAGATGAAAAAAAGATAGAGCCTATTTTTAAAACTTGTAAATATTTAAATTCTATTTATTAACATTTTTTATAGTTAATTACCACTAACTAAATAAAATAAAATTTGATTCAATTAAGATTGGTTAATTAAAAAACATACTTGGAGCTAGAAAAAAGAAGAGACATAGTATTTTGAATTATAAATTCTAAAAGTTTTTTCAAAAATCAATTAAATTATAAATACTAAAAATTAAAATACTTATAGAAATAAATTGTCAGTATTTAATTTTATTCACTTTTATTAAATTATAAAAATTTAACATTTTTAATATCTATAAGCCTATGCAAGTTAGTTTGGTCAACAAGCCTATATGAATAAGCATCATCTAAACAAATTAAGTGAAAAGAAAGAAAAAAAAAAAGTGTAAGATAAAACATTATTTTGGCGATCAATATAGCGTATGTTTTTCAACTATTCTAAAATGTAGTATATATTACACTAAAATACACTATAGATCTCTACTATTATAAAAGTCTCTAATAAGTTTATGATGATTTATACATTTTGATTTCTTATTTTTTTTCTCCCTGATATGCCCTTCAGTTAATTAATGAAAGCTTAATACATTGAAGAGATAAGAATCTTTGATAATTAGATAAAAGTTACATAGAAAATAACTATAAAAAGAAAATTAGTTTTTAATAGATAAAGGAATTAGAAGGTTTTAATAATTAGATAGTTATTTAAGAGTTACAAAAAAGATAATTAAAATAAAAATTATGTTAAATTTTTTAGTAAAAGAAATAATGAATTTTGGAGAGGTAACTAATATATTTTGTCTTTGAAACATAAATTCAAAAGTGTTAAAAAGGTTAAAAATTTTAAAACAATATATAATTAATAAAAATATAAGAATAACTATAAAAATTAAAACAATATTTACTTTGAAATATTATGGTAAAGGCATTTAAATAAAGAATTAAAAATTATTTTATTTGGGACTTATGAATTAATAATTACATAGAGGATAAGAAAATTACATAAAGAAAATAAGAAGTTGTGAGAATTATTTATAAAACAAATTTAACACATATAAGAAAAAGAATATTTTATTTAGAGATACATAGAGGATAACATAAAGAAATAATTAATTCAAAATAATTATTTTAAAAGTGAATTTTAATCTATTTAAAAAAGTTTTGTTTTAAAAATGGTGTCACATGTATCGAATGCACGTAGTTTAGGAATTAATCACATGATAGATCATTTATTAAAAAAAATAGTGGATAATGAAAATTACATCAAGAAAATAATAAGTTAGGATAATTATTTGTAAAATACAATTAACACAACATATAAGAAAGAGAATATTTTATTTTGGAATTACATAGAGAATTAATTAATTTGAAATAATTGACTTTAAAGTACATTTTAACATATAGAAGAAAAATATTTTATTTCATAAACTCTATGGAACTCATCATGAAATTCCAAATATTAGACAAATGAGTTAGTAGTAGGAGTGTCCCAAATATTAAGCATTCTAAATATTAAAGTGAAAATAAAGAATTCTTTAAAATAAAGATAAACATATGAGACAATTAAGAGTTTGATATGTAAGAAAATTCCTAAAAAATGAAAATTCTTAAAACAAAGATAAACATATGAGATAACTCAAGAGTTTGATATGTAAGAAAACTCATAATAACATTCTATTAGCATATTAATGATTAATTGTTTTTCATGTATGTTTCCTTATATAATAAAATTAAAACCATTTAATTATGAAAGTAATTACTAAAATAACCTCATAAATAAATCATAATTGACACAATGTACAACTAGCGAGACAACACCAAATGTTAAATATACAAATTGTTGGAAAATATATCATTAAAAAAGTTGAAAAAAAAAACATATAATAAATTTAATTCTATCAAAACTTTATTGTGCGAATGCATGTATATATTACTAGTTAAATGAAAATGATCTACATACAGTACTTTTACGCTAATATATCACACATTAAGTTTTGAAATTAATAAATTCATTACCCAATTAGAAATTTACTAATAAATATTTTATATATTATGTATAGTTTATCACTATGAACTTAATTAATTACATTTAATGATAATACTAGTTGGCATAAAAAATTTTAAATTTTAGAGATATTTAGTTGTTGAATGATGTAAGAAATACTTATTGTGAATGTTAGAAAGAAATAATTAGTTTTTTTCTAAGTAAAGAAATAATTAGTAACTACAATTTTTTTTTATTTCTCTTTATTTTAATTAACAAAATGCTCCAAAAAAATTCCCCAAAAAAAGTGCGGCAAAACAATACATTTTTAGTAATAATAATTTAATATATTGAACGATTAAATTTTAAAATTTTTACAAAATAATAATTTATCTTACGTTCTTTACTTTTTAATATAATTTTAAAAAGAAAATTTTTCAAAAAAAAAGTCTAAGCCCGTCTGAGCACACATGGACCGAACTCGAGCTCAACATTAGTGATTCATTTGGGTTGAGTTCACACACATATGAATGTGTGTTGTGTGTGTATCGAAGTTGGACAGATTTATACAAAAATCACAAAGTTCAATTTACAAACTGATATGTTACTTATCATACACATTAAGTTAGAAAAAAGAGCATATTTAAGAATTAAAGACCTAAATATTTCTCTCAATAGTTTTTTTATAGCTCTCTCCTAGTATTCAACAGTTATGGGTTAGTTTTTTTCTTTTAAAATTTATTTTTCATGACGTATGCATTTGTTAGAAAGAGAATATGGGATAAAAAAGAAAATAATGATAAATTTTTTGGCAGGAAAAAGAATGTTAATGCCCCAATGAATATTTTGCATCACTTCTCGCTCATTATTTGCTCCAAAAGAAAAAAAAAATCATACTTTTGATATACTTCATTTTGCTTTGTAAATTCTAATATAGATACTATAATGTGTATATATATATATATATATTGCTAAATTAAAAATATTTGATTGAATATATATAAAGAATAGTTTATAAATAACTCAATCTCAATTAAAGTATCATGAACATTAAAACTACTTGAATCTAACTATTGAAAGATAACTTAAATATTTAGCTACATTGTAATTGAATTGTTGTCAATACTAATCTATCTAATTTGCAAATAGTCACTATGAACTTAAAATGCACCCTTTTTTTTCGTGGATAATTGAACTTATGTATACAATCTTGAAGTTGTAAAGCAAACTTCATCCTCATAATAATATTCATCCCAACCTATTGAAAAATGAATACTACAAAAATATTTATGAGAAATTCCTCAAAATTCAATGTAGAAATAAGATTTTTATGATTACAATTCTAATATTATTATTCATGAGAAGAGATATAATTAACATATTAGATGTTACTGGATATGTTTTAAGAATGATAATTGACAACTTTAAACAAAGAATCAAAGCAAAGAGATTTCTTCTTTGTTCTGAAAGGTACCAATAAGAAAACATTTCTCTAATTCTCTCTCTATATATGTACATGTGCATGCAAACATTACTAATTAGAATCATATATCAAAGAAATTAATATATAGAGAACAAGTTTTTGCACATTGCTCATTGATTCAAATATTGTGAAGAATTTGACTATGTTTTCCAACATACTATCTAGATAATTCAACACTATAATAGGTGGGGGGACGGTTCACTTGCCATGTTCTTGTGATAGCGATGCTCATCCTCTGCCTGCCATTGGAAATGAGTTCTAAGTCCGGGTCCTCTAGCATGTCTTCTTCATTGTGTTACTTTCTATTTATATGATTTTAGTTGGAATTCTCATGCATCTTAGTTATGCATCTAGAAAAAAGAAAAATGTTCTTTCTAGCTATTCTTATTTTAGCAGAAGAAAATTTTTTCCTTTTCCTTTCTTGAGAAAAGCTTATTAGTGTCTTTTTAATATCTTATAAGAGAGCACTAGAAATCATATATTGAGGTTAACTTTTATTCTATAACGTGCGATTATGAATGGATCTTGGTTGATTAATATATTACTTTTAAGATTGTTCTTTATAATTAACTGAATTAGAAGAGGAGTACGGATGAAGATTGAAGGACCCAAATCTTTCTCCTAGTAGGTTTTTTAAAATTTTTTAAAATAGCTTTCTTCTAGTAGTTATATGGATTAAATTTTTCCTTGAAAAAAAATTATTTTTTGTGGAATATAAGTTAGTTAGTTTGAGATGGAATGTGGAGTTAAGAATGAATTTTTAAGAAAATAATGACAAATATTCTGAAAGAAAAAAAAAATTTCAAATGCATCATGGATATTTAAAATCAATTCCTGCAAATACTTTCTAAATATATCAACTTTTGATACCTCATGTTGCTTTGTAAATTTTAATCTAGACACTACATAAACATTTGATTGAATCTATAAGAAATGTTTCAAAAATAAATAACTTACTTCTAATTAAATTATCGCAAACATTAAGCACTCTTTTAAATATAACTATCGAGAAATGATTTAAGCATATTTAGCTACATTATACTTGAAATGTTGTCAATTCTAACTACTTTGAGTTGCAAATAATTACTACCACTATGAATTTAGAGATATATATATATATATATTTATAAGTGAACATGTATTTACAATCCTTGAAGTTGTAACTCAAACATCACTCTCATTTTTTTATCATTCCATCAATTTTAACCTGTTGAAAGAAATTGAATACAACAAAAATATTTATGAGAAATTCTTCAAAATTCAATGCACAACACTTGAAAGAGATACTAGAAATAAAAACTTTGATGATTGCAACACTAATATTATTAATGAGAACAGATATAATAAAAACAATGTTATTTGACGTGTTTTCAAAACAGTAATTGTCAACTTTATACAACGAATAAAACCAAAGAGATATCAGGTTTTTTTTAAAAGCTACCAAATATTGTCAATTATAAAATTATTGTATTAGAAAAATTAACAGATAGAGGATAAACACACACACACATATAATATATATATATATGCATATATATATGTATTTATATACATATGTATACATATATATATATATGAGAGATTCTCTTGTTCGTATCTTTTTTAAAAAAACATGACATCTCTTTTGTTTTTATTAGTTATGTGAAGTTGACAATTATCATTTTTGAAAACACGTCCACGTCCAATAACATTTAATATTTTCATTATATTTGTTCTTATTAATAATATTATAATATTAGAGTATATATATAATATGTATAATATATAAATATATATACACACATGTATATATACATGTACATATATATATATAGAGAGAGAGAGAGAGAGAGAAATTCTTTTGTTGGTATCTTTTCGAAAGAAATATAATATCCCTTTGTTTTTATTCCTTATATAAAATTGGGAATTACTATTTTGAAAACACTTCCAGTAACATTTTATATTTTCATTATATTTATTCTCATAAATAATATTACACTATATATCTATATATATATGTATATATATGCGTGCGTGCAAATATTACTAATTATAAAATTATTATATTAGACAAATCAACCGACAGATGACACGTATTTCAAAACCTATCATTGATCCAATTAATATGAAGAGTTTGAAGGGTAAAAGTGCAATTCAAACATACTTAAATATCTTTAATACTTTTTGTACCGTATTTATTTCTCATTAGTAAGGCAAATTTTAATAATTTTATCCTACAGGTATTAACTCTATAATTTTATTATTATACTAATATTTTAATAATTATAATATATAATTCGTAAAAAATACTTGTAGTTTAATCACTAGATGAAGCATAAAAGAGTAATTTCAAATGCTTTAATGCATTGTTGATACTTTTTTCTGGGACTTGTATTCCACTTATTGGATGCAAGTACCTTAATTTTCTCATAAAACTAGTGGCTTCTTAGTTCTCATGTTATACTAATATGTTTTATTTTTATTCTTAATTTGTAAATAGTAATTTTAGGTCAAAAAGATGAATATTAATCTTTCTTCAAAATAATTCACAAATAATTAAATAATAAAAATAATTTCTAAAAGATAGTACATGCCTCAAAAAGAATAATAAAATAGTATATAAAATATATAAAATTTACCTATATAAATTTATTATAAGATATAGGATAAATGTTATATAATAATAGAATTGGACGGTAAAATAGTAGTTTATTGGTAGAAGAATTCCTTGCTAGTCAAAGATTCTATATTCGAAACACATTTTTCTCCCCTAATGTATGACAAAAAAATAATAATAATGTAATGGGAACGAATTCAAACAAGCTTTGTTCACAAATGTTCAATTAATAATGTTTAATTAATAGTTGTTACATAATTCTCACTCAATCCCATTTAATTTTTAATTTAAAAATCAACTTAAACATATTGAGTTTACATTGATCCAAATTAGTTGACAATCCTAATTTCGGGCACTCTGCACCCTAGTGCGAAATGTTTTTCGAGTATTTCAATTATATTGTTGGATCTTCATATTATCCAATTATTGAATTATTTTTCATATATGTGTCAATTGTATGCATGTTTTGTATTTTCTTTCTGCAAATTGTTATCATGTTGATGTTGAGGTTTTTTTTTTTTTCCCTCTGAAAGGATGTTGAGCTTGTTACTATAATTATATTACTCAATTTTTTTAATGTGTTTTGACTATTTAATTATTAAGTAATTCATTATAACTAAATTATTATAAATATAAATTCAATTTTTAGGTAATATATTCTTCAATAAAATAAATTTGTTTCAATTAAGATTTTTTAATAAATGTAACATACTTAGAATTAAAAAAAAGACAAAGTATTTTGAAATTATGTAAACTAAAAAAATTTGAATATATAATTAAATTTGTCATTTGTAATTAAATTTGAAATTATATAAGCTAAAAAATTAGTAATTTATGTCCATGAAATATTTCTACTTTTAAATTTGTAGCCATAAAATAATGTTTTTAAAGATTTATACACAATTTTACAAATTGCACAAAATGACAATTAATAAATATCTTGACAAAATAAGGTAATTTTTCACACATGACTATTGTGTATTGCCTTTATATAGGTATTTTTTCCCTTTTAGAAGGCTAAATGAAATGTGTATTACCCAAATTATATTGTTCTTCAAGCGTATCGAAAGAAAAAATAAAAGAAGTTAAAATGCTAATACAAGCTACTCGAGAAATATCCAAGAAGTCATCAATATTAGTATAGAGGGGAAGGGGGGGGGGCAAAAGAGTCTTTTCATCCTTGGTAGTGGGCAGGGGCTAATTATATGCAACTTGCATATTTTCTGAGGTTGCAAAGAAATTAAAAAAAATAAGTCCTAATTGGATGTGTCCTGTTTATCCATCCCCAAATCAACTGATATAGAGGTAAGAGAATGTCTCACTTAACATAGAGGTGGGAGTAAACCATAACTAGTCCTAGCTTTATCCAATTTGCAACTAAGTAACAATATGACAACCCTGTAACTCAATTGTAGACACCTTCCTCTCTAATGACTGCATGGACGCCAAACATCTGTGTTTATTTCCTGTTGCGTTTTGCAGCTTGCTTTCCTTGACCCTTCTTTGGTGGTCCTTTCCCCCGACGCTTTAACATTTCAAGCTTGCTTAACCGCCTATCACACCACAAACAATAATGAGAACCAATCTATTAGACTCGTGTCCATCCTTCAAGTTATTACCTCGTTGGTCAAGTATATTTCTTTATCACTTTAGGTCTATCTAACATTCATTTGCATAAATGTCGAGAGTCATGTATCCAAATATAAAATGCTTCAACTCGATTAGAGAGTTTGTATAGAACTAGCAAACAGAATGATTATTGAGCCTCAACCATATTAAATTGTTACGAGCCTCAACCAGATGTTAGTAACCATTAAATTGGTACAAGTTCATATTTTTGTTTATTCAACAAACTCGGGAAGTTTATACAGAAAACATAGAAAAACAAATTATAAACCTTTTACAGTTCCTTCTAAGTAAGCCGTTAGTCCAAACTAGTCAGGCTTGCACAAGCATTTTATGCCCCACCCACACCACCAACCCCTGTTTTGCTTTTCTTGTACTCGTTATCCTTTTATACTCCTTCAAAATCTTTCTAGCAGGCACTTTGAGAGCTATGGTTAAGATGGGTGGATAGATAATATTGGAACGAACTTCATGTAAGCTTTCAGCAAAATGTTTGAAGAGGGGCATAGGCATGAATGAGAGTTTAAGAATCTTTGAAGCATGGAGAAATGGTTCGATCTTAAACATACAAGTTAAGAAGCATAAAATTGGAGAGGTTCACCCACATTAAATATCCTTTGCATCGCAAGAATCAAGATAGCACTAATCTCATCATTGGTCGGGTCGGTCTTCTTTCTTGCAACTCTAACCAAAATTATTCAATCTAAGATCAAGCGAGATATCAATTCCTTTCCTAGTTCTAAAAAACTCAACAAGCAGAAAGCAATTCACAAGTTGATATTATCTAGGTTGTTTCCAACATCCCCATTGTATTTGTGATCTCCAAATATGCTCCATATCATGCAATGTGAATTTACCAATGCAAACAATAAGCACATAAGATTCAAAATGTAGGTAAAAAATGATGAAGATGAATTAATAAATAAATTGGGTTTTGGGGGGGTGTAGAGGATGCATATCAATGTCGATGCAAACAATGATCTAAGAGAAGAAACAGGAAGTGGCATTACTCTTGTTCTTGTCTAGCCATGGCCCGAGGGTCATCATGCTTGATATCATGAGGGTACCACTGTGAAACCTTCTCACCAATGAGCTTCTTCCGCAAGACCTTGTGGGCTGATCTCTGCCCAGTTGGGTTAAGTATATGACTAAATATCCTTGCTCTTGCCTCATCTACTCCTCTAATCGCAACTGCAGCCAGTGCAGACTTCAAACTTCCAACGCTCATTTTGTTTTCCCTATAAAACCGTATTATATGACTAAATATCCTTGCTCTTGCCTCATCTACTCCTCTAATCGCAACTGCAGCCAGTGCAGACTTCAAACTTCCAACGCTCATTTTGTTTTCCCTATAAAACCGTATAAGAAACTTAGAAATAAATCACGAAACTTATGAACCATTGATCATACGCTTGGTAGGCAAGCTCATTCCCCTCAACAGGCTATTTTTACGCCAAAATTAAAAAACCACATCATCGATATCAAGGCTTACACACTGGCAGAAACCTCCCAGTGGTTGGCTGAAACTGAATTTTGATGCAAGTTGGGAGAGCACAGGTGATACTACTAGTGTCATTATTATCCATGACGAAAAGGGGGAAATTATTGGAGCGGTACAATCACAGCACAGCTAGGGATCCATTTGAGGCAGAGGCGTCAGCTGCTCTTCATGCCATCAAAATGGCTCAAAGGAAAGGCTTTTCTTTAGTGGTGCTCGAAGGAGATGCTCTAAAGTTGTTAGGAGCTTGCAAGGGCACTCCAATGGGAACAGTGCACGGGAAAGGAGCTAATACTGAAGGTAAAGCCATCTTGGAGGCTTAGCTGAACTGGAAAGTTAGCTTTATTCATAAAGTTTGTAATAGAGAAGCTCAAAGTTGTCCAAGATGTTCTAAAAGGAATAGTTTCTCTGCATATTTTTTCACCCCCCCCCCCCCCCACCCCTCGCATTTATATCCCGCCATTCTTTGTGATAGGGGAGGAGGCAGTGGCAGAACCAGGAGAAAAAAATTAGGAGGTTGAACAACACTAAGAATTTTGATAGAGTTCGAACTGACCATTTCGTTTGCATTCATTGCCAACCAATTGCATTTTGCATATAAAGTACAGAACAGACTACTAGCATCAATCCCCCAGAGGCCGCAGATGAATCTACTCCATTAGTCTAGCTAGCTACAGCTTCAAAGCCCCTTCCGTTGGGAAAATATTAACTCAATTAGCCCTAAGGGCATTATTACTTGTGTTTTGATTATGATTAACATATGCTTGTGTGAGTATGTTAGCTAACCCTTCATAGAACAAAAGAAGAACATGTGAAGTCTCGAAGTCTCAAGCAAAAAATCTTGTTGATGAGGGCAAAATAGAGAAGAAGAGATCAAGCCATCATTGAAGACATTGAAGGCATTGTATTTATGAACTAGGTACTATCTTGTAAAACTCCCTAGTCTTAGTCTTTGATCAATTGATCATACATGAAGCTCTTCTTATGATTTTCTAAAATATAATCTTTTGATAAAATCCAAGTATTCTTGACTGAAGATGTTTTGGAAAGTTTTTCTTCTCTTTAAAATAATTGTCAAAAATGCCTTTGAAACTTGGAAGAAAGTTTTTGTTTAAAAAAACTTGCCTGAGGAAAATCAGAAATTCGGCAGTCCGGTTTTAGAACAGTCGTCCGTTTTTCCAAAGTAAAAATTCGTGAAATCCGTTTTTCGTAAAATCAAGTCCGAATCTTTCTGTTCAAAAACTCGGTCATCCGGTTTTTAAAACCGACAATCCGATTTTTCTATATATCAAAATTCGCGATCCGTTTTCCAAGTCCGAATCTTTTCGTTTTAAAAAACCCGTGATCCGTTTTCAGGGAACCGATCGTCCGGTTTTTTGTCATTCATCGTACAAATTTTACCGCTGTACGTGAATGCTTCTATCATTTATGAAAAATAACGACTATTGTCTAAAGGCAACGGTCTTGTGCTTCAAAACTCTATATAAACACTTGATTTTCAGCCATAAAAGATATAAGTTTGGGAATTATTCATTGAGAACTTTCAAGACAGTTAAAGAGCTTCAAAAATTCATTTATTGCAAATTATTTTCAAATCCCAAACAAAATCTTCTTGAGCTTCATTATTGATCATCCATCAAAGAAGAAGAAAAGAGGTGCTTGTAGAAGTATACCATTGAGTTGTAATCTTCCTCTTCACAAGCTAAATTGGTAACATTGTTCCTAACTCTTTCTATTCTTTTATTGTGATCAAAGGCTTGTGGAAAACCCTTTGGGTGATCCTTTGATTAACTAATTGTATTGTTGTGCTTGAGGTTTTGGTGTAAAACCCTTGAAGGGTGAACCTCATTGTGTAGTTGTGTAACCTTCTTTGAAATTAGTGAATTTGTGAAATCCTTGGGTTAGAGTCTCAAGGTAGTGGATGTAACTCTGTGAGAGAGTGAACCACTATAAATTGTTGTGCCTATTCTTTTCTCAATTGCCAACACTATTAGATTGTGTTTTGTGTGGATTCCTATTAAAAAGAGTTTTTAGAAATCTTTCACAAACAAATTGGAGGTTTATCTTTCGAATCACACAAAAGAATTTTTAAATTAGTCAAAAACCTTATTCACCCCCCCCTAAGGTTTTTCAAACTCGATGCTAGTCCAAGTCAAATCGCTACCGAGCGCCCCAAGTTCCATGTCTTATTAAATAATACTAGTAGGCCCTGAGCCCGTTCCTCTTGTCATCTCTCTTTGCTAAGTTCTTTGTTTTCTTTCCAATATTTTATATCTATGATAGCTAGGTTAGCATCTGATTTCGTCTATAAAATATATACATTTCAAGCACAAAAGATACTCAAACAATTCCAAATTTGCAAATAAAACAGCAAAAAAAATAGGTAATCTCCCATTACCAATGAGGAGTGAAACTCATCACTCGCGAAGAATGATTACCCATCATCACAGGATAAATACCTCTATCAAAATTGAAAATATGAATGCAAATAAAATAGCAAAAGAATAGGTAATCTCCCATTACCAATGAAGAGGATCATCCATCACTCACAAGTAATGATTACCCATCACCCACAGGATAAATACCTCTATCAAAACTAAATATATCAATGCAAAAGTCGTTGGGATAATCGATTAGAATTCTTATTCCACTTTTTAAAATATTTTTTCATAGTATAAAGCCTTTTCTTCAAAACCACAACAGCACCAACTCCAACAACCATTCAAAGAAACACAAACATGAACATCATCCTCCAGTGGCGGAACCAGGACAAAAAAGTCGGTGGGACTGAAGAACAATAAAAATTTTGCTAGAATTTCGTCTATAAAATAGATGCATTCCAAGTACAAAACTATTTAAACAATTCCAAATTTACAAATAAAATAGCAAAACATAGGTAATCGCCCATTACCAATGATGAGTGATCGCCCATCACTCACGAGGAATGATTATCCATCACTCACAGCATAAGCATTACAATTATAAATTTATAAATAAAATAGCAAAAAATAGGTAATCGTCCATTACCAATGAGGAGTGATCACCAATCACTCACGAGGAATGATTACCCATCACTCACGGGATAAATACCTCTATCAAAGCTAAGAATCTTGATCAGAATCTTGAGATAACCGATGAGCACGATCAGAATACGAAATCCAATATGAGCTACAATTAATTTAGAACGAGTAAAAGATTAATATAAAAACAAATAACATTCATACAAATACTTTTACAATGAAAAAGAAAACACTATTGAAAAATGATCTAAAATAGAGTTTTACATGTGAAGAAAATGATTAAGATGACAATTTTATTCTTCGAGTGTGCATATTCTAAAACCGTTGCAAGATGTCTTCATTTTCAATACTCATAAAAATCATGGGCTCAACATAACAAACCAAACTGTCATTAAGAAACTCATCTACCATCCTATTGCGTAAATCATTCTTAATCATTTTCATAGCAGAAAAATATCTTTCAACGGTAGTGTCGCAACAGGCAAGACTAAAGCCAACTCAGTTAGTCGATAAACTAAATTAAAAAACTTTATGTACACTGTACTCTAACATCTTTATGTACAATATACTCTAACCAAGTAAAATCTTTAAACTATATCTTTTGAAACGATCTCCTAATTTTACCAAATTCAGTTTGCGAAAATTTATGATCACATGGTTGAATTGGGTCTTTAGCCACGTATCGTCTCCTTAATTCATTTCTAATTTCATAAAGATAACTATCAATTGTTTTACGCAATTCCGAAAACTCTACCCCTACTCATTATTAACATTTCCTTTATAAGATAGAACCCTTCTACTTTTCAAGATATTTGTCATAGAAAAATTCTATATAATATTTAAATATTTTAAATTAAATTAACACATTTCATTTATAACATAATAATTAATTAGAACATAAATTACATAATAATCATATTTTTACCAAAAAAACCCTAAAAATTTTTTGAATTTGAATAACATCACAGCAACAGCAAGCAAGAAATGTCATAAAACAATCTTTAAAATAAAAAATATTTCCACATAGATTAGTTTAAAAGCTTACTTTTTTTTCTTCAAATTTGAAGAACAGCAGCACTGCATCAGCAAGAAGGAGCAGAGCAGTCGTCGTCACCTGTCTATCCCGCCGCGGGCCGCTGGTCGCCGCCGGCCGTCAAGAAGAGGAGGGGAGGGGCGAGACCGAGAGAGTAGTCGAGAGGGAGGAGGAGGAGGAGGTAGAGACAGACAGAGAATCGAGAGAGGGAGGGTGGATTTCTGGGTTTAAGTGAGACAGAGCAGTGTTTTAAGTTTTTTTTTTTTTTTTTTTAATTGAAAAGTTAGCTGCCAAAGTTTTGGGTTCTATCGAAAAAAATAAATTGGGAGACTTGAACGTAAAAAACTGGGAGGGAGGATTTCCACCGGCACGGCTTTTCTTCGATAGAATCCGGGACGCATTGTTTGGTATTCCTTTAATTTCAGATAATATTCCCTCTTGCCAACAACAAGTACCAAACGATGTCAAGAGAGATTCCTTCCCAGAAATTTGTCGAGAGAGAGAGGGGTACAATAACAAAAAGAAGGCCTGCTGCCGAGGCACTTTCTCATTCTTTGAGCCAAGGTCTGATGCGGGCCCGTTGATTCAACTCGCAAATAATGTACTTTTGAATTTTGTTGTATTCTTTTATAATTTTTATCTTAAAATTAATCTTTATAATCTTTTATTTTCATTTTTAAAATTTTTAAATTGTGCAAAAAAATTACCATTTTTTTATGGAGAAATGGAAAAAATATGTATGGTGAGAGAAAGTGAATTTTAGAGAGAACAAATTTGAATTTTTTCGACCTAATTTATCGATCCCTTAAAAAAAAATATTATAAAAAATATGTATTAAAAGATGTACTAAATGATTTTGAGTGATAATATGTGTATTTCAAGGTGTACTAAAATTGTATTAAACTATTTAACCGAATCTTTTATTATATGAAATTTACATTAATAAAATATTATATAATGTGTGCACCAAAATTTTATGTGAGAGAAGTAGTGGAATCATAAAAATAGGAAGATTTCCAAATGAATAGGACTAAAAATAACTGTTTGGCTAACTTCAATTTAGATGTAAATTCACAACTAGAGGTTAGTGAGACCGCATGCACTGATGTAGTAATGGGCTAAGTCATTCTGCTCTGTATTTTTTTCTATACACAAAGATCCCTTCCGGAGCAAAAAAAAAAAAAGAAAAAAAAAATCTGCATATGTTTCATATCATGATATCACAGATTAAGTTAATCTACCAAAAAAAAAGAAACAAAATCTAGCTATCAAGCACAAAATAAAAGTAAATAATAATTCAAGGCTAACTATCCATTAGGTTCTTTGCCCAAACCTAAAATTCTTCTACCATCAAATTCACATTGGCGGATAAATGGATTCATGAAGGAACTCCCTTTTATCCATGAAACTTTCCCGCAAATTTCTGCAGTCAGTGTGCCATTCATATTTACTAACTCCCTTCCCTGCTGCACTCATGTTTGCAAAAACCCATAGAATTTGTTCTGCTATTACTTCTTTGATTTCCATCTTCCATGCCACTTCAAGATCTCATCTGGGGGAATATAGACCTGTACAAAAGCCACAGAGCAAGCAAATTTTGCCAGTTTCGACCCGAAATCTTCAGACCATTATTCCTTTAGCCATCTCTAAAATAGCTCTAACTTAGCCTTCTTAAGACAGCTTCCCCCACTTTGAGTAGCACTAGACTGCAAGCAGGCTGTGTTGTTCCACAGAAATATTACAACATAAAGAAATAAAACTGCAAACTGTATACGGAAAGGGGAGCATGAGAGAAAATCATAAGAATCTGCAAAAATATCCTAGGAAAACAAAAAAAAAAAAAAAAAAAAGGGGCCCCCAGACGGTGTGAGATTGAACAATTTTCAGTTGTTGTAAACCCTGATGTGTTCATATTAGGGGGAGATAGCACCATGAAGCCTTTAGCCACTGCCTGATTACCAGGGACTTATCATCCTATCAATCTGAGACTGTCAATTCAGAGCACCAGGCATTTGGGGCTTGCAGATCAACGTCTAGAGACAAATTGGTTCTCCTTGAAGACGAAAATGATGATTCAATGCTCACCAACCCATCAGAGTTTTCTTCACTCTCTCTATGATCTCATGCTGTGCTCGTCTACTTGAGAATGGAAATTCTCGGCTTTCATCCAAACGGAGTCTATATACTTCCCACTGACGATCTGATGTTGAATGTCTAGCAATCACAGCCTGCAAAAAAAGTCAAAATAAGAATGTATATGGATGACAGCTCCTCTACAAACAGAAAAATTGCATAGAGGGGAAGACAGCATTCTACATGTTGAATGATGGAAAATTAAAGGCACAAAACAAGATTAACACTTGAATAACATACCGAGAATATACAGATCCCAAGAGTTTTTAGAGCAAATGTAATGTCGTAAAAGACACGTGGCCTCCCCTTTCCAGATAACTCAACAGGATTTGCAACCAAGAGCTCTGTATCAGGGCCGCGGCTGGTAACTGTCACCCGCAATGGATGAAGCATCTCTTCCTTTAGACGAGAACAAAAAGCAAGTTGACTCTCAGGATCTATAATCTTCTTCCCGTCTGTTTTCTGAATAAATAGGTCCACACTCTGATATCCCTTGGCACTAGGAGAAATTCTTCCATAAGCAATCTACACAACAAACAGGAGCATATATTGGTCTGGCCGTTCTTTATAGGAAAGAATACCAAAGACAAATAATTCAGAAAGCGCAAAAACTTTCATAGAAGCAAATATCAACTCTTAATAGGAAGATTTCAAACCTTCACTGCCAGCCTCACAATTCATTTGCACGAAACATTCAAGTTAATACAAAAGAAATATTTTGCTAGGATACCTGAATATCACAATCCTTGGATGTTCTTAAGATGTCATAGATAAGACCTTTTTGATCAACGCATTGTATTTGAAGCAATGTGTGAGCTGGGCTCATTAAATTATCCACTGTTATGGTGGCCTTCTTGACATTTTTCAGTTTAGAGGTGAGAGCTTGTGAACGAGATTCCTTGTTAGACAACTCACAACTAAATAAGTCTTCAGCAACCTCTTCTGGAAGAGAAGAGAAGTCCTGCTGACCTTCATACTCAGGCCCTGCCAACTCTATTTCGCAACTGATACAACATTCTCCAAGAACACGGCCAAGATTTTCACACGTGTCATTTCGTCTTTCTTTCGTGTGTAATAAGTTCCTAAAATCCAGGGAGAATCAAGTAAGTCAATAGAAAACAATGATATATAGGATAACTACTGGATCTTCATGCACGACACTTTCAGAACTTCAGTTTTAAAAACAAAATGTACTTGTCTGCAGCTCACACACAGAGAACTGATGGATCCTGATAATACTATTAAAAGTATATCCTTAAAATTTTAACACTTGGTACTTAAAGGCAATCTGATATGATAAAAGCATCTCTTAGCAACTTTTATTTGTAAAAGACTCAACCACCACCAGGTTCCAAGTCAACAAATGAAGGGCCTTAATAGAGATTGAGATTGTTTTCCAAACTTCTCCATTTAATACTTAACTCGAGGGGGGAAAAAGGATGGGAATAAGAAGAAGAAAAAGCGGGAAGAATGACATGATTAAGATACTCAATCTGAGCTTAAAGATAGCAATTGAGCATTTACCCAAGACAATGGAAAACATTCCCAAAATGCACCGAGACTTTAGAAAGTCATAAAAATCAAATAGCAAATTTCAGGAGTAACTACAGTGAGTAGCTTTTCTGTTCATTATATAAATAAACAAATAGGTGCATAGTTTCAGAATGTAATATGAACTTCCAAACGTGGAAGGATGCCAGTTACAACTACTATATAAACCAGCTAATGACTTACATGTCATCCGTGATGAAGAAGAAGTCCAAGACTTTGCCATCTGGAGTGGTCATAACTTTAACTCTTTGAATGGTTAGCTCACGCTCGCAGAGGACCTTAGTAACATCTAACAGGAAATGTCAAGTTTGTCAATGACTACCAAGAGGAGGGAGAGGGGGAAAGAACTATGTACAGGACATTCAAACTTACCATGTAAGAGTCCCTTCCTATCAAGGGAAAACATCTTTAGCAGGTATAATGGAGAAGGTCGGGAACTAGTTGACTGTTGATTAAGGTAGAATGAAATCATAAATGATGGACATGCAGATATAATCCGGCTTTTCAAGCTTTGCCAATCAATTGCCAGAGAACTTGGACGGGGAACAACCCATAACACAATGTAACACCATTTCCCATCCGTAGAGAAATCTGTATCCAAGAACAGAATACAATGTAGGGAATGAACTTCATCATAATAACCAAAAAAAGATAGAAAACAGAAAAGTGTTGCAAATTGCACAACTACATCCAAAGTACAAAGAATGGATAAATTCATATATCTGCTTAAATGTTTCTTTAAATGTCCTAGGTTAATTGTATAGGTTTTGATTAGGAAGAAGAAGGCAAAGGAAGGGTGTCCCTGAAATGTTTGATTTCACTTCATCTCAATGCTTGAAAAATTAGTTGTCTAATGCCTCTGAAACAAATGTTGATGCACACTTTTTGTTCACTTTACTTCAATTTAAATAAAGGATGTTAAAATCTTGAGGCTACTAGCTATCAAGTTTCTGTGCTTCCTCATTCTCCCTACTTCCTTGCACTTGATATGAGGATCCAAGCACAGACTTTCCAAAGGATATAGTTTAACTAATGAAAAACTTAAATATTACCAAACTTAGTGGAACTAAATAGAGTGGTATTTTGACTTCAAAGGAAAGTTTGGAAGTACATATGGTATTGTTATCATAGAATAGGGAAATTATTTCTTTTTCCATGCTGGCTTGTCCTGTAAGCAGTAATCCAAATTCTTGGACATGCTAACATAGAGATATTTCCAGCAGCATTCAAAGTATGCTCAAGGCGTTTTAGGTTACTTCCTTTGAAAAAAATAACAAAACCGAAATCATTGAATAGCCTGCTTCAATCTGCCACCACTGACACAAAGCTTACCATCTCACTTCCAAAAACAAGGATAAAATGGAAAAGACAGATCCACTATTCTCCAGGACACGGTTCAGAACTATACCTCTCCTCATCATGCATTTATGTTTATTGATTTTCAGAGAAGTTAATCTCTTTTACGCTTAAAATTCTCCAACAGAAGATCTTAACAAGTAAAATTCTGAAAACACATGTAACATTGGATCTTTCCCGGTAGTGAAAACTTATATGAACTTGTAGATACGAGCGACTGTGTAAAGTAAATCAAATTCCACCAATTTGCAAACGAATGCAACTGGAAAAATAGCATTATAGCATCTCTCATATCAATACTAATCCCACCGCTCAAAACAAAACATAAAAATCCATATCAAGCCACCGATTTCCAATCCACATCAAAAGTAAAACAGATTAAAAAGAAAATTCGAGAATAATTTAAGCAAAACATTAACCTGCACGCGTGACGTAGAGTCCGAATTCGAGAATGATTCTAACGATATCACAGCCAAGACCAGCCTTATCAGGACAGTTGATGGTGACGACGGTAGGTTCACCGGAATTCTTTCGGTGTTCAATCACAACGATGTCATCCCAAGAAGGAATTCCCATCGTTGTTCCCGTAGCTGAAACACTCTTCAGATTTACAAATCAATCAAAACAACAGAACGAATAATCTGAAGCTTCTTCTGATCGTCGTCGTCAACCTCAAACCGCCTAATAATCAATCTGCTAAAATCATAAGCTCAAATATCTTCAAATTTGAGGCGGATTTAAGAGAAGCTCCGCCGTGCTTCTCATCTCTGTGGAGGAAATGAAACAGAACAGAAATTGGTTTGGGTATTTTGTCGTATATTCTTGTGGTTGGGGAGGAAAAATAATTAAAAATAAGATATATAGAGAGAGTGGGGTCTACTGCCATGGCAGTTCCACGTCAGTAAGGTCAATGATCAGATGGAAGTAGCACGTGTTTAGTTTAAATATTAGGATTATTAAGACGGCTTAATTGGCGTATTATGGTATGGGGTTCACGGGTTTCTATTGCTTCTTGTTGGTATCCATGAATGACTATATAGTGGTATATCATATTTATTTTAATATATAAAATGCAAATCATCTGTATAATATGTAAAAAGACTATTTCAGTGTCCTCTCTCCTTCCTTCTAATTAAGCGATAAAAAATAATTCAAAAATCAAATTCATATTCTAAGTAAATTTGAATGATTCGTCGATTGCAGTTTGAGTGCTAATTTGTTATAATTGCTGAGATGTTTTATGTAATTAGAGAATCGATTGTTAAGACAGTTTTGTAGCGCCGATAAAATTGTATCATTAAATGAGGAGAGATTCCGTGACCCATCACCGTGGGCTTATAATTAGCGTACATAGTTAGGTGGTTTGTTTTTTTCTTTTATTTAAACTCATCGTTAATGGTGAAAAGATTTAGGACTTATCGACACTTAATTGGGGTAGATTATTGTTTGGAACAAAGATTGCAAAAAGAATACATATTTTAAATAAAAAAAATTTCATAATTTCTAATAGATTATTCTTAAACAATAAAAAACACATGATCTTTTCAAATTAAAACTACAACATGTTTTCTTCTTCAACTCCAATCCAAATGAAGCCCATTGGTTTTGTCTATGTTACATGATGTGCAAGGAAGAGGTGCCAAACTACTTGAGCTACAACTTGTTAAGTTAACATCAAAAGATGGCAACAAAAGAGAAATGTTGGGTAGCAAGTTACAGCCTCCAAAGATAGACAGGCTAACCGGACCACCAGGGTACTAAAAGAAGCAAACAAACATTTATAAATTAAATTGACCCATCAATATCTTTGGTTGATCTTCTTTCTTTTGGAAGATAAGCTATTATTTTGTTTTCTCTTTTCTTTTTCTTTTGTAATTATTTGTGTGGTACAAGATAATTTTGATTATTTCTGATTGTGGGTTCTTAGCTCACTTTTTTTTTAATTTCATGATATGGGGTGATGTGGAAGATGACAACCTTTGAGATGATGTTGTGGTAAGCAATTATACCCATTTTTAGAATATTGTCTCGTAAAAAAAACCTTTATAAAAAATTTAAAAAAAAAAAAAAACCTTTGATCTTTTGAGAAATTTTCTACCATATTCATTTTGAGAAATATTAGTCAGATCAATGAGGATAAATTAATATATATATATATATATACTTCACACCCTTGCTTTCAGTTCAGAAAGATTTTAACATAAAAATTACATTTTCACTTCTTAACTTAACCAATTAATTGGTTTAACATTAATCTATATATCACTACTCATTTATTTTATACATATTTAAAGCAACTCGAATCGTCTGTACTATTTTCATGTACTATTCTCTATCTTATTTCTAATTTGATAGATTTTATTAGTAAAGTTTATCAAACAAATATAAACCTTAGAAATTGGCCAAAAGCTTTCTATTTGAACGAAATTTCACAATTATAGAAGAAAATGAAACTGAAAATAATTGAGAAAAGTGAAACAAACGGTCCTAAATGCTTTTATCTTTGAGCTGTCGCATTAACCCACCCTTCATCTCACAAATAAATATCTATCCAAATAGCCAATTATAAGCATTATCAGAGTACACAATCATTCAGTTGTTAGATTGACACTAGATTTAATACCACTTATTAAATCATAATTTTACAAAAGTTAGGTGCAAAATGTTCGTGCAACTTGCAAATTATTATATATACTTCTTAATTTTCTTAATAATATGTATTTAAAGACATTGTAATTTTCTTAATAATATGTATTTAAAGACATTGTAAATATTTTGGTCATTAAGTACACAAAATGGTCATGACAGCCATTCCTCGACAACCCAAACCACAACCTCTAATTGGCAAGACGATGAATTACAAGCAAAGCCACAAAACCAAACTATTCTTTTTTAAAATAATTAATAAATTTAAAAAATAGAAACCGAATTAAATTTTAAAAGACTAGAAGAAAAATTACATGAATAAAATTTTCAAATATACATTTTAATTTGTTTAACCCAGTTAAAAATTTTTTACATTTCAATTCAAAGTCCAAATTTTACCATTTAAGGTCAGCAAGTTGAGGAGTTGCTAGATTTAACTCAGATAAAATTCATAGCTAGGAACACCAAGAAACCAGAAGTATGGCATCAAATTAAACATTATCAATTGGCTTCTGCAAATATATAGCACCACAGTCCTAAACCAACAGATAAAAGCTTAAAATAATTCAATTTAGACAACAAACGTTCTCGAACTCTCGGATTTAAAGAGATAAGCTTGGCCTCAGCCGCAAAAGGTTTACAGGCCATTTTATGTAATCGGAACCATCATTGTTCTAATACTTGAATATCAGGGGTAAAGGAAACAAAGATGACACTCTTCCCGACATCATGACGAGTCAGAATTTATCAGCAGCATCAAACACAAAAAATATGACCTGTAAAAATGCACAAGGATTGATAAATAGGATTAGTTTCATGTTTATGAATCTTGAAAAGAGAAGATACAGAAGTGAAATGGGGATTGAGCAACATTTGCAAGATCATATCTATCCACCATATGATAAAGGTGTAAAAGTATTTCTGTTTATCATAGTAGGAGCTGTTTACCAAATCCTGCAAGAAAACATGTGTTGGGAAAAAAGGGCAAGTACCAACCGAAATAATACTTTGCTATAGACTCAAGATCTAATAAATTACTGTGAAGAAAACCTAGAAAGAGATAGTCCAACTTGACCACAGTATAAAGGCCATAGGGCTATGTTCGAGGGCCACATAACATAAAAAATGGAGATGAAAAATATATTTCAACCCCAAAATTCATCCGCTGCCCAGACGAACTAATGCATTCTTACTAAACAGCTCTATGTTAGAAAATCTTCACAGATGGTTCTATCAGTAACTAATTTTAATATTGGATGACACACAACATTTTACATGCACCATGTTCTTTTCTCATGAAAAATATATTTCAACCCCAAAAATCATCCGCTGCCCAGGTGAACTAATGCATTCTTTCTAAACAGCTCTATGTTAGAAAATCTCCACAGATGGTTTTATCAGTAATCTACTTTTAGTATTGGATGACATACAACATTTTACGTGTACTATGTTCTTTTCTCAAACTCCCAGCATTGAGAATATTCATCCAATTTCCACTGCAATTTAGTGTTCTAGAGAAAAAAGAAACTATTCTGCAAAGTATATGTAATAATGGATTCAGAGCTATACTATGTTACTTATTATTGATATCTTATGATCTCCCAGGACTATGATATGAACCCTTTTGCTCATTAAGCCAGGACAAAAAGAAGAGCAGATTGATGGAATGTTATATATCCTCTCAAGTGAGGTCAATTCAGCAAAGCAAAAATGAAAATGAATAGTATATGTATTGCTTCCTAAAGCAAATCTCAACTCTCACTCATTTTTAGCACCAAAGATTCTATCATATATGCCAACAGTTAAATAAACCATCGAACACATTGAAAGGCCCAAAAAACAACTAGTTGAGTACCCAGTTATCATACAAATCCTATCAAACAAATCACCTTTTTCATTTTGAGATTATCAGACAGCGATTATCCCACACCAATCAGTTAAAAGCCACCTATAATATCAGAATTATAATCGTAGTTGTAGTGAAAAGAACAAGCATTGCCAAAATCACGAGTTCTGATTTCCAATCTCATCTCACAATACACAATCAGCCGACTAACATCAACTCAATATCAATCAATTGGAAACTAAATGAACAACAGCAAAAACAATCTAAAATTCATCTCACAATACACAATCAGCGGACAGCATCAAAGTCAATACCAATCAATTGGAAACATAGAGTAAAAATAAACGAACAACAGCAAAAATAATGCAAATTTCATCTCACAATACACAATCAGCTGACTAACATCAAAGTCAATATCAATCAATTGGATACAGATTGTAAAACCAAACGAACAACAGCAAAAACAATCCAAACTCTTCTCTTAGATCTAGAACATCGATAACTTTTACGGATTTTCTTATTTCCGAATAGTCTCACCTCGTCAGTGCTTCTTGTGCCTTTGAGCAAACGGAGAATTCTTTGCATCCTCCTCTGCAGATCAATATCATAGAAAAAAACATCAGTCGATAATTAGGGTAAATCGCATAAATATAAACCCTAGAAAATAAATCTAAATCAACGAACCAGTGAGTCCCAAAGAGAACTTAGTAATAAGGGTGCCGGTGATGGCAAAACCGACTAGAAACGGCCAGTTTCGATTCCATTCTCTCCTGAAAAACACCGGCCATGGATCGAATTTCCTCATTTTTTGCCCTTCGTTCGTTTACTGACTCAAAGACGATGAGTGATTTATCGTTAATAGCTGCGCAATGAAGCCTCGGAGCTGACTCTACAAGGAGGAGATATCTTCTAGTGATGAAAGGCCTAAGTGGACTCGAAATAATGGGCCAATACCTAGATGGCCCAATTTATCAACTACAGGAGCCGACCCAATTTACTTCCACCCATATATATATATATATATATATTAAATTCGATATTCGAAAGTCATTGATTAATTTGAGAGATATTAAGAAGCACAATACTCCAAACAGCATTACTAAATTAGCATGCGACATTAAACCGTTTTCTAAATTACTCGAATTCAAAATTTTTCACCTGATATATCATGTAAAGGATTTTAAACGAGAGGGTCGAGCATTGTACTCATACCTCCAACAAACATTTTCTTTTCAAAACCCTTTTTTGGGCCTTCAGTGAACCCAAGACCTCTTAGGAACTAAAAGATCCGGGCAATATAATTTCTTCAATTTTGTTTGAAAAATATAATTTCTTTCATCAAAATATTACTTTTTGACTTTGAAATGGTATAATACATTTTCTAAAAGAGAAAGTATAATAGATGATTCTGATTACTTATTGACCATGTTCAATAATGTTTTATCTACTTAGACCTTAGGCCTTGTTTGATAAAATTGAAACTGAAGTTTAAAGTCTGAATTGTTTAAGTTCTGTATTTTGAATCTTAAGCCTAAACACTGAATTTGAAAATTATTTAAGTTTTGTATTTTGAATCTTAAGTCTTGAATGCTGAATCTGAATGTTGAATTAATTAATAAGTGATAATTATATAGAAAATAGTATAATTATTCGATAAACAATATATATTCGGATTTCAAACTTTAGAGTTAAGTTAAAACTTTTCACTTAAAATTTATATCTTACATATTGAGAATATCTAACATACTTGCACTAAGAACTTAATTTTAAAATTTTATTTTCAGCATTATAAATTCCTAATCTATTTGCGCTGACTCAACTCCCAAACTATTTATACCCATGCTTTGGTTTGAAAAAAAAAAAAAATTAAAGATTAAGTCCGATAAATGAAAATTGATAAGGATTCAACACGGCTAAGTACAAAGGTTAAGATTAATTCAATTAAGTACAAATAAATTAGAAATTCTTAATATTAAAAATAAATATTAATTAAATCCGCTAAACGCAAATAATTTGGTGGTTAAATGGGCTATTTTCTCCCTAAATCACGTTTTGAAGGAAATTCCTTTCTTTACTAAAAAAAATTACTGGCACTTAATTGAACTTGCTTGTTCCATATCCTTATCTTGCTCCTCTGTCTCACCATAGATTTCTGGGGTGCCCTCCACGCTCTGAACACCGAAACGGCTCAAACTCGCTTATCATTCCGCATAAATATCTCAGCTCTCTTTCATCTTCAACAAGAAGCAGGTTTTAATCCAAATAAAAACTACCGGAAGTGATAGCCAATTGTTCAATTTGTACAATGGCTTATGGACTTCAAAATTCGATTCACAATAGTCTATGGTTCTTACAATCCACAACCAGTTCATCTTCTTTGTATTATCCCATCAATTTTGGAAGGCCTCGTTTAAAAGATCGAAACCATTTTCAGAAATTAACGTTTTCTTCATCATCCAATGGAGCTCTTTCCTGTTCTTGCAGTAGCAGCACAAGTAATCCTAATTACTGTGAAAAAAGTAGCCAAGAAGCTGACACTTTTGTCCTAACAACTCCGCTTTATTATGTAAATGCTCCTCCTCATATGGGCAGTGCTTATACAACTATTGCAGCTGATTCTATTGCTCGTTTTCAGGTACCACATTTAATATGGGCTTCAAATTGTCCATTTTCTTTAGCTCCTTGATGGGTTTTTCTTGTTGTTTCGTTTCTGCTTAGTTGACTGCTTTAGTTTAGCTGCTGGAATGGGAACAATTAGAAATTTGTATCTAATTTGTGGAATCAAATGAAGGGTCTTTACCATTAACTTCCAGCTGAATTCTACTGAATCCAATTTGGCTGCGGAGGCCATTGAATTTTAAAGAAATATTTGTTGCATTAATTCTGATATTTTTGACACTCAAGATATTAGTAAATTGATGTTTTTTATATGGTGAGGGCTGTTGTTAGTAGTGATGCATTAAGACAATTCAAGGGCAAACCTTTAAAGTTCAAAGTTAGAGTACCGGGATGTTTAAACTTATTTATGAGCCATTTTACTTGCAGAGGCTTCTGGGAAAGAATGTTATATTCATTACTGGAACAGATGAGCATGGGGAAAAGATTGCTACTGCTGCCGCTGCTAGTGGTTCTAGCCCAGCTGAACACTGTGATACTGTTTCTCGGGCTTACAAGGCACTTTGGAGAGATGTATACTCTTATGCTATAGAATTGCTTTTGATTGAATATCCTACTTAATTGTTATCTAGATGATTTCTTATCCTTGTTTATGTGTTGTTTACTTCTGATATAGTTAGGCATATCCTATGACAAATTTATCCGGACAACTGATAGTAAGCACGAAGCAATTGTGAAGGAATTCTACTCAAAGGTTTTTGCCAGCGGTGACATTTATCGTGCTGATTATGAGGGATTATATTGTGTCAATTGTGAAGAATACAAGGTGAGGCCTTGTGTTTAATCTGAGTATCTTCCTTTTATTGTTCATGTTGACAACGAAAATAGGAGATGGCTAAACCGAAACGATCACCTTTGTGTAGGATTCAGGAAATCAGAATAATAAGTACCTGGATAAGCAATTTAGCTGCTGGCTTTGATTAGTGGCGTGAGTATGTTTGGGGCTCAGAGTCCTAAAAGCAGCCATCTCTACTCTCTCCTTTTGTTTTCCTTTTCCTTGTAGTGAAGAGTTTTCAGCATCTGACTTTCATTTCACATATTCTACCAAGAGTTTGAATTGGAACTTATATGGACTTCTAGTATGGTCCAACAAAATCATAGGTATTTTGAACTGCAAGCGAGTCAAAACAGTGGAGGTATAATTCCCTTTCAGGAAACCAAACGAAATATCTTTTGAATCGTTAACCATGTGACAGTGAGTATTTGAAGTGAGTTGGAATAAGTTTAACACAGAACACTTGTTTGGGGGTTCTTGTTATCACTCTTTTCTGTTTGCCCAACAGCTGGCATTCCCAAGTAAGTTCTGGTAACATTGTTTCTTTGTTCTGTGGTTGGGTAAGGGCCTATTTGGACTGGTTTTCTCTTAATAGTATTTTTGTTTTGAGAATAAGAAAGTAATGTCCTTGGGTGGCATATGGTTGGACCAGCCGATATTTCATTCAGTAAGGAAATAGAGTCCATGCTGGTAGTGAGTTGTGCTTGTGGGGAAAAAAAAAAGCACAAAACTGAAGTGTCTAGTCACACCACCCCTGAAGAACTTTGCCTGCTTAAATTAGTTTTGAGAGATGAGGTGACCCAAGCTAAAAATTTTTGCAAAAAGTGCGTTGATTTTCATTAAAATCAATCCAAAAACACTCTTTAACTTTAGATTTCCACAATCTCAGGATCAGAAGGAGTTGCTGGAAAATAACTGTTGCCCAATGCACCTGAAGCCATGTGTTGCAAGGAAAGAAGATAATTATTTCTTTGCCCTGTCAAAATATGAAGAACAGTTGCAAAAGATGTTAAATGAAAATCCAAACTTCGTGCAGCCTTCTTATCGCCTGAATGAGGTAGGATAAGAAAATCTTCTTAGTTTTTGAAATGCAGAATTCAGTTGCTTTCTATATCTTCACTGTATTTCAAGTGGCAATTTCTTATAGAAGAATTCTTGTTTAGGTACAAAGTTGGATAAAAAGTGGCCTGAGAGACTTTTCCATTTCCCGAGCATCAGTTGATTGGGGCATTGTGGTTCCTAATGATGCTAAGCAAACAATATATGTTTGGTTTGATGCTTTGTTAGGGTAAGTCAATCAGTTCGCTGACTTTTCAGAACTGTATTTTAACGTTTTAGCTTAAAAACCTTCTCAAGGACAATGACCCTTAGTTATGTAGTTATTCCTCTCCTGTCATGTGTTGATTTCACTGACTTCAATGCTTGTCATTCTAATTTTCCAAGTTGTAAGATTGCTAGATTTGGTCAACATTTTTTTCATTCCTTTTATGTTTCTTTGTTTTTCATGTATATTCTGGATTTATCAAGAGTAGTAGTTTCTTAGAATTTCCTAGGTATCTTATTTCTTGACTAGCCGATTCTTTTCTGTGTTTATCATAAGCAGTTATATATCTGCTCTTTTGGATGAGGAGGAGCAGCCTAATTTGCAAACAGCAATCCTGACAGGGTGGCCGGCCTCTCTGCATTTGATTGGCAAGGTATGGCATCATTGTTTGCTTGCTGTTCAGGAATTTCAAAGTATTTACTTGGGTTTGTGATCAAGTTTTTCCAACCTGAGAAGTTGTGGTCGAATACGTTCTGCTAAGTTACAAACCAGATACAATACATCTCTAGCACTATTATGCAGGATATATTGCGGTTTCATGCAGTTTATTGGCCTGCTATGCTCATGTCAGCTGGACTCCACCTACCAAAAATGGTTTTTGGCCATGGGTTTTTGACGAAGGTATTTAACAGTGAATTATATGTTTATATTTTAATATTCTATTGGCTTTGAAGCTGATAATTTCTTGGGAATAGTTCAGTTCCTTATCCAGAGCTTGTTAGGACAAAGTTCCATTCTTTTCATTTTTCAACTGAAACTCTTACCTGCTTTTGAATTCCTTCACGAATTGTCGCTCCAACATATGTTTCAAAATTTTCGTTGTAGAGTATCAACTTAGGAAACATAATATCATCAATGAAAACTTAAGAATTAACATTGATCATGTAGTTTTGCCATTTTATCTCATATACCTACTTTCATTTCATGCAGCAATGGTTTTATTTTTAAAATTTTAGGATGGTATGAAGATGGGGAAATCACTGGGAAATACACTTGAACCAACTGATTTGGTGGACAGATTTGGTTCAGATGCAGTCAGATACTTTTTCCTAAAGGAAGTCGAATTTGGTAGTGATGGGGATTATTCAGAGAGCCGTTTCATCAATACTGTCAATGCACATCTTGCCAACACCATAGGTATCTTTCAGTTCCCTAAGCATGACAATTTTTTTAATCCAACTAGCATACTTTATTACCTTATGGATTTGAAATATGCAAGCCTGACCTTATAGTTGCTTGGTCCAGGGAATCTTCTTAACCGTACACTAGGACTTCTGAAGAAAAATTGCCAATCAACTTTGACGCTAGATTCAGCTGTTGCGGCTGAGGGAAACATATTCAGGGACACGGTGGGGAAGCTGGTAAAGTTCACATAACCATTTATTTGGCCTTTTTTTTTAGTTGCTTTAAGATAAATATTTGGATTCCATGATTGCTTGCAGGTAATGTGGGGGTGGGACTGGGGGGATCCTCATTGCCCCTCCACGTTGTACAGGTCCCTTCTTTGACGATCTTCGTGAAAAATGAAAGAAATTTATGATATCAAAATATTTTTCCAATATTTTATGATATCAAAATGTAACTTTATATTACATTTCTTGATCTTTAGTTGAATTTCCTTTGTAGGTTGAGAAATTTATGATCTCAAAATGTAACTTGATACATTTCTTGATCTTTAGTTGAATTTCCTTTGTAGGTTGAGAAGGCTGAAGCTCATTATGAGAACCTTGAGCTCTCATCAGCTTGCGAGGCTGTGCTAGAGATTGGGAATGCCGGGAACCTGTATATAAATGAACAAGCACCATGGTCACTTTTTAAGCAAGGGGGTGCTGCTTCTGAAACTGCAGCCAAGGTTCCTTTCTTTCTAATTCGCTTCAAATGCTTCTAACATACAAAATAATCTTTCCGTCTTTGAATACTTCTCAATTCTTTCTGCTTTTATCGAATACTTGTCAATCTCGTAAAACAATAGCGTACTTATTACTCTTGTTCCAATTTTGGCCCTTCATCATCGTAAACAATGCATTTATTACTTCTAAACATTACACGTTTTAAATATCTTTACTCTGATCATTGTGCATTCTCTCCTATGAATTTCAACAAATTTCTGCAGTCCTTGTTTCTTAAGATTGAGATATTGTATTTGATAAATATAGAAGAATCACCGATCATCTTAATGTTTCTATTGTCGTTACCTGTCCTTGTAAATCTTCCATTGATTGTACAGGACCTTGTAATTGTTCTAGAAGCAATGAGGATCATAGCAGTTGCATTGTCCCCTGTCACACCGAACTTATGTTTGAGAATATACAAACAGCTTGGCTACACAGAAGACCAGTTCCACGCCACTACTTGGGTCCGTCTCTCCTCCTCTCTACTAGTGTTCAGGACTCATATCTACTCTCACAAATAATCCAAACTCTATCCAAGTACACCCTAAGTTGCGCGCCTTGCTTATGGGGCATATGGCTGACTGGTTCTTATAATTTCTTGCAGAATGATGCCAAATGGGGCGGACTAAAGGCTGGACATGTCATGGAGCAGCCAAAACCTGTGTTCTCCAGGATTGAAATCCCAGTTGAAGATAGTGATGAGGTTGAAACAACAAAAGGAGCAACTAAGAAAAAGGAAAATAAACCTCAGATTAAGAGAGTGGTCCAAACCTAGGAGTGTTGCTACTTGGGCCTGTCTGTCCTTACATCCTTAATTTTCTCTTCTTTTTCTGCCTTGCCACTCTTTCTATATAGAGTTATCATTTTTGACAAATTCTTTTTCTATTCTTTCATGGTGAAATATGTGACAATATTAAAGATGAAAACCAATTGTTCATCAATTGTTATTAGTCTTTTTTCTTGTTCTTGCTGTGTTGTTTCTCACAAGTTGATTATTTCCATTCCCGACCTTCTTTGCATGCACAAGGGAAGAGCATATAAATTGAGTTACCATGATTAATTTAGATTACTATTTTTAGAACATGCAATCTCCTCACCGACGAGGCTGGGTCCTCTCTCCAAAGACCAGCTGCTTTGGCGATTTGGGAGGTGGTGAGTTTGTTGACTTTGCCCTGGGGCTTGGGGGACTTGGTCGGTGGTCAGGTGGAGCTTGACGATCATCGAGATGTAAGGTACAGTTTTCTCCCCCTTTTGAGGGTGGGTTTTGGGGCAGGCTTTGGTCCCATGGTAGTACTCGCCGGTCAAGCACGTCCTCGTTTGGGCTTGTCTGTTCCTAGTATAGCTTGCACTTGAAGTGTTTTTCGGGGTTTTCCTTACTGGTTCGGCGTTCCGGTAGTGATGAGCTGCTTGACAGCAATTCTCAGTTGCCATTTGTGCCCTAGCTCTTTGGCCTATTGCCCTGTTGGGCTTAGAACTTGTATTGGGTGCGCCATTGGACTTTTTAACTCACTAAGCCCTCTGTTTCTATGTCACACATATAATTTTGAGTTGGCTAAGTTTTATGTCTTTTTGTAGTTTTTACAAAATATCAAGGCCTATTTGTTTCAAGCCGATAAAAGGCTAATTTGAATTTAGTCCAAATTATGTGCTAGAGTTTGAACTCATGATATTTTTAACCAAGACATACATTTGCCCCTCTTATTGAAGAAGTTCTACAACAAACCTATGACACAAGAAGATAAAACCAACACTAACAAATAAACATAAAAAAGCATAAGAACTGAGAAAGATACTTGGGAGCCTCAAAGAAAGAAAGAAAAAAAAAAACACAACCTCTTTTTATATTCCACTACCTTTAACATATAAAGGTTCGAAATGTGTATCCCACTTTATAGTATTACATAATATTGTTACTGCAAGAAAGTAAAACTTTGGCAAAAATGAATAGGGAAATGCAGGAAATGGAGGAAGGCCTGAAACAGGAGAGTTTACTTCCTTGGAATTCCAAGTCTCTTGCGGAAATCATCCTCCATGAGAGGAAGGCCATCGCGTAACTTGATCGTTGGTTCCCAGCCTAATAATTCCTTTGCCTTTGTAATGTCTGGTTTTCTTTGGCGAGGATCATCGGGGGTATTCTCAACCTTTACGATCTCCACTTCCGGATTAATAAGCTGCAAAACCACAACAATGCACGATCGCTTTATACCGAGCTAATATAAGAGGAAACACGCTTATGCTTTTACACAAGGCACCTCAAGACAAGAAAAAATCACTAATTTTCGTTTGCATAAGCAAAACGAGTCAAGATGGTACCTCTTTCACATTCTCCGCAAGTTCTAGCATTGTAAATTCACCTGTTTACATAACAAAAGTCAGTACTTGCAACAAAACAAGTAAGTTATGGGATCAAAATTTGCAAGATTATGAAAAATGAGGGACAAAAAGAAATAACATAAAGGGACAGACATCTGACTCATTTGAGATAAATGTTTATGCCTTGTTCATAAACCGGAAAGAATCAGATTTTACTACACATTTATTTTATTTCAAGTTCAGTTACAGGATTAGTGACCTGGATTTCCAAGGTTGATTGGCCCAGTGTTGTCACCTTCCATAAGTCGAATCAGACCATCAACCTTCACCATTCAAGAAACAGATCAAGATGAATTAAGTTGTAAACAAACTAGATCATGTCAAAGGATATCTGTGAGTGTCAGTAACTAAAGTGGAACGCATACCATGTCAGAGACGTAACAAAAACTTCGAGTTTGAGTACCAGGCAACTGGACTGTCAAGGGTTCATCACTGCACAAATATACAATGTGAACTTGAGGAAAATTTTCAACACAAAGCCATGGGTTAGGGACCTCACATAAATACTGGATATAGACGAGAAAGGATAAGGAATATTAAAGTGCTTAAACTTGCAAAGATGGCAGTTTGCAGAAGATGAGAACTAGTTATTTCACTTACCGAATTGCTTGAGCGATGAAATTGCTGACAACCCGACCATCATCAATATTCATGCGGGGTCCATAAGTATTGAAAATCCTAGCAATTCTGATCTCTGTTACAAGACATAACCTTATACTAGTCAGGCGCTGCATCATTTGTATCAAGACCATAGTTTGCAGAACTTACATACCCATGCTTTAAAGTTGAGTGGTTCTTACCTATTCCGTGTTGTCTATGATAATCAAACATCAAAGTCTCAGCTACTCTTTTGCCCTCGTCATAACAACTTCTAACTCCTGAAATGTTCATGAAAAAGGGAGGAAGATAAAACCACTACTTGAGCTTTATCCGAGATGCATGAATCAATTTATCAGATTGAATCATTCCTGAACCAAAATTTTCATATTAGACTATACCAATAGGATTAACATTTCCCCAGTAGGTCTCATCTTGAGGATGCATCAAGGGATCTCCATAAACCTCAGATGTTGATGTCAGCAAAATCCTGTGGCACAATAAATATTATGAAATGACAGACATTTGTTAACAAATACTACCTCCTTTTCGTACCCTGTCATAAGGTGACAGATGATATGAAACGGAGATAGCAAATACCTACAGAAGCCGGTATGTACCTTGCTCCAACTCGCTTGGCAAGCCCCAACATGTTTAGTGTCCCAATTACATTAGTCTTGATAGTCTGTAAGGATCCAAAACATGAATCAAATTAAAGCCAAGTTCATAATCATTCACAACAACATGATTCCAAATGGAACAAGAGAAACAAGCCAATGATAATTTGCAGAACTTGTATTATAGGTAGCATATATATTTGAAACAAGTCACGGGGACGTGCATAGTTTTCCCACATACCTTAACAGGATTGTATTTATAAAATATCGGGGAAGCAGGACAAGCAAGATGGTATATTTGATCAACTTCAATTAGCAGTGGCTCTGTGACATCTGCAAATTGTAATAAGAAATACCCATTGAGTGAAATAGTCGTGATAAGTCAAGAAAGAGGAAAGAACATATGGAAAGAAATAAGTGACTCATTCATGAATTCTGTATCATTATCATACCATGACGAATAAGCTCAAATCTTGGATGACCAATCCATTGCCTTAAGTTGTCCTTTGAGCCAGTGAAGTAGTTATCCACAACAATTACCTTAAGCAAACAAATGCAAATGATTGGAATATATTGATATGTATGAACAAATATCCAATAACATTACCCCATCAAGTCATCATCAACTGCAGTTGAATGCAATCCATAAGATAATGCCGGGAAGAACTTACCTCATTCTTCTCATTTTGCATCAATCTATCAACCAGATGAGAGCCAATGAATCCAGCTCCACCAGTAATCAAAATCCTCATGTTTGCCTGTAGTAAAAGTAAAATTTAACTAGTGTTGTGTTACTATGCTTTAGGAAGAAAGAACCAATGAATTAAAAACAAAAAGGATTCAATGTGCACTCCACATAGTAGAGATTAGAGAATGGAAGTCCAAATGGTACGTCTAGAGAATTGAGATATCAATTGTCTTAAGATTTCCAGCAACCCACTACTTACCTGAAAAAATTTTGCCTTTCGCAATGGTGATGGCTCTGGAGGTGGTTTCGAGCTCACATGGTTGTCACCATTTGAAGCTTCACTTGCCATATTTGCTCCCACTTAGTTTCTGAACCAAGAATCGAAAAAACCCGTGTTACCATCAGTTGTAACCTGACTCAAAATCAACCTTGAGATGTGATTCTTTACCAAATACTAGTAATTCAGACAAAGAAATTCAACAAAAGAAATTAAAAAAAAAAAAGAAATAATCTAGACAAAGAAAATGTGATCTCTTATGGAGGGAGCAAAAAGACAACCCAATTAAGATATTAATTTAGACTTAAAATGCTCAATTAATATATTGATCATAAAGTACAACAATCCCAATTTTCAAAACCCAGATCTTTCTTTACTATGACAATGCAAAAGACAAAAAGGAAAACAACATAACAAGAAATCCTCCTACAATCCCATTGCAGAATTAAGCAATAAAGATTCACAATTTCATTAGAACAACACCGAAGAAAAAAGACCATTTTTCATCACCTGAGATATGATTCTCAAGAAAATTCAATACTGATTGGACAAATTTCAAAGACCTGAATTTATGCTTAAATAGCCAGCAGAAATTCACAAAAAGGAATTAAATAAAACAAAATTGCAGTGCCAGTAGAGAAGTCTTCAAGATCACGAAAAAAAACAGACATCGATAATGAGTATGATCGAAGCTTCAATAAAACAAATAGTGGAGACCCACTTCATACGCTTTTTTCAGATCTAAATCAAACCAAATTTTGATTTCCCCGGATGAGTTTACCATTTTTCATCATGAGAAACAAATTCAAGAAAATCAAATAAAATCAAATTTCACCTTAATCAGGAGACCCGATTTGGATTAAAGCTTTGCAATCGATCAGTGTCCCAATTATATAGAGAGAAAGACGGTGGGGATGGAGTAATGGTGAAATCAAGAGAAAGATTTATCTGAGTATCCTCGTGTTAATACAATTCGTATACGAGATTGTTTTCTCGCAGTAAAAAATCTTCTCATCTCATTTGTAGACCGGACGATGCTGAGTTGGCAGTGAGTTGTCATTGTAGCAGTTTGGACTTATTGGGAAAGGTTGACAGTGACACATATGACGTGGCTACCTTATCAATATATTAGTCTTGCATTAGTTGCAATTGGATCCTTTAATACATTTTTAATACACTTTTTTAATACATCATTCTACATAATAAATAGATATTATAAAAATATATTAAAAAAAAGACGCACATAAAAGATATATAATTTTTGTACGATCAAGTGATCATTAATAGTTACAAAAATAGTATTTTGTTTATTTTCCTATTTGATATAAATAGTGTATAATTTGATCATCGATCTCTAAATAAAAAATATTATAAATCCATCACATTTTAATTTCTTACTTTTAATTTTAAAATTCTATTAATAAAAATTTGAATAGCATAAATAATAACGAATAGAAAAAAATTTGTCCTAAATTACGTTTTTTAAATTTTAGTTATATATATTTTTTCATATATTAAGAAAAAGATAGATACAAATAGCGACGAAATCATAGTTAAAAATTGAAATTACCTCAACATATTTTTTGGCAAATGAGGAATGGTGGATCTCCTTTAATATAAGCTAGTTTTGTCACTGGATACGAATTAGGTTGGCCTGATAAGGAGTATTACTATCACTAAGGTATTACCTTGACACAACTATATTCTCTATTACCATATGCTTCTTCCGTTTTGTTTTACTTGTCACATTTTGAACATCATACTGTGCAAGAAAAAAATATGAAATTTTAAATGGTTTTTTCTTTCGTATATTAAAATGCTTTTCAAACTTCTCCCTCATCATAATTATTTCTAATAGTTTTTATATTAAAAGAATTAAAATTTTTTATTAATCATAAGATATAATAGGAATAATTCATTAAATATTATTTTAGAATCATAATATGTCAAATTAAAAAAAAAAACAGTAATATTAATAATTAAAACAAAACGCACGGATCAATCAAATTGTGATTAAAATAATTTGAAAACACCAAGGTTTAAAGAGTGGCTGTAGTTTAGTGGTAAGAATTCTACGTTGTGGCCGTAGAGACCTGGGCTCGAATCCCAGCAGCCACATTTCCATTTTTGCCCTTTTTCCGGATTTTTATGTTTTTACTTATTTTTATTTTGTGCGTGCGCGTGTGTCAGTGTCACTATAAAATCAATAGCCGTCTCTTCTCCTCCGATGCTCTTGCGGGACAAAACCCCTCTCTTCCTCCGATCTGCCAGATACCAGTTTGCGATCTCGATTTCCCCTCTGTTCTTTTTAGCTCCAATCACTCGGAAAGGTACGCAAAATCTGTTCCTTGTTCATGTTTTGCCTTATTTAGATCTTTCTCAAGTATTTTCCAATTTTCAGAAGTTGAAAATGTTTTTTTTTTTTTTGGGATCCATTTGGTAGTTTTAGTTTGATAAAAATTGAATCTTTTGTCAATGTTTTGGGACTGATTCTTGATGTTAAAGAGGTGTCAAAATATGAACTTTGATTGAGACTACACAGATTTCGGATTTGTATTGTCGGTCTGTTTCTGCGTTTTGGATCCTAGCGGCGATCGCCGTAAAGTGTGAGACTTGGTTCTGATGTCAAAGAACGATCGCATAGCGGAGTGGATATCGCGTTAGACTCCGGATCTAAAGGTCGTGGGTTCGAATCCCACTGCGATCGGAATCCATCCTGTAGTTTGCTTTTAGTTCTTCAAAGTTCAATTTTCTTTTCCTTTGCTTGCCAAGATTTCAACTTTTTTTTTCATCTTTGAAAGTACAAATTCTGTAGTAATATGCAATGTTTACCTTATGGGTCTGTTCTCCATCATTTAAAAATAATCGACATTTAACTTATTTTAAGTTATTTTTGAGCTATTTCCGATTGCTTCTTATATATACTTATAGCCAAGTAATTAAGAAAACTTTTGAGAAGCAACTCTAGAAGTGCTCTATTTCTTTCTCAAGCCTTCCATGACTTTGGTCCCAATGCATTTGTCCTTGGTCTAAAGAACACCATGATGGGGTTTTTTCTTTTTTTTTTTTTTTTGATAATTGATCACCATGATGGAGTTTGATATTTGATTAAAACAATAATAGAAGGTATTATAGATGCAAATTTTTGAACTGAAATCTGTCAAATTGAACTAAGAGTGCCAGAGCATTAAAAAATACTTGGAATTCTAAGAGCTAGAGATCCAGCCTTTGTATGTCTAGCTGTATAGTTGTTTAATATGTTTGCTTTGTGTTGAAATTTAGCTATATGTGCACAAACTGTAAAGAGTGGATTACCTTATCGATCATCTTTTGTTGATTGGATAATTGAGTGACACTTGTGTTGTGTTCAATATGTTTGATTTGAGTTGAGATTTGGCAGATATGCAATCTGCACGAACTGTAAAGAGTGGATTTCTGTATTCATCATCTTTTGTCCATAGGATTATGGAGTTAACACTTTTGTTGTGTTGATTAGAAGCTATAGAACAATAGCATCATTGCATGACTTTTAGATGTTAAAGTGGTCCGTTTCTCTGTATTAGGCAATCTGGGAAAGAATTTTAGTTCTTTTCAAACTGATTAACAGTAGCACTTGCATTGTGTATGTCTTCTAATCTCTGTATGCTTGGATAGACAATGCATCAGCATGCACCTTCTGCTACGCATTCTTTGAAAGGTTTGAGATATTCAGCTGGGATGGTAGCTTTATAGGTCCAAGAATAGATTTCACATTATATATTATTGCTATGACCATCCTTTCCAGCAGACCTCTGTTGTCCACTTATTCACTTGGCTACCAGTATGATGCACTGAACTTGGGTTATCGACTGGCCAAGTTGTTTACCATGGGTACGGGGTATGAGGCTGCTTGACAGCGAAGTACCTAATGTTTTTATTGGGATTTGTTGCCATTGGAGTGAGGCAAGAAATTCCTTCATGGAACCATAAAGTCTTAGTTCATCAACATTTTCTTCCACATCGTTTACAGATTTTGGTGTTCCCTTGAGATTCTCTTGTATCTTGATCTTTCTTGGATGTTGTCGATTCATTTTCTTAAATGTTATTGTCATGGAGAATGAAATTTGTTTGCTATGAATTCGGCATGGAAATGAACAAATATGTGATTGCTAGTATTCACCTTTCTAATTACATATTCTCTTTCTAATGGTAACAATATTTCTTTTTTGGCGTAGATGGACGATCAAGAATTGGGATTCTTTTGCAACTTTATTGGACTAGTTGTATTTCTGTGTATAATTGCTTACCATTATGTAGCAGCTGATCCAAAATATGCTGCTAGCTAGATCTTTAAGCTAGATCTCAGCAAGATACATGTACAACAAACATTGTGGGAAACGTTTGTTGCCCATATGGTCTTATTTGTCTGAGCGTGGTATGACTTGGAGGTTCTTCCCGGGTGCCTATGGGTTTAGGATACCCGATAGCCATACCAACTGAAATTATTTCAAGATCCACCTGTTGAGGATTGAGGAAAATTTTAGATGTATTGAAAATTATTTGTTATTTTAATTGGTTGAATAATCATAAATTCCTGACCAAACTTTCATGATCCAACTATTTTCCAGAGATAAGGAAGAAATATCACTCGGGATCTTCTAATTCTAATACACTCTGTGCCAAGTGTACTAAAAAATTTATTAAATGATTACATTTAAACGTAAGATTAAAATTTTACTCGTCAAAACATTTGCCTATTGATAAGAAAGATTTCCATTGTCTCCCAAGATAGCTGTGAGAGTTTTGTGAGTTTAGAGCTAACCGATGGATAATGTAGTACTTACGGTAGTTGGAATTGACACAATATGTTTTCTATAGATACTTGGTATCTGTTCGGAAGATTTTTTCTATGATGGAGAGGGATTACGATTGCATTTATTCACCCGATTGCATCTATTCATCAAGAGTACCAATCTATAGAGAGTGGAGCTACTCCGGGTAGGAAAAGAGGTCACCAAAACTAGGATGTGTAAGCTGTTTTGGGGGGTGCGCCAGCCGATGCAATGTCTCAGCTTCTATCACTGGCCTTCGTGTATGAAAAAACCACTTTGCACTTTTTTGCTATATATTACAAACTGTTTTTCCTATATAAGATTGGAAAGTTTCTCAGACAGGAGAAGTATAAAGATTAAACGCATAAGAGCACCAACAGTGATGAGCCTTTTCAAGTCTTCCCAATCCTCACTGGTGTTCACAGCAGGTAGATGATGGTGTACTTGTCCATAATCGTTTCCCCGGAATCTGTTACTGGCAAAATTGAAACCTCAGGAGGTTGAGTAGTAGTCCCAATGCTTGTACATTTTGAACAGAAGCAATCGCCACCCAGAAATGATGGGATTGACTCGAGGCATTCACTTAGAAACTTTTGATAACAATACGAGAGAGAGAGAGAGAGAGAGAGAGAGAGAGAGAGAGAGAGAGAGAGAGAGTTCACATGAATCTATATGGCATCATTATCTCAAGAAGTGAACAGAATGCTGCAGAAAGGAAAGGTAACTTCCAAGTTCAAGTAACAGAGTACACTCAACAAGAAAAATTGGAAAAGAGAACTTGGATAAGAGAAAATCTGCAATGCCCGAAAAGCCCTCCAAACAAAAGGACATTTGGCCTTTGAAAACCTCCTAACAAGTTCCAGGGCCGCTGTTGTTACCAAGAAAACCACTATTTCACTAGCTACTGCATTTCCCTGTATACTTTGTTTCGTTGCACTAACACATTTGATGTCTTGTGTGTCAACCCCTTTGAGGCTGATGCAGCAAGGTAACTTATGGATTGCTTTTTTTGACAAATAACTCTTCCCTCAAAAGTTCTATTTGAGTTAGATACTCGTAAAGAATCTCCCATCTTGTCCAACCTTTAATCAACAAGCAAAAAGTTACACCAGTTAGCACTAAACTCCCTTATAATCCATTACTTATCTAGAATCCGATCATAACTTCAGGATCATTGCCTAGCAAATACTGCATGGCGATGATCCGCACAAGTCTGTGACAGCAAGCAAAACAGAACACGAAAAACATGCCAAATATTTCGAACAAACGAGACAAAAGGTTATTATAAAGAAATCAAGAATTGAACTTTTCGCAAAAGAGCAAATTACTTGAGACTAATAATCTTAATAATCTTAAGAACCCAAGCGCATAACATGAAAATATCTTATTCTACACCCGTCATTATCAGAATAAAGAAACCAAAGACCCCTTTTATACGATTATTAACAGACTTGCTAATACATCAAAATCCAATTATCACCTATAAAGAAATAATGGGGAAAAAGAAAACTCCCAATTCAGGAGCTCAAACCATAGCCGCCACATTTGAGGAAAGCAATTCGGAGGTAAACGTTTTGTTTTATTTTTTTTTCTCCGACCCTTAATGGAGATATTAATGAGCTCATCAATACATCTTATGTTATTTTATGTTTAAATTTTCGTATTTATTAGCAAATTTATCAATCAATTGAACAATTAGTTCAAAAATTAGTATTGTCAAAATATTTAAGCTCTCGTGTTCATCAGTAAATATAATCAATCACTAAACTATTAATCACTACTCATAAACAATTATAATCTCAGAATGTGGTAATATCAATCAAGTTTGTTAGTGAAAGCAATAAATACACTATCTGTTATTCAATGTACACACTTTCGCATTCATTAGTGAACATATAAATTAAATGAGAAGTTGGTTCAAGCACTAATCTTGTCAAAATATTTAAACTCTAGTGTTGTTCAACAAGCATTAATTAATTGAACAATTGATTTAAGCATTAAGTCTTATCAAAATGTTTGAACTCGTGTTTATCATTGAACACATTAGTTAATAGCTTGCAAATAAGAAAATGTTATCAAAATAGCTTTACTAAATACACATATAATAAGAGAAGTTGATAATGATAATTAAGATTTGAATTTATGAGTTCGACTATTTGTGGTCTAATTGTGCAACCTCTAACTTAAATACTTTCAGTTGATATTTGAAAGTTTTCAGTGGGAAAAATAATCTGATGTTTTGTTTTATTATTGTAAAATAATTTACATTATATATTTGTCAATGTGACAAATCCCAAACAAATTATGACTAGAAAACTAATTATATTACAGCTAGGAAATTAAAATATACTTGATTTAGGATTTTATAAGTATATGGAAACATAAGACATAAAAATCCTTAATAATATCTCAAGTGAAAGGAATTGAGTTCGAGGCATCCAAAAAATGATTCAATATTACATGCAAACTTTGATCTGCTATTTGAAGATTTTGCACCTAAAGTATCTAATAACTCCTAATACCAGTAAATTTAGAATTACTTAACTATCTTTTCACCTTTTACTTTGAAAGACCATGGTTTTTCTTTTTTTTTCTTTCTTTTTTTAATAGGATATAGATGATATGACGGAACTAACCCCCTCTCTAAGTATTAGGAGGGCAAAGCCCATTTCCAGCCCATATGAATTGTCTCGCAAACCTCCTCTCCCAAGTCCCTACTCCAACAACATGGTACAGTTTGTTGGTTTAACTCTTTATTTTATTTTTAAAATTTCACTTTTTTTCTCATAAATAATTTATTTCTTTTTTTAATATGTTGGCCTGTTGGGCCAACTTTTCACACATTTTTTGTTCTTTTTCAGCCCCATTTTTGTGACCCTATGATAAGATGGATTGTTCTTCACATTAAAAGAGAATTGAGTTTAATTTGTGACCCAAGATGTCGGGTGGGCCGGACTGACAACAGCCCAATTTGAATGAGTCCACCCTAGGTGATTTGGATGCTTTGAATGAGTCCACCCTAGGTGACTAGGATGCCTCCATAAATACCCTCTTCCTCACTATTGCTGACACCAACTCGGTGGAGCAGCTTTTCTCGTTTCTTTTCTCTCTTCTTCTTCTCTACAGCTTCTTCTTCTGTTGTTGCTTGTTCTCTGTGAATTCTGTTTGTCGCCGCCACTAGGAGCCATTGTTGGCTGACTGCGTGCTTGGGTGGCTTATAAAGGAGAGAACCGAGAGTGAGAGTTTAGATTTTTTCTTGTGTGAGGCTCATCCATTATTCTAAGGGTTTTGCTCGGAGAATCAGTTTTACAGCAAAAACCGGTCATCCAGTTTTTGCCTTTGTCGTTCGATTTCATCATTCGAATATCTCTGTTCCCTCTTTTATATTAAAAACTGGTCGTTCGATTTTGGTGTCGGCAATATGATTTTTTTTATTGTGGCAAAAATTGGTCGTTCGATTTTCGCCTGTTTCATCCGTTTTGCTCATCCATTTTTGCAGGTACCTATATTTGAAGGAAATCGGTCGTCTGTTTTTCGGACTCCTCATCTAATTTGAAGATCCATTTTTAGTTGTTTATCCTATTTTTGTAATAGAATTAGATTTCTTTTCTTTTGTTTTTTTGCTGCAATTGTAATAGTAAATAGGAGGTTTGTAATTTAAATAGGCTGATCACCATATCCATTTCATAGCAGTGGCATCAAAGCCAGAAAATTTTATCTTTCTGGTGTCCTTTGCATTCCTCCATCGACGCGGCTTCATCCAAAAGCTCTTGGGTTTCTTTCTAGACTCACGAGACCTGTTGAGTTCCGTGAATCTGACACAGGAAAGTTTACTATTACTGCTCTATGCTTTCCTTTCATTTAAAGTTTATTTTATTGTCTGGATATATATATTGTTTTGATATCTCTGGTCACGGATCAAAATTTTGTGATTTTTTTTCTTTGAAAAACCAAATCCCAAGTCTAGCTTGAGTCTTATTGAGACTCAAAGTATCTGTATCTTGGTATTTTTCTCGTTGATTGCAAAAACTTTTTATTGTCAGTGATCATTGAGATTTGTATATTGTCTGTTTGGCAGGCTGTTGTTTCCACGCCCCTTTGAGACCCCGAAAAATGGACAAATTCCTTTTCTTAGGAACACATACAAGATTCGTCACTACAAAAAGGATAATGGTAGCCCCAAACTACTTCATTTATGAATTTCATAGTAATAGAAATACATGTCCTACCGAGACAGAATTTGTAACTTGCTATCCTCTTGCCTAGAAGGCAAAGATTGACCTCCGTAGAAAGAACGATTCATTCGGATCGACATGAGAGTCCAACTACATTACATTGCCAGAATCTCAGCCTGTGTTTATACATTTCCGTTGATTATCTTTTTGTGGCTGTTGCTCAACCTTTGCTATCTATTGTTCTGTTATAAGTTTTATTATCTACATATTGCCTGTTTTTCTAGCTGTATTATTTTTCTGAAAAATATCCAAGCTGTTTTTGTGTGTGACAAACTTTTTTTATCTTTTATTTTTCCCGCCTCTAATGACTCTTATTTGCCTTTGTATAACATGTTCGTTCCAAAACTTGAAACGGACAAGTTCGATGGCATATCTGATTTTGTAAGGTGGCCCAGAAAAATGAAAGTTGTTTTAGTCCAAAATAAAATTGCACCCGCTATTTGTACTCCTGACAAGTATCCGGAATCTTGGACATGCGAAATACTAGCTGAAAAACTTGGTGATGCACATACCTATCTAACATTGCATTTGAAAGATAATATTTTAAGAGAAATAGATGAAACAGACAATGCTTATGTAATCTGGAAAAAACTTGAAAAACTTTATATGGGAAAGTCCTTGTCAAACAAAATCTATTTAAAAGAATAACTTTTTGGTTTTAAGATGAGCCAGTCAAAATCTCTTTTTGAGAACATTGATGATTTGAATAAAATTGTTTTAGAACTCCAAATGTTGGGGAAAATATTTCAGACGAAAACATTGCTATTGTTTTGTTGAATGCTTTGCTTGAGTAGTTTAATGATGTGAAATCTGCTATCAAGTATGGCAGAGATAACTTGACTCTTTCTTAGATTTGCAAAAAGAAAACAAAACAAACAGAGAGAACCTATACGTACGAGGGAGAGTTGACCAGAGAGAACCTTTTAGTTACCGCTCTAAAAGTAAAGGGAGGTCTAAATCTCGAGATAAGAATAAAGTGAAGTGTTTTTACTGTGGCAAAGATGATCATATGAAAAATAAGTATTTTAAACAAATCAAAGATGAGAAACAACGTAAACAAGGTAATGGGAAGGATACAACCGACAAAACCCACGATTTTGAATTAGATGGTAATTCTATGTTTTTGAGATTTTATGTGTGTCCCCTTTCCCATCTTCCTCTAAAGTTTCTGATGAGTGGATTCTTGATTTTGGTTGCACTTTTCACATGACTCTAAACAAGCATTGGTTTTCTGATTTTGAAACCCTTGATCATGGAAAAGTGGTATTGAAAATGTTTTTATAAAAATACATGATGGTGTGTTGAGGTGAGATATGTGCCTGATCTTAGGCGGAATCTAATCTCCCTTGGTGTTTTTGATACAAATGGTTATTCGTATAAATATGAAAATGGGATTTTGCGTGTTTGTGAAGGATCTCTAGTCATACTCAAAGGTTTTAAGAAAAATGATTTGTGCACTTGACTTGAAAAAACTGTTTGTGAATTATCTGCATTGTTTTTAAAATAGTTCCTAAAAATAACATGTTGTGGCATTGGCGGATTGGCCACATTAGTAAAAAGGGTTTGCATTATTTACACAAACAAAATCTTTTTAATGGTGACAAAACTAATTCTTTAGATTTTTGTGATTATTGTGTTTTTGGCAAACAACACAAACTCAGTTTTTCCACAGGTCCACACCCACTATTGTTCTTGACTATGTGATTGTGATTTATGGGGTCCTGAAAAGTTACCCACTTATGGTGGCAATGTTTATTTCCTTTATGTTGTTGGTGATTTTTTTTGGCATGTTTGAGTGTTTCTTTTGAAAACCAAAGATGCTTTTGAAAAGTTTAATGAGTGGAAACGTTTGCTGAAAATCGAACCAGAAATAAACTAAAGGTTATAATGGTTTGGAATTTTGTAACAAGAGATTTCATAATTTGTGTGTTTTGCATGGTATTGTGCATCATAGAACCGTTAGGCATAATCCTCAACAAAACGGTGTTGCTGAGAATGAACCATAATGGACAAAGTTAGGTGTCTCATGGTGTCATCTGGTGTTCCTAAACCTTTTTGGGGAGAGGCTGTAAGTACAGGTGTATACCTTATTAATAGGTCTCCTTCCATTGCCATAAACTTTCAAACTCCCATAGAATTGTGGACCGGCCAACAACCAAACCTGTCTAACCTTAGAGTGTTTGGGTATGCTGCTTTTGCACATTAAAGGGAAGGGAAGTTAGACCCTAGGTCTAAGAAGGGAGTGTTTATAAGCTATCCTAGTGGGGTGAAGGGTAATAAAGTGTGCTCAAAGGTGAACCGGATATGAAAGTAGTCGTGAGTAGAGACGTAGTCTTTAACGAGCTAGATGCCCTGCCTTAAAACTGAAACCAATTCCGAAAGCTCTACCAAAATACCTGGTGGAGGACACCTCTAAACCCCCTTCCCCCCCAATAGCACACACTAGAACCCGAACTAGAACTTGAAACACTAGAACTAGAACCCAATGAGGAGTCAGTAAACCCACCTAGTGATGTACCCAAATTAGATAATTCCGATGATGATGAGGATCATCCCGAAGCACAAGCACAAGCCTTTAAAGACTACCATTGTCTAGAGATAGAGTTAGAAGAGTGACTGAGGAACCCACTAGGTATGGTTTTTCATATATTGTTTCTTATGCTTTTGCTGCTGCATCTTTTATTGAAGAGAAAGAACTTATATGTTTTTTTTTTATGTTTTCAAGAATCCTAATAGCTCTTTGTGGATGCATGCTATGAATGAAGATATGTCTTATTTGCATTACAATAAAACTTGGGTGCTTGTTCCTAGACCACCTAAACAAAAATTGATTGATTGTAAATGGATTTTCAAAATTAAAAAACCTGAATCTGTTAATGAACCTCTATGGTTCAGAGTTAGATTGGTTGCAAAGGTTTTTCTCAAGTTGAAGGTATTGATTTTAATGAGATCTTTTCTCTCATTTTTAAGTATAAAACAATTAGGATTATGCTTGCTATTTTTGCCTTCTTTGATCTTGAACTTGAATAGTTAGATGTGAAAACTGCCTTTTTGCATGGTGAACTTGATGAAACCATTTACATGCACTAACCACCTGGTTTTGAGGTGAAAGGTAAGGAGCATATGGCTTGTCTTTTGAAGAAGTTATTTTATGGGCTTAAGCAATCGCCTAGACAGTGGTGTAAAAAGGTTTGATTCTTTTATGCTTAAAGTTGATTTTGTTAAAAACAATTATGATAGTTGCTTTTATTTTTATGGTGATACTGTTGATAATGCATTTATTTGCTGATTTATGCTGATGATATGCTTATTGCCTACAAGCATAAAGATAAGATTGTGCATTTGAAATCTTTGTTGGAATCAGAATTTGAGATGAAGGATTTAGGATCTGCCTCTAGAATCCTGGGTATGAACATTGATAGGGATAAAGTTGACCTCTCTTTGTTTATATCCCAAAAATTCTTCTTGCATAAAATTGTTTCGAAATTTTCTATGCATTTGTGTAAACCTGTTTGTACCCCTCTTGCGAGTCATTTTCAGCTTTTTTCTAAAACCTATCCTAAAACTGAAAATGAAAAGAAAGACATGGCCAACATCCCTTATAGAATGGCTATAGTATCTATCATGTATTCTATGATTTCCATTCATCCTGATATTGCTTATTCCATAAGCTTTTTGAGCCGCTTTATGTCTAACCCAGGTAGGGATTATTGGGCCGCCCTTAAATGGTTGCTAAGGTACATCAATGGGACTATTGATAGAGGCTTGCATTATCATAATTGGATTGAATAATTTGAATTGGTTGGTTATGCGAATTCTGATTTTGCAGGTGATAAAGAAGATCGAAAGTCTACTACATCTTATCTCTTTACTCTTGCTGGTAATTTTTGTATCTTGAAAATCTTAACTGCAGCCTGTAGTCACTCTTTCGACTATGAAGGCTGAATATATTACTGCTACGGAGGCAATTAAAGCAGCTATTTAGCTTCAAGGACTTTTATCTGAGTTGCATCTTTTACATTATAAAATTGTCATATTTACTGATAGTCAAAGTTGTCTTCATTTGTGGAAAAATCTTGTCTATCATGAAAGAACTAAACACATAGATGTTAAATATCATTTCATAGAGAAAATGTTTCATGTGGTTTAGTTAATATGGATAAAATTAGTACTAAAGATAATCCTGCTGATTTTGGTACTAAGGTTGTGACAACTGACAAGTTTGCTATGTATAGAGACCTCCTTCGTATTGATGCAGGTTGACTGTCTTGGTTGAGAAGTTAACTAAAAATGTGTTCAAGGTGGAGTTTGTAGGCTTGTTGGGCCAATTTTTCACACAGTTTTTGTTTTTTCAGCCCCATTTTTATGACCATATGATGAGATGGACTGTGCCTCACACTAAAAGAGAATTGAGTTTAATTTGTGACCCAAGATGCTGGGTGGGCCGGACTGACAACAGCCCAATTTGAATGAGTCCACCCTAGGTGATTTGGATGCTTTGAATGAGTCCACCCTAGGTGACTTGGATGCCTCCATAAATACCCTCTTCCTCACTATTGCTGACACCAACTCGGTGGAGTAGCTTCTCTCGTTTCTTTTCTCTCTTCTTCTTCTCTGCAGCTTCTTCTTCTTCTGTTGCTGCTTGTTCTCTGTGAATTCTGTTTGTCGCCGCCGCTAGTAGCCATTGTTGGCTGACTGCATGCTTGGGTGGCTTGTGAATGAGAGAATTGAGAGTGAGAGTTTAGATTTATTCTTGTATGAGGCTCATCCATTATTCTGAGGGTATTGCTTGGAGAATCAGTTTTACAGCAAAACCCGGTCATTCGGTTTTTGCCTTCGTCGTCGGAATATCTATATTCCCTCTTTTATATTAAAATCGATCATCCGATTTTGGTGTTGGTCGTTTGATTTTGTTTATTGTGGCGAAAGTCGGACCGATTTTTGCCTGTTTCATCCATTTTTGCAGGTACCTTTGTTTGAAGGAAAATCAATCGTCCGTTTTTCGGACTCTTCGTCCGATTTGAAGATCCATTTTTGAGTTGTTCATCCGGTTCTATCATCTGGTTTCTGTAATAGAATAGATTTCTTTTCTTTTATTTTTCGCTGTAATTGTAATAATAAATGGGAGGTTTGTAATTTAAATAGGGCTGATCACCAGATCCATTTTGTAGCATAATTCGAATAAAAAGATTCACAAAACTAGTATCGAGCATCAAATCACTCCCTCCTTAAGGTAAAGAAACTTACATGAAGAGGATCGTACCACTAGACAAAACACCTTGCCCAACAACAACATCAACAACAAGATCAAATTAGAGATCTTAAATTAAAGTTATGTAGGATGTAACTTTATATCGAGTTTTTATTCTTATGACTTTCGAATATTAGGATTACCAAAAAAAAAGCTTCAACAATATTACCAACTGAGAACGAACTAGGCTGACAATATTGTTTTCCAAATCGTTTATAATATTTTCTTTAATATTCTCCTAACAAGAAGAAAAGATAAATCTAAAAGAAATTATAAGAAAAAAAAAGATAGTATGTTAAACCTAGAACTAACTGACAAGATGTATGTAATCCAGTAGTTTGATCCCTTCTCACTTAAGATTCTTCACATGACATGACAAATGAGAGATCCTAAATTTGAATCATCTGAAGAGCAATTTAACGTCGCATACCAGTCTAGTGTTGCTGTTTACTCTCCCAAATTAGTCAGTACTTTTCAAATGTCAAATTTAAAAAAAAAAAAAGTTGAAATTTACCTCAAACAGAGGTAAATAATTTTTTAAAAAAGTTTAACAGATCTTTTAAGAAATTCATTTATATCTAATAGATGGAAAGAAACCATACTCATATTATCCGAGTTATGAAGTACACTTTTTTAAATATGAATTAAATTTTGCAAACGTAAACAATCAACCTATTACACAAACTCCAAATAAAAGTATCTTTTTTTCTAAATAACGCGGTATGAGGATAAACCCCCTCCTCCCTCCCTTCCCTTCTCTCCACAACGATCACATCCACAACCAAAAGACAATAAAGAAAATGTTACAAAAGATATTACAAACAATCCTAAAAGCAGTTATCTCTAGTCTCTCCTTTTGTTTTCCTTTTCGTTATAGCAAAGAGTGTTCAGCATCTGACTTGCAATTCACATATTCTACCAAGAGTTTGAATTGGAACTTATATGGACTTCTAGTACGGTCCAACAAAATCATAAGTATTTTGAACCGCAAGCGAGTCTAAACAGTGGAGGAATAATTCCCTTTCAGGAAACCAAACGAAATACCTTTTGAATCGTTAACCATTTAACAGTGAGTATTTGAGTGAGTTGGAGTAAGTTTAATATAGAACACTTATTTGGGGTTTCTTGTTATCAGTCTTTTTTGTGTGCTCAACAGATAGCATTCCGAATTAAGTTCTTGTAACATTGGTTATTTGTTTTGTGGTTGGGTAAGGGCCTATTTTGACTAGTTTTCTCTTAACAGTATTTTTGTTTTGAGAATAAAAAAGTAATGTCCTTGGTTGGTGTACTATTGGACCAGCCAATATTTCATTCAGTAAGGGAATCCACGCAGGTACAGAGTTGTTCTTGTGGAAGAAAAAAAAAAAGCACAAAACTGAAGTGTCTAGTTACACGACCCCTGAAGAACTTTCCCTGCTTGAATTAGTTTTGAGAGATGAAGGACCCAAGCTAAAAAGATGTTGAAAAAAGTGCGTTGGTTTTCATTAGAATCAATCTAAAACACTCTTTTAACTTTAGATTTCCACAATCTTAGGATGAAAAGGAGTTGTGGAAAATAACTGTTGCCCAATGCACCTGAAGCAAATATGTTGCAAGGAAAGAAGATAATTATTTCTTTGCCCTATCAAAATATGAAGAACAGTTGCAAAAGATGTTAAATTAAAATTCAAACTTCGTGCAGCCTTCTTATCGCCTGAATGAGGTAGGATAACAAAAGCTTCTTAGTTTTTGAAATGCACAATTCAGTCCCTTTCTATATCTTCACTATATTTCAAGTAGGAATTTCTTATGGAAGAATTCTTGTTTAGGTACTATTGGGGGACATGTTTCCATATATAGACGTTTCTATATATTTATAAACGTTTCCGTATACTTATCAATCCTAAGCCTTGTAGTATACTACTTTTCTAGTTGTGATTTATTTCTAGATTAGTAGCAAGACTAGAGGATTTGTAAACAATATATAATGTAATTATTTTGACATAATAAAACAGAAAAAAATTTTTTTGATTATTTTTCTCTCTGGAAACTTTCATGGTATCAAAGCCAGCTTTGTTTGAAATCTCATAATGAGCTACGACAACGAAGATACTAGCAACATTGACAACGACATGATTGAAGAAAGCCGTGTTCGTAAAATAAAGAAGGATGCTTACTATGTGGCGTCTTTTGATGGTCCCGGGATGATCATATCGACAATTCAATTAAACGAAAATGATAAAGACAATAATTATGCGGAATGGGCAAAAGCCATGCGCTTGGCCTTGCGTTCGAAGAAAAAATTGGGATTTGTCGATGGAACAATTCCTATTCCTGAAAATGACCCAGACAAAGAGGAAGAATTGTGGGAAATCAACACTTTGGTAAATTTATAGATTCTCAATACCGTTGAGTCTTTTCTTCGATCCTTTGTGAATTACTCCGAAAGAGCCTATGAATTATGGATAGACTTAAGGGAAAGGTTCTTGGTTGGAAACGGACTAAGAGAATACGAGTTGAAAGCGGCATTAGCAAATTGTAAACAAGGAGAAGATTCGATAAATGTGTAGTATTCACGTTTAAAAAAATTATGGGACAAATTAGATAATTACCCTCAACTCCCATCTACCACAAATACTAAACTTTTAATTGCCATTACAAATGAGAGGAAGGAAGAAAAAGTTTTTCAATTTTTAATGAGGTTAAATAGTGCAATTTATGGCACTGTTCGCTCCCATTTAATTCAACAGGAGCGATGCCAAAGGTGAAAACAGTGCTTGCCCAAATCAGTAAAGAAGAACAGCATAGAAATCTAGCACGAACGGAGGAACGAAGTAGTGACGGTGTCACTTATGTCATCAAACCAGAATGACTGTCTTCAACCTCTAAGCTGTTCTGTTCTCATTGCAGTCGTAGCGGGCATGACGTCTGGTCTTGCTTTTAGATTGTGGGGTACCCAAATTGGTGGCCCAAGAATTTTACAACCAACACCGGCAGCTGCAGAGCTTCGTCTAGTCACGGCGATTGCGAAACATTAGTCACAGGAGGCGATAGAAGCCGCGACAGAAATTTTCACAGACGTTCCTTTCCTGGCCGAGCAAACGCCGGAAACTCGTAGCAGCCGGTATTGTCACCGAGAGGCAATAATGGTGATGCTTGGGTCAACGCAACAACGGTCTGGCATGGCGGCATGGTTCCAGCAGAAGGTAGCAGCACACCTAGTTCGTGGAGCTTTCCTAATTTGAACAGAAAACAATGGTTAGCCTTGTTGACCATTCTAAATAATACAAATCCAAATCAATCTAATACATTATCTAGTATGGAAAATTTATGGATTTTGGACTCAGGTTATTCTCATCACATGACCGGTAGGAAGGATTTTTTGAGAAATTTAAAAATACTTATCCATATACTGTTGGTCTGCCTAATAGTGCTAAGGCAATCGAGATGTAAGGTACAATTTTCTCCCTCTTTTGAGAAATTTAAAAAATACTTATCCATATACTGTTGGTGTGCCTAATGGTGCTAAGGCAATTGAGATGTAAGGTACAGTTTTCTCCCTCTTTTGAGGGTGGGTTTTGGGGCAGGCTTTTTTGGTCCCATCGTAGTAGTCGCCAATCAAGCACATCCTCGTTTAGGCTTGTCTCTTCCCAGTGTGGCTTGTACTTGAAGTGTTTTTCGGGATTTTCTTTTTACATCGTCTGGTTGGGTTTTTGGCTCGGTCTTCCTTGGCCCACTCTAGTGTTTTTTTCCTAACTGGTTTAAAGAGTTTTTTAGAGCATCGGTTGTCGATGTAATGGGTGGACATCATGTGCCGATGGCGGTCTAGCGGGTTATGATTTACGGTCCTATCATGCTACTCACAGGTGAGGCATAGCCTCATTTAGGGCCTGTCCCTTCTCGGCATGGGCTTGTACTTAGAGTGCTTCTTGGGATTTTCTCGGTACATTGGTTTAGGAGTTTCTTGGGGTTCGATAATTAGTGAAATGGGTAGGCGACATGTGGCAATGACAGTCTTGGGGACTATGGTTTACAGCAGTCGGCTTTATAGTTCTGGTTGGCAATTGGCCGATGAAGTATGTGATCAAGAGTGGTCTTCCTTCCCAGTTTGGCGTTCCTGTAGTGGGATCTTAAGATAGTGATGAGCTGCTTGACAGCAACACTCATTATCCATTTGTGCCTAGCTCTTTGGCCTATTGCCCTGTTGGGCTTAGAACTTGTATTGGGTGTGCCATTGGACTTTTAGCTCACTAAGCCTTTGTTTATATGTCACACTTATATAATTTTGAGTTGGCTAAGTTTTATGGTTTTTTGTAGTTTTTACAAATATCGAACTGTAAGATAACAAGGCCTATTTGTTTTAAGCCGATAAAGGCTCATTTGAATTCGGTCCAAATTATGTGCTAGAGTTTGAACTCATGATCATTTTAACCAAGACATATTTTTTGCCCCTCTTTATTGAAGTTCTACGACAAACCTATGACATAAGAAGATAAAACCAACACTAACAAATAAACATAAAAGCATAAGAATTGAGAAAGATACTTGGAGCCCGGAAGAAGGAAAGAAAGAAAACACAACCTCTTTTTCATACTGTGTATCCCACTTCATAGTATTACATAATATTGATACTGCAAGAAAGTAAAACTTTAGCAAAACTATAACTGGCAAAAATGAATAGGGGAATGCAGGAAATGGAGAAAGGCCTGAAACAGGAGAGTTTACTTCCTTGGAATTCCAAGTCTCTGGCGGAAATCATCCTCCGTGAGAGGAAGGCCATCATGTAACTTGATCGTTGGTTCCCAGCCTAATAATTTCTTTGCCTTTGTAATGTCTGGTTTTCTTTGGCGAGGATCATTGGGGGTATTCTCATCCTTTACAATCTCCACTTCTGGATTAATAAGCTGCAAAACCACAACAATGCAAGATCACTTTATACCGAGCTAATATAAGAGGAAGCACGCTTATGCTTTTACACAAGGCACTTCAAGACAGGAAAAAATCACTTTTTTTTAATTTGCATAAGCAAAACGAGTCAAGACGGTACCTCTTTCACATTCTCTGCAAGTTCTAGCATTGTAAATTCACTTGTTTACATAACAAAAGTCAGTACTTGCAACAAAACAAGTAAGTTATGGGATCAAGTTTTGCAAGATTATGAAAAATGAGTGATGGTGGATCTCCCTTAATATGAGCGTTTAATATGAGCGTTGTAAGATTATACATACTCAACAAATTTTTCGATGAATGAGGGATGGCGGATCCCCCTTAATATAGGCTAGTTTCGTCACTAGATACGAATTAGGTTGGCAGTACTACTATCACTAAGGTATTACCTTGACACAACTATATTCTCTATTACCATATACTTCTTTCATTTTGTTCTACTTGTCGCATTTTGGACATCCTACTGTGCAAGAAGAAGATACGGAATTTAGATGATTTTTTCTTCTTTATGCTAAAATGTTTTTCAAACTTTTCTCTCTCATTATTGTTATTTCTAATAGTTTTTATATTAGAAGAATTGAAATTGGTTATTAATCAAAGGGTATCATAAGAATAATTCATTAAATATTATTTTGGAATCATAATGTGCCAAATTAAAAAAAAATGAAAAAATTCTCACAATATGATAATTTAAATTTTGTCATTGAAAAATGATCAATCAACAAAGACTACTGCTAATTCCAACTGCATATCCACCACATTTAAAGATACTTACCTGGAAAAATAAACATTCTTTTGTCACTCAAAACATTATCGGAGAGATTGTTTGCATATACCTTAAACTATTTTTATTTTTCCTTTTGTCACTATAAATTTTTATTTTTAGTTGTTTATAGTTGAGAATTTTTATTTTATGTTTTTTTTAGTCATGAACTATTTTTAATATTACAAGTCTATAATAATTTAATGATTTCATAGTAACATTTGGTGCATTTTGTGTACATTTTTATAATCTCACTTAAAGAATTTGATTATTCTTTTACCAGTCTATTGGATTCATATATCGAAATTCTATCGTGAAATATTTAAATTCATATACTTGCAGTATCAAAAATAGTTATTATATACAGAAAAGTAAGAATATAGTTATGGCTATATATAGCTAATCTCTCTTATAATTATCTATTAAAACCCTTATTAAAAAAAACACTGAAAGTTACGAGAGTAGCTCTTTCTAAATTTTGTTGATTACTCTCTTCTTTTTTAGATATGTTGACATTTTTGCTTTGTCTTTTTCTCATGTTAATTAATTTGGAGATAGTCCTACCCACTTCCTTGCTATGATGAATTCATTTTAAGTACTCTTAAGAACTGGACTAGAAATATTCCTCAAGATGTATCTTTGATTTTATTTGATATTTTTCACTTTATTCAAGAGCAAAAACATAAATTTAAATGAAAAAGTTCTATTAAAAACGTCCATATAGTAAATATTATATTTATTATTTGAAAACACCATGGCATCAAAGGTGGCTGTAGTTTAGTGGTAAGAATTCTACGTTGTGGCCGTAGAGACCTGGGCTCGAATCCCAGCAGCCACATTTCCGTTTTTGCCCTTTTTCCGGATTTTTATGTTTTTACTTATTTTTATTTTGTGCGTGCGCGCGTGTCAGTGTCACTATAAAATCAATAGCCGTCTCTTCTCCTCCGATGCTCTTGCGGGACAAAAACCCTCTCTTCCTCCGATCTGCCAGATACCAGTTTGCGATCTCGATTTACCCTCTGTTCTTTTTAGCTCCAATCACTCGGAAAGGTACGCAAAATCTGTTCCTTGTTCATGTTTTGCCTTATTTTGATCTTTCTCAAGTATTTTCCAATTTTCAGAAGTTGAAAATGTTTTTTTTTGGGATCCATTTGGTAGTTTTAGTTTGATAAAAATTGAATCTTTTGTCAATGTTTTGGGACTGATTCTTGATGTTAAAGAGGTGTCAAAATGTGAACTTTGATTGAGACTACACAGATTTCGGATTTGTATTGTCGGTCTGTTTCTGCGTTTTGGATCCTAGCGGCGACCGCCGTAAAGTGTGAGACTTGGATCTGATGTCAAAGAACGATCGCATAGCGGAGTGGATATCGCGTTAGACTCCGGATCTAAAGGTCGTGGGTTCGAATCCCACTGCGATCGTTATCCATCCTGTAGTTTGCTTTTAGTTCTTCAAAGTTCAATTTTCATTTCCTTTGCTTGCCAATATTTCAACCTTTTTTTATCTTTGAAAGTACAAATTCTGTAGTAATATGCAATGTTTACCTTATGGGCCTGTTCTCCATCATTTAAAATAATCAACATTTAACTTATTTTAAGTTATTTTTGGGCTGTTTCCCATTGCTTGTTATATATACTTCTAGCCAAGTAAGTAATAAAAATAACTTTTGAGAAGCAACTCTAGAAGTGCTTTATTCCTTTCCCAAGCCATCCATGACTTTGGTCTCAATACGTTTGTCCTTAGTCTAAAGATCACCATGATGGAGTTTCTTTTTTTTTTTTTTTTTTTTGATAATTGATCACCATGATGGAGTTTGATATTTGATTAAAACAATAATAGAAGGTATTAATAGATGCAAATTTTGAACTGTAATCTGTCAAATTGAACTAAGAGTGCCAGAGCAGTAAAAAATACTTGGAATTCTAAGAGCTAGAGATTCAACCTTTGTATGTTTAGCTGTATAGTTGTTTAATATGTTTGCTTTGTGTTGAAATTTAGCTATGCTATGTGCACAAACTGTAAAGAGTGGATTACCTTATCGATCATCTTTTGTTGATTAGATAATGGAGTGACACTTATGTTGTGTTCAATATGTTTGATTTGAGTTGAGATTTGGCGGAACTGTAAAGAGTGGATTTCTGTATTCATCATCTTTTGTCGATAGGATAATGGAGTTACCACTTTGTTGTGTTGATTAGAAGCTACAGAACAATAGCATCATTGCATGACTTTTAGATGTTAAAGTGGTCTAGTTGCCGTTTCTCTGTATTAGGTAATCTGGTAAAGAGTTTTTGTTCATTTCAAACTGAATAACAGCAGCAGTTGTATTGTGTATGTCTTCTAATCTCTGTATGCTTGGATAGACATTGCATCAGCATGCACCTTCTGTTACACATTCTTTGAAGGGTTGAGATTTCAGCTGGGATGGTAGCTTCATAGGTTCAAGAATAGATTTAACATTATATATTATTGCTATGACCATCCTTTTCAGCAGACCTCTGTTGTCCAGTTATTCACTTGGCTAGCAGTATGATGCACTGAACTTGGGTTATTAACTGGCCAAGTTGTTTACCATAGGTACAGGGAAATTTAAGATAAATGCGGCTGCTTGACAGCAAAGTACCTAATGTTTATCGCGATTTGTTGCCATTGGAGTGAGGCAAGAAATTCCTTCATGGAACCATAAAGTCTTAGTTCATTAACATTTTCTTCACATCGTTTACAGATTTGCTGCTCCTTTGAGATTCTCTAGCATCTTGATCTTCCTTGTGTTGTCGATTCTTTTTCTTAAATGTTATTGTCATGGAGTATGAAATTTGTTTGCTATAAATTTGGCATGGAAATGAACAAATACATTCTTGTTTGTGATTGCTACGTTGTTGATTCCTTTTCTTAAACGTTATTGTCATGGAGTATGAAATTTGTTTGCTATGAATTTGGCATGGAAATGAACAAATACATCCTTGTTTGTGATTGCTAGTATTCCCCTTTCTAATCGTCACAATATTTCTTTTTTGGCACAGATGGACGATCAAGAATTGGGATTCTTTTCCAGCTTTATTGGACTTGTTGTGATTCTGTGTGTAATTGCTTACCATTATGTAGCAGCTGATCCGAAATATGCTGGTAGCTAGAACTTTAAGCTATGAAATAACCGAGATCTCAGAAAGATACATGTACAACAAACATTGTGGGAGAGCTTTGTTGCCCATGCGGTCTTATTCAACTCAAATGGATGAAATGGAGATTAGTCTTGAGCATCTTATTCGACTCGAATGTATTAGTCTGATCAACTGAAATTAGTCCAAGATCCACCTGTTGAGGATTGAGGAAAATTTTAGATTTATTGAAAATTATTTGTTCTTTTAATTGTTTGAATAATCCTAAATTCCTGACCAAACTTTCATGATCCAACTATTTTTCCACAGGGATTGGAAGAAATATCACTCGGGATCTTCTAATTCTAATTCTAATATACTTTGTGCTAAGTGTATTAAACGATCAGAACGTGCCGTATATCACTGGCCTTCGTGTATGAAAAATCCACATGGTACTGTTCTGCTATATATTACAAACTGTTTTCCCTGTATAGATTGGAAAGTTTCTCAGACATGAAAAGTATAAAGATTAAAAACATAAGAAAACCAACAGTGATGACCCTTTTTAATTCTTCCCAATCCTCACTGGTGCTCACAGCAGGTAGATGATGGTGTACTTCGCAATAATCGTTTTCCCCGGAATCTGTTACTGGCAAAACTGAAACCTCAGGAGGTTGAGTAGTAGTCCCAATGCTTGAACATTTTGAACAGGAGCAATCGCCGCCCAAGAATGTTGGGACTGACTCGAGGCATTCACTTAGAAACCTTTGATAGTTCTGTCCTACGATTTTCACTTTTCGTTGTGTGGCTGGTTTTAGCACCTGCGAAAACAATACATATCAAAATTCTCAGCTAAAGAAAACATGAGAGAGAGAGAGAGAGAAATTTACCATTAGTTCACATGAATCTATATGGCATCATTATCTTAAGAAGTGAACAGAATGCAGAAAGGAAAGGTAAAAGATTGTTCCAACTTCCCAAGTTCAAGTAACAAGGTATACATAACAAGAAAAATTAGAAAAGAGAACTTTTTGCGCTAGTGCTGAAAGGAATGGCACTTACTTGAAATAGTGCTTGTGTAATCACTCTGGCAATTTGAGGAAGCCGTGTTATGATCAAACAACCAAGACGGTTTGGATAATAATCTTGCAGAAGCATAGCACAAGATCTCATCATTTGTAGGGGGAACCCAAACGGAGAAAGTCCTTCACAATCCATCAACACCATTATTTGAGGTTGGTCCGCATTTACCAGGTTGACAACACCATGTTCTATCTGAGAAACTAGAGGTTTGACAGAACATGTCTTTGTGTTAAAGAAGAATAATAAAAGGAAAGAAAAGAGAACAGTATGGCAAATACACATAGAAGTGAAACCATTGTAAATTACTTTCAGACATAATAAACTGCAGATATAAAACAGGCTAATTAACAAGCTCAATTAGAAAGAATCCCACTTCATTTCTTTTAAAGTGTTAGGGGGTTGGAAGAAATCCATTTATTCAAAGACATTTTTTGTGAAGAATCCTGTCAAAGAAGAGACATCTGTGTTTGTGTACAGTGTTCCGGTACAACAGAGACAATGGAGTTATTAGTATATACATACATACCAACGGCTTTGATGAAGAGAAGTCTGTCATTAGATCCCAGATTGGAGCAAGCAAGTCCAAGACGAATAATGAGGCAGGGTCTTCGGTTCACATCATGTCCATGCCAAAATACTAAATGGGACCATGCCTCCAATTCTTCTGGACAAAACAGCTTATAATTCTGCCTCCAGTTAATTGTCTTCTTTACTGATGAAAGCAACTTCGAAAAATCACCATTTACAGCGTCATAAAACCGACGGAGTTCATCATCACTGAGCCTGTTCAGAGATAATCATAATGTTTACACAAAATGTAGAGAGTTTCATGAGCAACGAAATAATATTATGCAATAGGATGGCAAGACCAAGAGTTTTGGCACATAAATGCCCTTGCGTCTTTTATACATAATGGAAAAAAGAAATCTTGGGGACAGAATCTCTCAAGTGCAATGATGTTTATAGAAAGATAGCAAAGGAATAATCCAATAGTAGCCTTACCTATCAGGAAGTGTTATACCCTGCTTTTTTAGCTCCATATGCAGGTCTAGCAGCCACTGCTCAGAAGTGTTGGGTCCAGGAACTTCATCATAAGATCTGGAAAGAAAATTATTTATCATATTCACTACTTAAAACAAAAAAGGTTTTGAGTGAAATGGAATTTAGTTCTCGAATAAAGTAAAAGCTTATTCTCTATGAACCCAACTATATTGGAGGCTGAGGAATAAGACCTAAAAAAGATGCTGCCCTGGCCAGTCCAGGAAGTTAGCACAGTAAGGTGGGGGACTCAAAGTGCGGTAGAAGAAGCTTCTTCCTGCAACAACTAAAAGAGCCACCCACATTCAAGATATAGACCTTTCTAATCCTGGTTTAAGACTGCATTTGCTTGGTTACACAACAAGGGTAAATTTACTGAAGTTAATTTTTTCATGTCAATGATATGAACTTTAAGTGAAATTTCTCAACGAAAAGAGTGAGCAGGCAACATGTATAAGTTACAGAAGGGTCTGGAGTCCTATCTGTATCAATGACCTAGCAAATATGCAGAGTTACCTTCTGTCTGGACTTGATGCTTGAGAAGATAGATCTGATCTTGAAACTGAAGACTCTGGAGTTTCATCAGAAGCATAGGTGTCTGTCGGCCATGCAGATTGATCAGAGAACACTGTTGCTATTGAAAGAACTAACATTGGCCTGGACAATTTCTAGTAGAATAAATAAACAGTGTATTACTATCATGAGAAAGCAGAAGTAGGAAAAAGTTAAATAGTGAAGACCAAAGAAGAATTTGGAAATTTTTCAAGAATGCAGTGAGACAAATTGGGCAGACAGGATATGGGGGGAACAACATGATCAAAAATCAAATCTTCGGGTAAGAAAGACATTAGACAACCTCCTAGCGACTAGACAGTAATGAAAGGTTCATCACTCTATAAAGCCAAGCATACCATGTATCTGGAAGGACCATCTGAAATATGACATGAAATGTGTTTTATAAATTTAGAACTCGAATGTTAACAAGTAAGTGATCCAAGAACTTAATCAGGAGGTTAAGCAGATGGCCTACATCAGACATACTGCCTTCTGTCAATAGAATAGCAACAAGTGCATTGTGAACATAACATGTCCTAAATCAAAGTGAAATACTTTCTCTTCTGAAATAGTAAGATAGATAAAATGAGACTTTTTTCCATTGCACGGAATAGAGGTAGATGCATATGGTGCTGATAAATACCTACTCAAGTGGTAATCCCTTTCGAGAAAATAAATTACTTTGAACAACTCCAAACTCCATTACCTATAGACAAGTAATATGGTACCCAAGCCATTTCAACTAATAAATTAAGAAATATATAGTTGAGCTCATAGAGCTGCATTAATCTCTCCATAAGTGGCAGAACGCCAACCTACCTTTGTTTGTCTGATGAATCCCTTGAAAGGATCCCATCTCTCTATCCACTTAAAAGGTGGATAGGAGAAAATCTGCAATGCCTGAAAAGCCCGCCAAACAAAAGGACATTTGGCCTTTGAAAACCTCCTTACGATCTCCAGGGCAGCTGTTGTTACCAAGAAGACCACTATTTCACTAGCTACTGCATTTCCCTGTATCCTTTTTCTCATTGCACTAACACATTTGAATGTCTTGTGTGTCAACCCCTTTGAGGCTGATGCAACAAGGTAACTTATGGATTGCTTTTTTTGACAAATAACTCTTCCTTCCAAACTTCTATTTGAGTTAGATACTAGTAAAGAATCTCCCATCATGTCCACCTTCCTTTAATCAGCAAGCAAAAAGTTACACCAGTTAGCACTAAATTCCCTTATAATCCATCCATTACTTATCTAGAATCGGATCATGACTTCAGGATCATCGCCTAGCAAATACTGCATAGCGATGATCCGCACAAGTCTGTGACAGCAAGCAAAACAGAAGAAAGGAATGAAATCAAAGAACACAAAAAACATGCCAAATATTTCGAACAAACGAGACAGAAGATCATTATAAAGAAATCAAGAATTGAACTTTCACAAAAAGAGCGAATTATTTGAGGCTAATAATTTAAATAATCTTAAGAACCCAAGCGCATAATATGAAAATATCTTATTCTACACCTGTCATTATCAGAATAAAGAAACCAAAAACCCCCTTTACACGACTATTAACAGACTTCCTCAGAAGATAAGCAAACCTACAAAAAAATCCAATTATCACCTATAAAGAAACGATGGGGAAAAGAAAACTCCCAATTCAAGAGCTCAAACCATAGCTACCGCCACATCCGAGGAAAACAATTCGGAGGTGAAGGTTTTGCGAGTCCAGAGAGAGAGAGAGGGTAATGGTGATGGAGATGATGAGTTAAGATGGCAGGGAAAGGAAGTGTTTAATATATTCAAGACTAGCTTAAAATGGCCTCGATAGCATTGAAATGCACTTGAACGCATTGTTTTTCATTCTATGTATACATTTTCTTGTGCATTATCTAATTCTTCCCCCTGTCTAGCAGCGAAGTTAACAAACATGGGTATGCGCTCAGGCTAAGCGTCAAGTACAGTACAAAAACAAAATCCACAACGTTGGTGGAGATAGAGTCAAAAATAACCCAATAGAGATAGGGACAGTTGGCGGAGGAAATGCACAAAGAAAGAACACGTGACTTGCATGCTCTTTATTTGTCCCAGAACAATCTTCTACTAGTGTTCAGGGGCTTTTGAGTCTTGACTTGTTATTGGGCTCAGATTTATTTTTCTGGCCTGCTTAAATTTTCTCTTCAATTTTTTTTTTCTTTTTTACGCTAGTATCTTCTCTATCATTTTGTAATTTTATAAATAAAATTTAATAAATAAAAAATAAATTCTAAGAAAAGAAGAAAAATCCTAAAAGGAATGTGAGAGTGATATCATGTGTCCTTTTTGGAGAGAATACTGAAAATATCCATTTTTATTCTTACGTATCTATAGACACAAGATCAACTACACAATACGGAAAATTCGACATAAAATTCTTTTAAAATAGCTCAAATTCAAGATTTAACATATTATACATTTTGAACATATTATATTAAATGTATTATAAATTTTATGCTTTAAAAATATAAAACATTTTAAACATTTTCATATATAAAGATTCAATCGAATAATTGTGTATGTATTTGGACACTTTTATTTTAAAATTTAACACATTTTTATTTTGCGTCACGTGTCTCTCTCTCCCAAATAATATAAATGTTAGGATCCATTTGGAATAAAGGTAAAAATGAAAAAATAAAGATTTTTTATTCGAAATACGTAAAAGGTAAATTATTTATAAGAGAAGTGAGGATCTATTTGAATTAATTCAAAATTAAAAAAAAAAAAATTATATTTTTAAAGTCTAACCCAATTGATTCCTAAATTGTATCAACAACAAGGATGATTTGGCAAATCTATGAAAACTTCAACGAGAAGTATTTTTATTATTGAATGATTAATTTAAAATTCATCCTTAATTTAGAACACTAGGATCTGATAAGATGTTCTATAATACTTTATAAAAATGAATATTAAAAAGAGATGGTAAGAGTTTTGTGGTTATAAAGGTGGCAACTAACGAACCATACAAGTCTTCAGTCATTACACGATTGTAATAGAACAATAGCTTAAAGAAACCGTAATTTGGACCTCAAATTGACAATCCCCTCCCACCACCACATCATCTTCCTCAATGAAAACAACATTCATGGATTTTCAAGTCCAGTCAGTTAGTCAAAGGAATCATAAATGCAATGATTTATCACTCTTTAGACTTTTCACATAGAAATCCCACAACAAAAAATAAATAAATAAGACTTTTCAAATGGAAATTACATACCTCTTATCATGCCCTTGAAAATCTTCGCATACATAAAAAGCACATTTAAATCGAAGTCGAATATAATTATAGAATTAATACAATTTTTTATAACACGCAACGGTATTTATATTATTTAAAATCAACTAAATTAGAAGAAGACCAAGTAAAACATATTATATCATTAAGGAAAAAATCAAATATTCACACTTTTTTTGGTAATTCAAAATAATATAAAGTTGGTATACAATATCAACTCGCTTTTTTAATATTTAACTTTTACTTTCTATATCAAATAAAAGTATCTAACGATCCACTTATCTCAACCTCAATTTTTCACCATTGGATAATACTTCCATCCATCGTCCAAAAACAAGTCCTTAGTAATTATTTTAGGAGAAATAAATAAAGAATAAACATCTCTAATATCAAAATCTCATATGCACAATAGTAGCATAGAATAATAGAATTTCCTACATAGGACCGACCAATGGTACCCGCCTAAAAAGAAAAAAAAAACAGTACCCGCCTAAAGCATTCAAAATTATTTTTTTAAAACAAAACAAAATTAGAAAAGATAAAGTAGTCCGTACACACACTTTGAGGTAATTGTAAAACACGCGCGGGCGGGGCTTTGAAAATTCTCTTCCATTTCGGAGTTCTAGAGATGAAAACGAGAGCCGTTGATTATGAAACAAACGACCCGAAAACCAGAAAGCAATGAAGATAAACCAAGGAATAAAAATCCGGCAAATCCTAAGGCTATGGATATGTCAGATTGAACACAGAATGCATTGTTCTCCGTACACGTGTCCATCACCCTTAACGACCGAGCTAACTCCGTCCCCGCCGAGTCCGCCGACAGCAATAGGTAAGCGAATACCTTCACAAAAAACGACACCATTTCTCAGCATAAATTATTTCCATTTCCATATTCCGCACACACAATTTCCCCCAAATTCAATCAAAATTGAAATTAAAATAATTCGAATTTGAAGAGAGGGAAAAGAAAAACCCTAGGAAGAACCTGATCATGGCCGAAATCGAACCAAACTTGTAAAATCTCCGGTAATACGGTAGTTCCGCTGGAGATTTCCCACACCGAAGCTCCGACTTCGAAGAATGAATAAACAGCAACAATGGCGTTAGCAATTGCTACGAATCTAAACGCCTCGTAATCAATCCAGCGAGGTAATCCAGAACCACGAGAATTAGCGAACATAAAAATAGCTGATGCAAGAGAGAAGCAAAAGGAAAAAAATCTAAACACGACGATCAACATATTAAATCGGCGGAGCTTTTGTTCGGTAACCGTCGACTGAAAATGAGCCTGGATTCTTGGCCGCGGCGACGGCGTCTCGATTCCACCATTCCGGAGCGCATCTGGAGACTGAGGCGACCTCATCATCATCGGAGAGAACTGAAACAGGAGGAATAATCGATCCTGGTCCTGGACATGATAGATAGAGAGAGAAAATAAAGGGGGAAAAAATCCGAAAGTGGGAGTAATAATGTAGAAAGTTCCAAAAGAGCTTAATTGCTAATCTGGAAAATTGGAATTTGTGGAGGTGAGATTGATTTGGGAGTTTGAGGTCACGAGATAGAGCATGAAATCCATGGGAACGGATTATTATATATAGAGAGAGAGAGAAACTGAGAGAAAGGGAGGAAATGAGATGGAAGGTGTGAAAAGGAAAAGGGTAGATGAGAAAGGAAGAGGAAGCAATGTACAGTAGAGAGCAGCAGCCAGACAAGGAAGGGAAAGTGGGGGAGATGAGAAGTGAAAAAAGGAAGGCCTTTCTGTTTTTTTTTTTTTTTTTTAATTTCTTTTCTCCGACCCATATTAGAGATACCAATGACGCCAATCAGTACATCTTACGTTATTTTGAGTTTAGATTTTCGTATTTACCAGCAAATTTATCAGTCAATTGAACAATTAGTTCTAGAATTAATTTTGTCAAAATGTTTGAGGTCTCTTGTTCATCAACAAATATATCAATTACTGAACAATTAATATATCATCGAAGTATCATTACTCGTAAACAATTATAATTTTAGAAGACGGTAATACAAATCAAGTTTGTTAGTGAAAGCAACAAATACACTATATGTCATTTTATCTATACACTTTCGTGTTCATTAGTGAACATATAAATCAAATGAGAAGTTGGTTCGAGCAGTAATTCTGTCAAAATGTTTGACCTCTCGTATTATTCAAGAAACATATTAATCAATTGAAAAATAAATTTAAACATTAACTTTTTTCAAAATTTTTGAACTCGTATTTATCATTGAACATCTTAATTAATTAAACAAGTAGCGCAAATAAATAATGTTATCAAAATAACATTACTAAATACACATAAAATTACTAAATACACATAAAATAAGAGAAGTTTATAATGTTGATAAAAATTTGAATTTATAATTTGGATTGTTTGTGGTTGGATTGTACAAACTTTAGCTTAATATTTTTAATTAATATCTCAAATAAAAAGTATTAAATTCAAATCACCCAAGAGAATATTTAATATTGTATTATCAACTGTATATTATTATTTAAAAATTTTGCACCCTTTCAATATCGGCCAATAATTAATAGCTTTTGGAATTGGTAAATTTAAAATCACGTAACTGCCTTTTAACCTCTGACCTTGGAGGACCATGGTCATTTAAAAAGCCGATAATGGTTACTTCACGCGTTCTTTTGGGTCGTGATAAGATGAAGTCCAGAAACCACATCTTACTCGTGCCTGTAAATAATGTCCGTGAACTTCACGCAATACTCTGGTGACAAACAGCAACTTTCTGGTTTTTCTTTTTTTTTTCTTTTTAATAGGATATAGGTGATATGACGGAACTACCCCCCTCTGCACGTATTAGGGGGACAGAGCCCATTTCCAGCCCATATGAATTGGCGCGCAAACCTCCTCTCCCAAGACCCTTCTCCACGTGATACAGTTGGGCTGGTTTAACCTATTTTCTAATAAATAATTTAACTTTTATTTAATTTAAATAAAAAATTTACAAAATTAAAATCCAACATCAAATCACTCCTTAAACTAAACAAAATAAACTTATATAAAGAGAATTATATTATTAGACAATACACTTTGCCCCCAACAACAATATTAATAACAAGACAAAATGAGAGATTCTGAATTAAAATTATTATACACAGGACTTTATACCAAATTTTCATTCTTATGACTTTTGAATATTAGGATTATCCAAAAAAAAACTTCAATAACATTACCAATTGAGAATAAATTAGGCTCACGATATTATTTTCCCAATCATTTATAATATTGTCTTTAATATTCTCCTAACAAGAAGAAAGATAAATCTAAAAAAATGATTATAAAAAAAAATAGTGTGTTGAACTTTTATTTTTTAATCCTTCCCAAATTAATCATGATTTTGTAATATCAAATTTTTTTAAAAGGCCGTTTTGTTGAAATTTACCTCAAACAGATCTGAATAACAGACCTTCTAAGAAACACATTTATATCTAATAGATGAAAAGAAACCATACTCAGATGATCCGAGTTATAAAGTAAACTTTTATAAATATGAATTAAATTTTATAAATGCAAACAATCAACCTACTACAGACTCCAAAATAAAAATACCTTTTTTCTAAATAACGCGACATAAGGATAAACCCTCCACCTCCTCCCCCTTCCTCTCCACAACTATGAAAGACAATAAAAAAAAAAGTGTTATAGAAGATATTATAAACTATTCTAAGCGCTAACAAAATGCAAATAACGATTCTTGTTCTTGTGTTCATAAAACATGCAAAAAGCCCCAAATAGCCAATGAAAGACAGTACACCAAGCTGGGAAAAAAAAAAAAATGGGGGTGTGGGGTGGGGGGGGGCGCAAATCAAGCATTGAATGGATTTTTTGCATAGATGTTAGGCCACCTATTTAATCAACATCAGTACAATGAGAAGCCAATACTCTCTATTATAATAAGTTAACAAAAAAATTTCAACAAACAGGAAAAGGTAAAAAAAAAAAAAAAAATCTTTAAAAAAAGTTCTACATTTGGACCAAATACCAGCCTGGTTGCAAGCCATTTACCCCCGCAAAATATCGTCGTCTTCTTCTTCTTCTTTCATTTTATGGCATTCATTTACAAGACTTTCACATCATTTCTTGTGACCGTCTTACGCACCTACTAACCTTTTTCTTGAACTCGTCCCTACTTTCTCTCCATTCCTTCTGCATTAAAGGATTATAGGTAGTTAAGCGAATGCAAAACAAGAACACCTAGCAAACTAACAGAAAAAACAAAACAGATTATCAACATAAAAATATTGCTGGAAATGAAAGGTAAAAGCGATGTTTGTGGATGAGCAGCCAAAAACTGATATTATCATAACTTTATAGGTTAAAAACAACATAAATCATATGGCCTAGATAAGAAAAATACTAGGAACACCTCTCAATTCCGTATCATACTAGGTTCCCCTTCCCCTTCTATTCAACTAAGATCTACTTTCAGGTCTACATTCAGTTGCGCTAACCATTTTTCTAAATCTTCATCTCGGGGTTTTGTTCTCAGTTGAAACAAAGGCATCTCGACCTTGAGATCTTACACAAGAATCAGGTATAGATAGATATGTGTTGAGATGATAGTGTCTACACAATGACTTAAAATTGAAACTTTGAGATGATACTCTCCCTTTACAACCATGGCCATACCCCGGCCCCCAAAAAAGATACTTTCATATTTAAGCCTAAGAAGAAAAAGGAAAAATCAATAACCGAATGAGCAGACAAAATAGGAGGAAAAAGATTGCTTAGTGAAAAGAGAACTTTGAACTTAAAACTTACAGCAGCCTCAACATTGGCAGGTGATTCATCATTAGGACTTGACAGCATGGATATAATGCTCAACACTATACTCTCCACCTGAAATAGCTTCTTTAGGTCAACTTCAAATACACATGTATAACACAAAAAAATTCATCCAACTGCAATTTATACAATAGACGGAAAGGAAAGGTCCACTGATATAGGTTGAGAAGACGGCAAGAGCAGAACAAAAGTAACAAGAATCCGGTACAAATAGAATATGTCAAGGGATATGAACTTTTACACTCTCGAGAGGAAGTATGAAGACAATATTTAGAGCAATGACATTACTTTTGAGCTTATATGAATCCCTTTGGTTTTCTTCCTCCTACATTGCCATCAGATGTTGATCTACTTGCAAGAGTATAGTCAAAATGGCTTCTCAAACAGGCATCTTGAACCCAGAAAGATAAACAAAGAGGTACCACCCGGAAAAAATTCCAGGTTGCAACTTGCAGCCGAAAGTATCACAAAAATGACACTAATATTTGCCATCATCTATTACTTCACATGACTCACTTTGCCTCAACGCTATTTGAAATTCCAATGATTTATAACAACAGAATAGGGGAATTCAAATGCCAGAGAAAAAGAGCGAGAGAACTCAAAGTACTTCAAGAGATGAGATGAATGATACATAAGGCTATGAAACCAAATATAGTTATCCATAAAACACACTATTACTTGAGAAAACAAGGAAACGTGACATTAAAGAACAAACAAATCTTTGATGCAATTGAACATTTTACTGATAATGACCAAAAACCTCAACAGAGAAAGCAAACCATCAGCTCAAATCAATATATTTACTACATGAATTTGTTTAAAGGGACATCTTGTTATCAAGGAACTACCCCAACCCCAAGAAAAAATGAGGAAAAAAGAAGAGATTGGAGGAGCTTCTAGAGAATACTGGAGATAAATTATTTGGTTCAACCGCTAAACTATCATGGATGCAGAATCCAGTACCAGCAGATATTCAAGAAGCAAATACACTGATAATCTAAGTTCGGTGGGTAAAAGAATGGAGAGATTAAGCAATGAAAGTAAGAGAAGAAAATTGATAACTGCATTGAGGATTCTGAAAACTTCATTAAAAAAACATATCCTATAGTTGACGTGAATTCAAGATGTGCATTTGTACCGTATGGACAGGTGACCAGCGTTCACTAGCAAGCTCATAGCCATTTGGATCATCACCAGGCGGATGAAGAATTGAGATGCAGACCTTGCCGTCAGTATAGACTGTACATTATGCCAAACAGTTCAGCCACTCACATACAACATATGAAAAAGATGGCTTCAAAGGCTGAAACAACAAAAAAATCAAATTCACACAAATAACAGTCTAAGATGGAGGTGGAATTCAAACCATTAGGGTGCCAGATCTCTGAAGTAAACCTAACAGTTGGAGGACTGTTTGGATAGTTCTGAGGAAAACTCATGATCGCGTTAAAGAAACCCCCCTCACTGCAGAAGGAACCAAACATCATTAGAAGTCAACAGTGGAAAACAACACATTCCTCATCCCAAAGCTGAATACTCAGAGAGATTCTGGATAATTCAATTTATAATTTTCAAAATGAGGGACAAGTAAAGAATCATAAGGAGCAGTACAAAATCTCCCACTGAACCTCAAAGTAAAACGTATTTTCTTAGCAACATAGTTTCATGTAAAGGTACAAAGCTTAGGCGAACAGGAACCACACCGGAGGTGACTGCATAATTTATATGCATACGACATAAGGGGGCATACAATCTAGGGCAAAACTTTGTAAGGAAAAGCAATTAAATTACTGCAAAATGTGCGGAGAAACCAAAACCCCCCAATCCCTTGTCTTCTCTCACTGGAACAACACCGGATTTGATCCTATAGTTTATATACATGCAACATAAAGGGGCATTCGAATCCAAGGCAAAACTCAATTAAACTATGCAGGTCTGTGCCTATACAACCAGAACTCGGACATAGAATCATACTCATAGCCCTATAGACACCCCCCCCGCCCGAAGGCCCTGCCAAATTCAATGCTTATAAAAAACATAAAACTCATCCATTAAACAGCATCTAAACTCAAAAACCCATAAAAAAGAAATGATTAACAGAGCAAATCAAATCAATTCATCACAAAGCTCAAAAAAGAAACAAAGAAATAGACCAAAATCGAATCTTTAAGCAAATAAACAAGATAAGAACTCACTATAATGTATCAGGGGGTCCAATGATTGTCACGCTCCACTCAAATAAATTGTTCTCATCAACCAACCCAGCTGAAAATCCATCAACGGGATTTTTACAGAGATCTGCATACAGAGAAAAAAGATGCGATCTTTATTAAATTAAACTCCCAGAAATTTTATATTTTACAAAAAAAACCTTTAATTTAAACCGTTAATCAAGATTAAATAAAGAATAATGGGTTTCAAATTTCCACATACCTTTGAGCTGTTTTTGGAGAAGAAGACTAGCTTGCGATGGTGATGCCATTGAAGCAAAACACAGAGAAGATTTAGAGGGATAAATCAAGAGAGAGAAAGCGAGAAAAGAGGGGGAAAAAGAAGGTTCTAGCTTTTCTAGGGTGCCAAAAGAGAGAGAGATCAAGACAATCAAGGAGTTATATATAAATTTTCAACACTATCATGGAGTTATATGAGGAGACACAGTTCCTTAAATATATATATATATATATATATAGGGTCTGGTTATATATGTATTTCAAGGAGAAATTGTTCTTCCCCTCCCCCAATTTGTTTTCTTATGTGAAAATTTTCAACTAGGAAAACACTGAATGGTAAAGTCAAAGATTTTGCAGTAAAAGGTTGTTAAATATGGCAATGGAGAAAATGCAGACATATAGAAGCTTTTCAATTGATATGTAACTCTTTACATTTTGCAATATAACCCGCTCGTTTTTTTATTTGTCATATTTCACCAATAATCAATTTTTTTACTTGTCTAATTATAAAAACATAATAATAATTTATTAATTTTGTTAATTATACCTTTCATACAAAATAAATTTTAACCCCTTTTAATTTTTTTAACGTGAAAATTTGTATAAATAATAATCAAAGGAAATATAAATTTAAAGAGCATTCAGGTCTATACAAAAAATATTTAAAAAATTCGTATTTTCTTAAATTTTATAATGTCTAAAATGTAACAATTAAAAAAATCAAAAATAATAAGTCCACATTTTTTTTATTTGGTTGAATATACACTTCTCTAATTAAGTTATTATCTTATTTGCAAATGATTTTAGTTTTGAATATGTTATAAGTTTGAAAAAAAATGTATTTTTTCTTATTGAAATTTATGAATGTTAAATTTTTGTGGAAGACGTTGACGGTAAAAAGCTAGGAAAAAAATCTCAAATGTAAGTACCATACAAGTTGAGTCACATACGTCAATTATTTCATTATAAATACATTTAACTGAGTTGTTATTTTATGTCAATATTTAATTATTCGTGTCATCACCGACTCAATTACTATCTTAGGTCGGTCATTCCATTGTCGGCGTACTCACTTATCCAACTTTCATCTTACGTCATTTATTGCATTACAGATATGCACTCACCAACGATTATTATAATGTGTGAGTTATTTGATTGTCAATACACTCACTATCCAAATTACCATCTTATAGTATTAATTATTTCACTATAGTAATACTCTCCATTCGAGTTACCATCTTGTCCCAATTATTTTAGTGAGAGTACTTATCAACTAAATTACCATCTTATCCATCTCCAATCAAGGGTATAAACGAGTTGAGCGGAGTTTGAACTCGAGCTCGACTTGATATATTTTTTTTACTGAACTCGAGCTTCTATCAAGGTTTCAAATTTTGGCTCGAGTTCAAATTCAATTTTTTTTTAAAATAGTATATATAATAATTAAAATAAAATAAAATAATTATATATTCTGACTCGATACACTTGACGAGCTAGTGTTAATAAGGCTCGAACTCAATTCGTTTGCTTAGGGAGTCGGCTCGAGTTCGATCAACTGCGAATTCGAACAGAACTTTAACCGAACAGCTCACGAGCGACTTGACTCATTTATACCCATTCTCCAGTCAAATCCATTACAAAGCACACTCACTAATTCGAATTATAATGTAGCGATTCCAACACAACACCAATAAATTTCATTACAGGCACACTCACCAACTAAATTATCATCTTACACCAATTGTTTCATTATAATTACAATCACCCACCCAATTACTATCTCTCACTAATTATTTCACTTGAAATGCCCTCACCTAGATAGAGAGTAAACGAGTCGAATCGTGCACGACTCGATACTTTTTTAATAAACTCGGCTCGAACTTAATCGAGTTTTAAAATTTTAGCACAAGTTTGGAATTTTAATTTTTTTAAAAATATATTATATATAATAATTAAAATAAGTAAAAAAAATTATATATTCTGTCTCGATTGTCTCAGGCATCGAGCAAGTGTTAATGAAGCTCGAACGCCTTGTTTGGTTAGTGCGACGGCTCGAGTTCGATAAACAGCGAACTCCAACCGAATTTTATCTGAACATTTAGAGCCCTCACCGATGGATGGCATATTAATTATTCCATAACTGTTTATGTAATAATTTACTTTTCAAATGTTTTTAAGTCATTTGATTTGAGGGTGATGATCTGGAATGAATCATTTTGTGGCCCATTAGATTTATTCGAATGACAAAAACCGAAAATATTCCAATTCAAAAGTTGAAAATTCCGTTCATATCGAGCTATGATATTTATTGTCTTTTATAAATAATTATTAATTTATTGATTACCGCATGGTTAGTTGTAGTAGTATTATGGGTTTAAACTATATTTAGTTTTTTTTTTTTTTTTTTGTAATAATGTGTGACTCCATGGGATGGGTGGTATTTCCAAAAGTTGAACAAATTCTCAAGAAAAAAGAATACCTACATCTCAATTTTCCTTCATTTATTCTTTGTAGGGACATAAAGTTAACCTCAAATTTTTATTTGACAATTTAATGTATTTTAACTAATTAAATTAATTTGTTGTTTCCATGTCAATTTTATAGTATTTCTTCCATTTTTCCTTTATTCCTAAGAAAAAAAATTGCTCATAAAAAAGATAACAATGAGACACAACTTATCATTTTAGATTTAACATATAAACAAAAGAAAATAAACTCAAATCCAACAAAAAAGTATCAAAACATAATTGAGTTTATGAAGTTGACTCAATTAAAATTATAAGAATTTTAGCCCTAGTTTGGTTATTGAATAAGAATGGGAGGAGAGGGAGGAGAAGGAGGAGGAGGGGGAATGACATCATTACTTCTACTAGGGGAAGTATATTTATTTATTTCAAAATTATTTGGTAGGGTTGGGAGGAAAGTAAATTACAATTACTTTCTTCTGTTTGATTTTGGTAAAAAGTAAAATGTAAATAGTTTTTATTATATATAATTTACTATTATATATATTCTATAAAATTATAAATGTTATATATATATATGGAGTAGGAGTTTAGTTTAGGATAAATTTATAATTAACTGATGTATAAGAGGTTAAAATAGATTTTTTGACATAATTTATGTCCCAATTCATCCGTTTTAAAAGGGATTAATTTGCTGACTTGGAGGGGAAGAACTCTCCCTCATCATTTACATCCCCTTCTACTCTCCTCTCTAATTTCACTCCAACCTAATTAAAGTTTACATACAAAAAGATCGAATAAACTATAAGAGTTATACGCATATAAGATGGTAATCTTTGTTCCTCCCATACAAAATTGAACTTGGCTACTCTTCATTGTTTTCTATTTTAAATATCTCCTCTTCTTCTTCTTTTTTTTTTTTTTTGGCTTTAGGCAAGGTAGAGAAAATGGACATGGTTTGTTTTTTATGTTTATTTCTATTTATAGGAATATAAAAAAAATCCATTTCCAAATGAGCTTTTTTTTTTTTTTTTTTGTTGGGATAAATATCCAAATGTGCTTCTTAGTAAAATGAAATATACAATTGGGCTTAGTTTTCTTCTATTGCATACGATTGGGCTTATAGTTTTCTTCTACCCCATTTTAACATGCCAAAATTTCCCACATTGAGGCCATAAATAATATACTTTATTTGTTCTTCTTTATTTTTTTCAGTTTTTTAGGAGACAGTAGGGTGATTGTTATTTTTACTCTGTAAATTACTCTTGAGGTCATCAAACCTTCATTTGCATTTCATCCTTCTCTCTTTATTTTTTCTTTTTTTAAAAAAATTTCTCTACCCCTCTTTACATATTCTTGAATATATAAAGAGAGGGTGAGAGATTTTTCAAAAAAAAACAAAAGAAAAAGAACACAATCAATATTGAGTGATTTATCCAAGTGTTTTATGAGTTTTTTTTTTTAAATATTTTTTTTTTAAAGATTTAGTTCAAAAGTAATGTTTTTCAAAAATCAATCATCTTTTATACTCAAATTTCTTTTGTTTTTGCTCAAAAATTAAAATGTTGAATTTGAATTCATCGTTTTAAAAGAAAGTAAAGAGGGGGTTTTTTTTTTTTTTTTTGAAAAATAGAAAGTAGGAAGAGGAGGGTAATATGCAAATGAGGGTTCAATTTACAAAATGCAAATAAAGTAAAAATAAGTTATGCTTTTCTAAGAAAAAGGGTATTTATTCAGAAAAAAAGTTGTATTTTCTTTTTCATTTTTGAAGGAATTAGCCATTTTTTCCTTTTTAAGCAATTATTATTATGAATTTATATTAAAATGGGAAAAAAAAGAAAAAAAGAAAACTCTAGAATGAACGAGAAGCAAAAGAAGGCAATAAAGGCGTTGGAAAAGTACAATTCTGTATCCAATAACAAAAGAGAAGTAATAACTGAAAACATCTTTCACACCGTTCATTCTCTCCAATCCCATCCGACGGCTTCAAATCAAAGGCAGAATATTCTAGAACAAGAATTCCCCTCCCTACAGTATTTAAACTCCTCCCTTATTCACACCCTCCGCTCAGCAAGCAAGAACAACCACCGTCTTCTGCAGAATTCAATCCTCTTTCTCGTAATTGTTTTCTTCTTCTTCCGATAATTGAATATTTAGGTTGAGTTCGGAGCTAGATAATGGCAGGAAAAGGCGAAGGACCAGCGATTGGAATTGATCTGGGAACAACTTACTCTTGTGTCGGCGTTTGGCAGCATGATCGTGTGGAGATCATAGCTAATGATCAAGGCAACAGAACCACGCCGTCTTATGTTGCTTTTACAGACACCGAGCGTCTCATCGGCGACGCTGCTAAAAATCAAGTCGCCATGAACCCTACCAACACCGTATTTGGTAAGCTAGCTTTTTGTTAATGTACTTAATTTTGCTGTATTGTTTTATTCTACCGCATGAATGTTTTTGCGCCAAATTTCGTGTTACTTGTTAACGATCTCTTAGAAATAATGTTTTTTAGGCTTACTAGTTAATACTAACAATATTTTTTATGAATGTTTACCGCCAATTTGTTCAATTGTGACTGCAATACTTAGCTTACCTGTGTTGATGATCGGTTTAGCATATTTTTTTAGATTAATTAGTTAATACTATCAAAAACCTTTCAATCGCTGTAATTGTTGGCCGTTTGGTAATTTATATGAATATTAATGTACTTCAATTTGTTTTATCTATATTGAATTTGATATATATGTCAATGGCATCGGTCGTATGCTTGTGTTGTATGTTTGTTTTCTAAGTCTTGATGCTGATGAGTAATCTTGGGGTTAATCATAATTGATCTGGTACAATTTGATTGTTAAATTGTATATATCTGTTTCTTGGAGGTCTGTCGGTAAGTAACTCGGATTGTTCTATTAGCTCTTTCATTTATTTTTATGGTGATTTTGTAGTAAGTTTTTAGATTTACTGTGATTTACTGTGCTGATTTTGGAAAAAGATTCTTTTCATTCTATAAACATGACAATTTTGGAAAACAGATACTTATAATATTTGCAATTTGAAAAACAGATGCAAAGCGTTTGATTGGGAGGAGGTTTAGCGATCCATCAGTTCAGAGTGATATGAAACTCTGGCCATTCAAGGTGATTCCTGGACCTGGTGATAAGCCTATGATCGTGGTCAACTACAAGGGTGAGGAAAAGCAATTTGCTGCTGAGGAGATATCCTCCATGGTCCTCATTAAGATGAGGGAGATTGCTGAGGCTTATCTTGGCTCCACCATTAAGAATGCCGTTGTTACTGTTCCTGCTTACTTCAATGACTCCCAGCGTCAAGCTACAAAGGATGCTGGTGTCATTGCTGGCCTTAATGTTCTGCGCATTATCAATGAACCTACAGCTGCAGCTATTGCCTATGGTCTTGACAAGAAGTCATCTAGTTCTGGAGAAAAAAACGTTTTGATTTTTGATCTTGGTGGTGGTACTTTCGATGTCTCACTGCTTACTATTGAAGAGGGAATTTTTGAGGTTAAGGCCACTGCTGGTGACACTCACCTTGGAGGGGAGGACTTTGATAATAGAATGGTCAATCATTTTGTCCAAGAGTTTAAGAGGAAACACAAGAAGGATATTAGTGGCAACCCCAGAGCTCTGAGGAGATTGAGGACTGCTTGTGAAAGGGCAAAGAGGACCCTATCATCAACTGCCCAAACTACTATTGAAATTGATTCTTTGTTCGAGGGTATTGATTTCTATACATCAATTACTCGAGCTCGTTTTGAGGAGCTCAACATGGATCTGTTTAGAAAATGTATGGAACCGGTTGAGAAGTGTTTGAGGGATGCAAAAATGGATAAAAGTAGCGTTCATGATGTTGTTCTTGTTGGTGGCTCAACCAGGATCCCAAAAGTTCAGCAACTGTTGCAGGATTTCTTCAATGGCAAGGAATTATGTAAAAGCATTAACCCGGATGAGGCCGTTGCCTATGGGGCAGCTGTGCAGGCTGCGATTTTGAGTGGTGAGGGCAACGAGAAGGTGCAGGACCTTTTGCTCTTGGATGTTACTCCTCTGTCTCTTGGTCTCGAAACTGCTGGTGGAGTGATGACTGTTTTGATTCCCAGAAACACTACCATACCCACCAAGAAGGAGCAAGTGTTCTCTACCTACTCAGACAACCAGCCTGGTGTCTTGATTCAAGTGTACGAAGGTGAAAGAACAAGAACAAGAGACAACAATTTGCTGGGCAAATTTGAGCTATCCGGGATTCCTCCAGCTCCTAGGGGCGTTCCACAAATCACTGTCTGTTTCGACATTGATGCCAATGGCATATTAAATGTCTCTGCTGAGGACAAAACAACAGGTCAGAAGAACAAAATCACAATTACTAACGACAAGGGAAGACTATCCAAGGAAGAGATTGAAAAGATGGTGGAAGAAGCTGAGAAATACAAGGCCGAAGACGAGGAGCACAAAAAGAAAGTTGAAGCCAAGAATGCACTGGAAAACTACGCTTATAACATGAGGAACACAATTAAGGATGAGAAGATTGGTTCTAAGCTCTCAGAATCAGACAAGAAGAAGATAGAAGACTCCATTGAGGCGGCCATCCACTGGCTAGACGCAAACCAACTTGCAGAGGCCGATGAATTTGAGGACAAGATGAAGGAGCTAGAGAGCATTTGCAATCCTATAATCGCAAAAATGTACCAAGGTGATGGTGCCCCCGATATGGGTGGTGGTGTTGATGAGGATGTCCCACCAGCTGCTGGTAGTAGTGCTGGACCCAAGATTGAAGAAGTCGACTAAGTGTATAACTGTTGGTGATCATGATCCTGGTGGGGGGAAGCTTTATAATCTTGTATTAGTAGTTAGGTTTATAGTAAGCATAAGTAGCAGTGTATCGTTGTTTTGGTTTCCTTATATACAATGTTTCAATGATGAACATGACAAGTAGACTGGTTTTTTTTGTTTGCCCCAACTGCGTATTAGGGGCTTTTAATCTCAGTTTATTTTGAGCTCTGGATCATTAATCTTCTATTTAAGTTTTTTAAGGTTTTTTTTCCTCATGCATAAATTTTAAAAGATTTGGACTTGATAATTGGAGGAACTTGAGTGGAAGTTTTTACTCTTCCAATCCTTCTTCTATATTAAATTTGAATAACTCAAGAATTTGAATTAGAGTGGATGTTTTACTCTTCCAATCCTTTACATGCAATCGCACGTTAGTAGCGGCATGTCACGCCCTGCTTGCAAGACATGAGGTTCTTCTACATTTTTAGACAAGTCCACAAAGTTTTAGAACATTCCAGAAGGTTTTACTATGATCTAGACTTGTCTAGAGGATCCTGGAAAAGCCTAGAATACTCTGGAAGTCACTAGAAACATAGAGGAAGCAATATGTAGACTACTGTAGAATTCTCTAAAACCCTCCATAGCTAGATCTTTATGTAGAATATTCTAGAATGATATAAGACAACCGTTCGATCGTTGCCACATGTAATAATCTTGGCCATCCATTAAGGAGATGCTTGCTTATAAATAGGCTCACCCTCTTCATTTGTAAATACACACCAGAACTTAGAGTTCCAAGACTTGTAAGTTTTCTCCAAACAATATAAACTTCTTCTCATAAACACCCACTCTTGCCTACAACTTTCTAAGGTTTTCATCTAGCTTTTGAAGTTTTGAGCAAGTTAAAGGCTTTCTTAGCATTTGCGGGAGTGCTAAGGCCGCACGGCTACTTACAAGAAAAAGTAAGTGCGTGACAAGTGGTATCAGAGCCTTGGTTGGAAGCCATGACGAAGACCATCAGAGATCAAGTGGCGAGATCCGACACCACCAATGTGGAGTCATCGCAACAAGGCTAGGGGCATGAGGAGCAACGCAACCCCGTTATACCAAAGCCGAGGGGGAAGTCCAAGGACCGCACAGCTAGCTTTGAGTTACGCCTAACTCGATTGGAGGAAGGCATAGGCGCCGTGGACGCACACATGGAGAATATAGACCAACGGGTGGAAGGTCTAGAGGCCGACGTTGTCAAAACCCATGAAGAGGTGCGTGAAGCCCTTACCAAGCTAGGTGAGTCTAATCGAGAAGACTTACAGGCCCTTAGGGACGAATTTATGGCCGAGTAGCCCGTTTGCGAGACGTCCATCAAAGGGAGATTAATAGCTTGCTAATGCAGTTGGAGGAAGCTCGAGGGGACCTAGCCTTATGTAAGAAGGCGGTTCTTGCTGGTTCAACCACATCCACGGTGGAACCCCGACGAGTCGATATCCCAAAACCAAAGAGTTTCGCAAGAACGCGTAACGCTCGTGAAGTAGACAACTTCTTATGGGGGCTAGAACAATTTTTCGATGCTGTAGGCATCATAGAAGAGGGAGCTAAGATCAAGAGCGTAGCTTTGTACCTCACAGATACAGCCATGCTTTGGTGGCGCCGACGGCAGGAAGACGTCAAGAGAGGTATGTGCTCCATCACTACCTTTGATGATTTTAAAGGGGAGCTTAAGAGGCAATTTTACCTGGAAAATGCCGAAGAAGAGGCACGTGGTCGCCTACGAAGGCTTAAACATCTGAGAAGCATCCGAGATTATGTGAAAGACTTCACAAACCTCGTGTTGGAAATCCCCGACATGTCTGATAAGGACTCGCTCTTCTTTTTCATGGACGGTCTACAAACTTAGGCTAAAAATCGAACTTAGGCGTTGTGGTGTGCAAGACCTTGCTACTGCAATCGCTATAGCCGAAAGCTTGATCGATTACTCAAGCAAAAAGGTCCAAGTCCAAAGAGAAGAAGGGTGGTCCCAACAAAGGTGGGGGAGAACATTGGTGAGGCAACCGCAAGGAAGACAACCGAAACCAAGGTCAAAGTCCTTGGAAGCCAAAGGATAAAGACAAACAAAAGGATAACTTTGACCGTTCTATCCCTAAACGGGGATGCTTCTTATGTGGCGAGCTTCACTGGACACGAGATTGTCCAAAGACAAAGGCACTCAATACCTTGACGGCCGATATCAAGGGGCACGAATCAAGTGGCAACAAGGAAGATGCTCAAGTCGGCTCACTATAACTCCTCAATGTCATCCAAAGTACTCCGAAGACTCAAGCCAAGGGACTTCAGTTCGTAGATGCAACTATTACCGGGAAGGAGATGAAGGCTTTACTTGACACAGGTGCGTCCCACAACTTCATCTCAGTAGAAGAAGCCAATACACTAGGACTTCGAATAGTTGGCGGCACTGGGTCTATGAAAGCCGTCAACTCTATGGCCAAGCCAATACAAGGCATCGCTCGAGGCGTCAAGACCATCCTTGGTGTATGGGTGGGCTACCTGAATTTGTCCGTGGTACCTATGGACGATTTCAAGATGGTCCTCGGGATGGAGTTTCTCGATCAAGTGAAGGCGTTCCCCATTCCTTTTGCCAACACCATGTGCATCTTGGACGAAGGAAAGACTTGCGTAGTACCAACACTACGGTCTACCAAGTCCGATCCGCAAGCATTGTCAACCATGCAGTTCAACAAAGGCTTGAGGAGGGATGAGGAAAGCTACCTAGCCATCCTCAAGGAGCACGACGATGAGGAGATACCTCCCCAACCAACTGTTCCAAAGGAAAAAGAAGGCGTTCTTCGCGAATTCAGGGATGTCATGCCTGACGAATTACCAAAGAAGTTGCCACCAAGAAGGGAGGTCGATCATCAAATCGAGTTAGAGCCAGGAGTCAAACCACCAGCCATGAGCCCCTACCGCATGGCACCATCGGAGTTAGCAGAACTCAAGAAACAACTAAAGGGCTTAATAGATGCCGGTTTTATTAGGCCCTCCAAAGCTCCTTTCGGTGCCCCAGTTCTTTTTCAAAAGAAAAAGGATGGTTCCCTACGAATGTGTATCGACTATCGGGCTCTCAACAAGGTCACCATTAAAAATAAGTATCCCATCCAACTCGTAGCGGATCTTTTCGACCAACTTGGCTATGCACGGTATTTCACCAAGTTAGATCTTCGCTCGGAACACTATCAAGTCCGTATTGCCGAAGGCGATGAGCCCAAGACCACATGCATAACAAGGTATGGCTCTTACGAGTTTTTAGTCATGCCTTTCGGTCTAACAAATGCACCTGCAACTTTTTGCACCTTAATGAATAAGCTATTTCACCCCTACCTCGATCAATTCGTGGTAGTCTACTTGGATGATATTGTGATATACAGCCAAACACTGGAGGAACACAAGGAACACTTGAGAAAAGTGTTTCAAGTTTTAAAGGGCAATGAGCTATATGTAAAAAAAGAGAAGTGTTCATTTGCCCAAGAAGAGGTATTGTTCTTAGGGCATAAGATAAAGGGTGGAAAGCTCATGATGGAGGATACAAAGGTGCAAGCCATACAAAGGTGGGAGCCACCCACTAAAGTTCATGAGTTAAGGTCCTTCCTTGGACTTGTGAACTATTATCGTCACTTTATCAAAGGCTATTCAGCCCGAGCGGCACCATTGACAAATCTTCTTAAGAAGAATCGACCATGGGCATGAAGCGAAGATTGCCAACATGCCTTTGAAGATCTAAAGAAGGCCATTTGTAAAGATCCAGTTCTCAGGTTGCCTGATTATTCCAAGCCTTTCGAAGTGCACACTGATGCTTCGGACTTTGCTATTGGAGGCGTACTCATGCAAGAGGGTCACCTAATAGCCTATGAGAGCCGCAAACTTAACGAGACGGAATGTCGCTATACCGTGCAAGAAAAAGAGATGACAGCAATCATCCATTGCTTAAGAGTTTGGCGACATTATTTGTTGGGTTCCAGGTTCGTCATCATGACCGATAACATTGCTACTAGTTATTTTCAAACTCAAAAGAAGCTTAGTCCAAAACAAGCTCGGTGGCAAGACTTTCTCGCGGAGTTTGATTGTAGCTTGGAATACAAGTCGGGAAAGCCAACGTGGTAGCTGACGCCTTAAGCCGCAAGGTAGAACTCACATCCATCAGTCGAGTTGATAGCCCTTTACTCAAGCGTATCAAGGAAGGCCTACAACAAGACTCCCTAGCCAAAAATCTTATAGCACTTGTAATGGAAGGCAAGACAAGACGCTTTTGGCTAGAAGAAGGGATGCTTTACACAAAGGGGAACCGACTCTTTGTGCCCAAATGGGAAAATCTTCGGCGAGAGTTGATCAAAGAATGCCACGATTCTAAGTGGGCGGGACATCCAGGTATGAAACGCACCCTTGCTTTGTTGAAGACCACATATTACTGGCCCCAAATACAGGATGAGGTGGAGTCTTATGTAAGAACATGCCTCATATGCCAACAAGACAAAGTTGAACAAAACACACCATCGGGACTACTTGATCCATTGCCTATCCCTAAGAGGCCTTGGGAAAGCGTTTCAATGGACTGTATCACTTCCCTACCAAAGTGAGAAGGATTTGGCAGTATAATAGTGGTCGTTGATCGATTTAGCAAGTATGCCACCTTCATTCCAGCCCCCACAGATTGCACTGCCGAAGTGACAGCCCGATTATTCTTGAAAAATGTGGTCAAGGTTTGGGGAGTTCCCTCCAACATAGTGAGCGATCGAGACCCGCGCTTCACGGGATGATTCTGGACGGAATTGTTTAAGTTACTTGGCTCAGATTTGAACTTTTCCACCAGTTTCCATCCTCAAAGCGATGGCCAAACTGAGCGGACAAATGCACTCTTGGAGCTATACTTAAGACACTACGTGAGTGCCAACCAACGAGATTGGACAAAGTTGCTTGATGTGGCCCAATTCTCCTATAATCTTCAACGGAGTGAAGCAACCAACCAAAGTCCTTTTGAAGTAATCATGGGGCAGCAGCCTACAACGCCTCTTACTCTTGCCACAAGCTATGAAGGTAGGAGCCCGTCAGCATTTAAATTTGCCAAATCATGGCACGAACAAGCCCAACTGGCACGAGCATATTTAAACAAGGCCTCAAAAAGGATGAAGAAATGGGCAGACAAGAGAAGAAGACCATTGGAGTTTCAGGAAGGCAATCTTGTCATGGTGAAACTTCTTCCCCAACAATTCAAGAGCTTCAGAAAAGTTCACAAGGGCTTGATTAGGAGATATGAGGGCCCTTTCCCAGTCTTAAAACGTGTTGGGAAGGTCTCCTATGAGCTCCAATTACCTTCTAAGCTCAAGATTCATCCGGTCTTTCATGTGAGTCTCTTAAAACCATATCACGAAGACATGGAGGACCCCACTCGAGGAGAGTCTAAACGAGCACCTACCGCCGTGGTCACCTCCTTTGACAAGGAAGTCGAGGTCATACTAGCCGACCGTCATATTCGAAGACGAGGTGTACCAAATTATCGGGAATATCTCGTAAAATGGAAGAACTTGCTCGAAAGCGAAGCAAGTTGGGAGCGCGAGGATGCCCTTTGGCAATTCAAAGATCATATCCAGCAATTCCACGATGAAGGCGCGATGAGGGCATCGCGAGCATAGGTGGGGGAGAATGTCACGCCCTGCTTGCAAGACATGAGGTTCTTCCACATTTTTAGACAAGCCCACAAAGTTCTAGAACATTCCAGAAGGTTCTACTATGATCTAGACTTGTCTAGAGGACCCTGGAAAAGCCTAGAATACTCTGGAAGTCTCTAGAACCATAGAGGAAACAATATGTAGACTACTGTAGAATTCTCTAGAACCCTCCATAGCTAGATCTTTATATAGAATATTCTAGAATGATATAAGGCAACCGTTCGATCGTTGCCACATGTAATAATCTTGGCCATCCATTGAGGAGGTGCTTGCCTATAAATAGGCTCACCCTCTTCATTTGTAAATACACACCAGAACTTAGAGTTCCAAGACTTGTAAGCTCTCTCCAAACAATATAAACTTCTCTCATAAACACCCACTCTTGCCTACAACTTTCTAAGGTTTTCATTTAGCTTTTGAAGTTTTGAGCATGTTAAGACTTTCTTAGCATTTGCAGGAGTGCTAAGGCCGCACGGCTACTTACAAGAAAAAGTAAGTGCGTGACAGGCGGCTCAAAATAAACATTCGATTAAAGTTTTCATAAACTTTTATAATGTGCCTCGCATTAAATAAATAGTACGACTTTAGGAGAAATGGTAAAATTTAAGACTACACAAGAGGATATCAGGTATTTTATCATTTTGCTTTTCATGAAATTGTTTTTATGAAAAAAAAATTTTGAAAATTGAGGAACAAGAGAAACAGTAGAAGATACGACATACATTGACAGAATAGGAAAACTGAAAACTTGCAAATACAAAACAAACAGAAATAAGACCATAATATAAATATCCTAAAAGTTGAAATATATAACAACATTAAGTAACAATTTAAAACCTACGTAATGGTGGTTAGTGAACGAATTGCTTCACACCAATGCCTCTGTCAAATCAACATATGTACGTTCGCTCCAAGGAGAAGGGTGTAGACATACACGAACCTCGTGTTCTTCAGGTCCTACGCGATGCTTAGGCACAAGAATCTCAAGCATAGTTCCTGTATGATCACCATATGCTTCTAATTTTGCATCTTCTGGTATGCGTGTTGGAAGGGTTATTTCCCTAATAAATTCTCCCGGCGGGCAGAGTTCTGGTGACGGATCTGTTAGCTTAAATGTCCTGTCCTGTCTCTTAATGATGGGTATACACCCTGTGCTCACACAAGATATCTTCACAATTCCATGAGAGGGTGCGTTCTTCCAAGTAACTTTTACTCGCTGTAGATCAACAAAAGGCATGCTCACAATAATTAAGAACCCTTCATCATCTTCATAGATAGTTTTTGCAGCTGTTACAGGGCCATATGTACTTCGCATAACACCACTAAACTCGCTCAACCATGCAGGTTCAATTGCATGTATGTCCAAGACTTTACTGGGGTTTGAATTACTAGGAAGAGAGCAATCATCATCATTTCCATGTGGGAAAAAGTTCTTCCGTTTATTGCACATAGGTAAAAGATCCATCTCATCACCATTTGTGTGGTTTGATGGCTGTGTTGACAAATTCAGACTAGAACCATTAAGCAATCTTTTCTGATGGGAATTTAGATGATTTTTTAATGACGGGGGCCTCTCAATCTCAAATTCAGTGTTCGGTGGCTGCCTCCAAGAACCAAAATCACTGGCTTCAGGAGGGATTGAAAAGTTTAAATCTCTTCCTGTGAGTTCCATCCATTTCTTCTGCTCTTCCTCATCAAGACCCATGAGATTAGGAGATCGAACAACTTCAATGCCATGAACACACTGAGGATTAGAAAGCCCCCTGTAATGCTTCCTTTGCATTTTGTGTGATCGAACAAAGCCCTTTTCTGAACTAAATGGGAATGGGCGTTCCCCTTGACGAGAATGTCCATTCATGTAACTCCTTAACTGCATTTTCCCAAGAGCATTTTCAGGCCTCTCCTTAAAAACCCACATATACATGTTCTCCATATCATGCTGAACCAAGAAAACATCCAACTTCAAGTCCGACTTATCATAGCCGATAATTCCATTACTCTCCCTAGCTACTTTACCCTTGGACTTCTCGTTCACGGCAGGTTTGAAATAGAAATTGAAGAAAAACCAAGCACCCCAAACACTATCAAGTCTCTTAGCACATTTTTTGCCTATTTTCGTCACATTATTGTGTGTCTCAAGCTCATAATGCTGAGGGCCAATTCCAACATCTAACAATTCACAAGCATCATTCCAAGAGGGAGGGGGAGGGCTTGGCTCAGCTGAAAGAGGAAGATTGATGTCGGGTGGCTGCAATAGATTAACTGCCCGATTCAATTCTCTTTCGGCTTCTTCATGACTCGATGAACTCGAATCCATTGTCAGTAGTGTAGACAAATGATTACTTTCCATAGATAAGGTTGTAAGAAGAGCATCAACCACCATTTTTTCTTTTGCTGGCATTTCTTGTTGGTTGAGGTGGAATCAATAGTCCCACCACAGGCAATATTCAATAACATGAGGAACCCATTAACATATTAATAAAATAAATCCAGCCCATTAGATTTCCAGGCTAAAAATATAATCTTTAACTCAATCCCTAAATTATTCCTACCACCAGAATCATCCTAACACAATTTCCATGACCAAACCAACAAATATCCAATCTTTAATCTGCAAATTTACAGCACACCCTTCACTAATACACCTTCAGAAGATCAATTGGGAAACAAACAATAACAAATACTAGAGAAGCATTTTGAATCTCAAGGAATCTATACTATTCAAAGGAAAAAAAAGGGGAAAACCCTAGACTAAAAAGGGTAGGCAAATATTCACATCATACATGAATGAATAGCTTATCAGATCAGGAAAAAGAAAAAAAGGAGCTAAAGGTTACCTTGGAAATAAGGCTTTGATCCAAACACAGAGAGAGAGAGAGAGAGAGAGAGAGAGAGAGAAGCAGGAGGGTGTATTAAAAGAGACGGTGAGAAGGCAGACGATGAAGAACCCATGAGTTACTAATGCGTTCAGCTGACAGCTCACGTGTTCAGGCGGTTTCGAGGTAATCGCCATAAGAGATAGGTCGTGTGTTCATTTGATTGTATAAATGCGTTCAGCTGAATTCATGAGTTGTCAGCTGAAACTGAGACCAGAACGACCTGTACCAGATGGAGCCGCTGTGTGAAAAATAGACGCCGTTAGGTAACGGTGAGGATAAGAGAGAGAGAGAGAGAGAGAGAGAGAGAGAGAGAATGGTCAAAAAGGTCCTTTCTATATTTAATTTTTTAAACTTTTTGTATTGAACAGTCTCCGATTAAATATCTCACTTGAAACTCCTCTATTCTCATCAAGGAAAGTCCCGCCATTTAGGTATCGCCTCCTTATCGTTAGGCCGCTTCTACTTCTGGTTACGCGTTCCTATTTCCAAGCCAAAAGAAAATTGAGAAAATTCTATCTATTTTTTGGAAGCTCATAAATCTAATTCGGGAATATAAATGTATAGTGTGAAAAAAATTATTATTTTTCCTTTCTCTACACAATTTCTCTTTAACTTCTATCTACTCCTTCTTCACTCTAAAACTAAATCTTTAACATTTAACTTGTATTCGAGATAGATATAGATCATTACGAAGAATTTGTAAAATAAAATATCAATTTTAGATGTAAAAAAAGTTAAAATTTTTTTTTAAAACTGGGCTCGGATCGTCCAGACGGGCGACCCGAACATGGGCGAATCTCCCAGACAGGCAACTGGCTCACGTCCAGGTCGCCGGCTCGGGTGATCTAAAGTTTTTTTTTTTTTTTTTTTTTTTTTTTTTTTTTTTTTGTAAGAAAGAAAAATTTTTTTAAGTATTTAAAAAATTTTAAACATGAATAACTTTGAGATCGGATGTTCGTTTCACGCATATGACCACTCATTTTGATGGTTCTCATAAAAATAAACGCAACGGCGTCGTCGAAAAAGTTATCCGGACGCGTTTCGGGGCAAAAAATTTGCGTACAAAAAGAATTCCAATATTTACTAACTTCAGTCATTTGAATTTTTAATTAGAGCAAAAAGAAGACTGCTCCTATATTTAATTTTCAAATTGATGACGTAATTTTTTAGTTAACAAGAGATAAAGTATTAGAAAATTACAAAAACGTAAATTAAAAGGAAAATAGGAGGTTTTTGTGGAAATGGTTAGTGGGAAACCATTAGAACTGTTTCCAACGCGTAGGCCTCGAAAAAATAACCGAAATGCCCACAAGAATCGCCTCAATCGGACGTCTGAGCACAAAGTTATGCCCTGTCAAAGTTTTCGACTATACGAAACAATTTTTTTGCCCCGAAACACGTCCGGATCACTTTTTCGACGATGCCGTTGCGTTCCTCTTTACGATAACTATCAAAACGAGTGGTCATACGTGTGAAACGGATATCCGATCGCAAAGTTATTCATGTTTAAAGTTTTCCAAATACTTACAAAAATTCTTTCTTTCTTAAAAAAAAAAAAAAAAAAAAAAAAAAAAAAAAAAAAACTTGGATCGCCCAGGCCGGCGATCCGGATGTGTGCTGGTCGCCTGTCTGGGCGATCTGCCCATGTTCGAGTTGCTCGTCTGGGCGATCTGAGCCTAATTTTGAAAAAAAAAAATTTAATTATTTTTACATATAAATTGATATTTTCTTCTACAAATTTTTCGTAATGATCTATATCTACCTCCAATACGAGTTCAATATTAAAGATTTTAGTTTTAGAGTAGAGAAGGAGTAGAGAGAAGTTAGAGAGAAATTGTGTAGAGAGAGAAATAGTAGGGAAAATAATAATTTTTTTCGCAATATATTTATATTCTCTAGTTAAATTTATCGCCCCTATGTTTTTATAAATAATTCTTTCTATATTTTAAAGGGATAAAAAATAAAAGGACAGAAAGAAATTAGTTAAAAGTGCACCAAAGAATCAGAATTTTCTAGTAGTCATTTTCATTTCGGGATTTATTTTCTAAAATTTAAAATTAATTTTTTATTTTAAAAAAATTATATTAATAAAATTATTTTTAAAAAGTATATATTTTATTAAAAATATATTACACGATTCTTGGAAAAAAAAGCGTAAGTAGTTATAAGAGAGAAGGAAAGATACAGGTAAGGTAAGTGGAGTATGGAGTGGAATACCCCATTTTGATAGGTCTATGCATTGTGTTCATCACAATCACCCCCACCCATTACAACTAGGTCCTTCATCACCTCCACCCCACCCCGTGTTGCAAATTAGTGATCAGGGCTATAAATGGATCTAGATCTTCATGTACCCCAGATTTAAGCTCATACTTTTATAGTTAAATTTAGATTTATATTCGAATTCATATTTTTTAGGTATAAAATTTTTTATCCAAACCCGACCTTTTAAGGTTCATGATAGGGTTTGAGTATACTCGTATCCATATGACATTTTTCTATTTATTTCCCTGTTAAATAAAAATATATAAAATAACGTATAACCCTGAAATAAAAATTTTAACATAGTTAAAATAATATCTTCGGAGTACATTAATCCAATAAAAATAAAAGTTCTAATTCAAGACAATATATTAATCAAGTCATTTAGATTTTAGATACCGCTTGATCCTATTTGTCTTCTACAAAAGAAATATACAAGTGAATGTAAAATAGAGATAATTATGAATATATAGTTAAAAATAAAAAAAATACATTAATAGGTATTAATATAATAGGTACAGGTACGGGTACAGATCAACAGATATAAAATTTAAACCTTACCCGCTAAAAATAGGTATAGACTCGCGCAGATACAGGTAAAACCCGCCCGTTTATAGTCCTACTCGTAATGACTTGGGCCCAAGTTGAGGCCAGTTGAATTGAAATAAATTAAAAGTTAGATCAAAGATGAAAATTACTTGATGGAAAGAAAATGTTTTCTTATGTTTTTATTTATGAATCTACGATTTATATTAAATCATATCAAGTGTTTCATTGAAAAAATTCCGTTATTAATTCGACTAATATTTTTTTCTTTTCATGAAAGACTTCGATCCATATTATTATTTATTAACTATGTAATTTGTGATATAACTTAATACATGCCATATAATCAATAAGTGAAAATATAAATGGATATATAACATAATTTTTTTTTTATTAATCGATAAGAAAAAAATATTGAGAATCTCGCATGACTAATTTATGAGTAAAAATTACTATTTATTATAAAGTTTAACGATCTTCCTTCTTAAAATACATTTCGGGTGAATTAACTTCATCCAAATTTTACGGCAAATCAATCCTAGAGCGTCGGAAGGTGGGTGGAATACTTTGTTAAAGACAGTTGTTGAGCCGTTGGTATTATACTACTGGGTCGAGATCAGGAACCAGATAGAAGAGTGGAGTCTCCATTCCATTCCATGTCATTGTCATTTCCTTCGTGTTCAGCCCATTGACTTAATATCCAACAACTCATCAGCCAATTTCATGAAAAGGCCCAATAAAATAACGGACCCGAAAGCTACCAACAAAATTAACCCAGCCCAAACTAGTATACTTTTATCCGAACTGTCTACCAAAAGAGCCCGGTAAAATTCCCGAATAAAATGCCCACAGAAAAAACAAAATTTGGAAACTAATAATCAAAGAGACAAAAACAAAAAAACAACATTTTATATCGTAATTTCCGTCACTAATTACCAAGATTAATGAACCAAATTAATTAATTTCCCAATTTCCAAAATAATAATTTTATTTTCTTCTTCTTCGAATTCACTTACCATGACGACGAATGATGATGAAAACGGCGGTTTAATACCAAAATTAGTTATTTGCTTAATCGCAGCAGCTTCCGCCGCCGTAATCGTCACCATTTACCACTGTTTAACAGCCGGACATTTCCGTACAATTCTCCGCCTCAACCGCCGCGGATCCTCCGCGATTCCAACGCAACAACCGCCGCCGTACAGAGGAGAATTACAAATTGGATACGAACAGAGCAGTATAGAGAACAATTCATTAGCGGAATTAATTCCGTCATATAAATATCAGAAAAACGACGACGACGAAGAAGACGACGGAGGGATTAGAATTACGTGCGCGATTTGTTTGTGTGATTTTGAAGAAGGAGAAGAATTGAGGACGTTGCCGGAATGTATGCATACTTTTCATGTACCTTGTATTGATATGTGGCTTTTTTCTCATTCTAATTGTCCGATTTGCCGTACTAATGCTTCTCCGTCGCCGTTGATGCTAATGCATTTGTTAGAGAGTAATAATAATTACACCGGAATTGCATCGCCGCCACTGCCGGCGGCGACTTTGCAGCAGTTGCCGGCCGGGCGAGTTTGATCGATCATACCACGACTGTGTATGTACGGTTGCCACATTTACTCTTTACAGGTTCCATTTTTTCCCCCTTCAGCCTGGAAAAAACAGAGTAATACTAGTAGAGTAAACTAGGGAGGAAAATCACACAAAATATTCATT